>JANZXR010000005.1:21971224-21983700 GCA_027575705.1 Erythroxylum echinodendron
CCAAAAATGTCCTCAATTCAATCCTATGCATTTATTCCATAAACTGTTATGCTTAATTTAATGAAAAAAAATTTCAGGGGGCCAACACCTAAGGCCTACTTTATAACTTGGCGTAGCAAGGTATGGGTTCAAAACTAAGTATAGATTGATTGGAGGCACAAATTGGATATGTATGCTGTGCAACTTATAATGTGAATCTATTAATCACCTTTTCTTAAATGTGATTGTACCAGTGTCATTTGGAGTAGAATGCTACAGGTAATGGGATTGCAATGTCCTCACTAGGAGTGACTCGACATTCTTGTTTGGGCCGATAAACTCTTCAGAAACAAAGGTGGAAACCATGCTGATTTGAGTTTGGCTATAAATTGCTCACTTTACTCTATTTAGAGAGAAAGGTACAAGAGGTTATTCAATGAAACTAGAGTAGATAAATATGAGCTAATTTGTTGCTAGATTAGGGAGATTTTACAAACTCATACCTTAGAGAAAAATGACTGCAGCATTGAGAAGAAGACGAAGAGTGGTTCTGCATTGATATTATTGTAAATCTATAGATAGAAATGTATTCATTACTTGAGTTTTAATTGAGTTTCTTTATATTTAGACTTTGTCATTGTAAATGACATTCTATTGTACATTTTTGTAATTCTCGTAGAGTTAATGAAATTTTCATTTAAAAAGTTTGATTTTGTTATTATGGCTGATTTCATTTTAAAAAATTATTTCACTTTCATATGGCTGCAATTATAGTTGAAAGTCATAGTAATCATTCACCAAGAGAATATAGAATTAAAAATAAATATTAACATGATATTTTTGTGGTGCCAACGTCGGTGGTAATTGACTGCAGCGTATTTTGGACCAGCAACGACAGCAATTTAGTATTGAACACTTGGAAGATGCTCAGCCACTTTATAGTTTTCAAGACTTTTGGCTAACAAACAAAATATAAGTCTCGTGGCTCTATATATAGTTTCAAAGGAGAGCATTAACTATTGCCATTCTTGATTCAACTAAATAATAGCCCGACATTGTGGAAAAAAAGTAATTATATTTAACTTTTTTAATCAACTTTGCATTTTCTGTCCTCTTTTTCTACCCTAAAAGTATTCAACATTTTCCAATATTTCAAGCCGCTACACTCAATTGCCTATGAATATGAAACTGAACTTTCAAAATGGTTTTCCTTTATTATATTAAACATATAAAAATGCACAAAAAAAGAAATTTGATTATTGATGAAGTTTAAAGCTTTACTTTATCTCCAATAAAATGCTTATGTTCAGTAAGTTAAGGAAATTCAGCAGTCGCTACTAATAAATAAAAGTGTTCGGTTTTATCTTGATAAATAAGGAAATATTATTAAAAATAATATATAAAGAGTGTTTAATTTTTTAAAATTTAGTATTAATATTTTAATTTAATAATTAACTTTTTAAATTTTATATAAATTAAATTAAAAATTTTTTAAATTTAAATACTTCTTAATTTGTTACGCATCATATTAATACAGCACTTGGTCCGCATCGGTATTGTTCCCACAACGTCCAATCATCAAATTTCACAACGAAGCGAGAGGATAGCCGAACTGCAGAACTGATATTAAAGCCTCAATTACTCCCCGTGAAGGAGAATTTCGCACACACTTTAAAACTTCATGTCCTTGGAACTAGTGAATATTTCGTCACTCCTGATTCATTCAGTTAATATAGGACGATATTAGCTTGTACAGGTGTATGCCAACGTACGCATGGGTCGTTGCCATTAAATTAAGCAATCGATTCTCGTTGATTTGTTATAAAGAGGAGCTTCAATCTTTCGGAGATTCCACACCACAAAAAGCCAAATCTGTTGGTCAGACACTGCGAAACAAGTCTGAAACAGTACAAGGAATCTAAAGTCAAATAAGGGGGCCGAACCCAAATTCTTGGTCACCGAAGTTGAGCTGCAGATTTGCTATATATGGAGTAGTAAAAACTTTT
This sequence comes from Erythroxylum echinodendron, assembly GCA_027575705.1. Taxonomy (NCBI): domain Eukaryota; kingdom Viridiplantae; phylum Streptophyta; class Magnoliopsida; order Malpighiales; family Erythroxylaceae; genus Erythroxylum; species Erythroxylum echinodendron. The sequence continues at coordinate 21,973,210 of JANZXR010000005.1, forward strand.
GGCAACAGCCCCATTATCCATTCTTGCTTTTGATCTTCATTTTCGACATGGAGGATCAATTCTGCTTCTCAATGTTTCTTTTTATTTTTCTCTGCATATCAATGGTTATTCTGATAAGTAAGAGATCAAAGACTGATCAGCAGGCTCAAAACTTACCTCCAGGGCCAAAGAAGCTGCCAATAATAGGAAACCTGCTTGAACTTGGAGGGTCTCTACCTCATCATCGACTAAGAGACTTGGCCAAGAAATATGGACCTCTTATGCACCTTCAACTTGGGGAACTTTCCACCATTGTTGTTTCATCACCTGAAGCTGCCAAAGAAATCATGAAAACTCATGATGTTATCTTTGCTGATAGGCCATACCTGATTGCAGCAGAAATCGTAGCCTATAACTCAAGTATGGTGATGTCAAGGTATGGAGATTTTTGGAGACAAATGAGAAAGATTTGCATCTTGGAGCTGTTAAGTGTGAAAAGAGTGCAATCTTTCAGATCAATTAGAGAACAAGAGGTGTGTGATCTCATCAGAAACATTTCTTCTAGTTCAGGATCACTGATCAATCTCAGTAAGATGATATTTTCCTTAACGTTTAGTGTTACTTCAAGGACTGCCTTTGGTAAGATATGGCAAGACAAATATGCATTTGGACCAATTATACAGGAAATTATACAGGTTGGAGGAGGATTCAGTGTCACTGATGTGTACCCATCTCTTAAATTTCTTCCAATTATAACTGGGATGAAGCAAAAACTCCAAAGGTTGCACAGAAAAATCGATAGCGTACTTGACATCATCATCAGTGAGCATAAAGCCACCAAGTTGGCGAACAAGGACAGCAAAAAAAGTGAAGAAAGTGATCTAGATCTAGTTGATGTTCTTCTGAATCTTCAGGAGCAAGGAGATCTTGAATTCCCCTTATCTACTGATAATGTCAAAGCTGTTATATTGGTAAGTATTGGAATCTTATCAGCTTTACCTGAGTTCCTTTCCGTCTGATATTACAAAAATCTAATTTGTTGGGTGAGGCAGAAAAATGAATCCTATACAAACTTTTAACAGTCTAATTAACTCCTTTGTTAATCCTATTGTAGGATGTTTTCGTGGCTGGCAGTGAGACATCATCTACTGCTCTTGAATGGGCAATATCTGAATTGTTGAAGAACCCAAGAGTTATGAAAAAGGCACAAGCAGAGGTGAGAGATGTTTTTGATAGAAAAGGAGCTATTGATGAAACGAGCCTTCAAGAATTGAGCTACTTAAAATTGATTATCAAAGAAACTCTCAGACTACACCCACCTCTTCCGTTATTGGTACCCAGAGAATGTAGGGAGACATGTGAGATCAGTGGCTACGTTATACCAGAAAAGTACAAGGTCATTGTCAACTCATGGGCAATAGGAAGAGATCCCAATCATTGGACAGATCCCGAGAGATTCTATCCAGAGAGGTTTCTTGATAGCTCAATAGACTACAAGGGTTCTAATTTCGAGCTCATCCCATTTGGTGGAGGAAGAAGGATATGCCCTGGAATAACATTTGGTATAGCTAATGTGGAATTTTCACTTGCACAATTGTTGTATAATTTTGATTGGAAACTCCCCAGAGGTATGAAAGAGGAAGATCTCGACATGACCGAGCTTTTCGGCGCTGCTGTTAGAAGAAAGCATGATCTGCATGTAGTCCCTCTACCTTACAATCCTCTGCCCCTTCAATAAGCCGCTGCAAACTGATATTAGATATTTCAGTTTGTATGTGTTGCTTACAAAAATGAAACTGGCATTTTACTATGGAGTTGCTGATTGTCAAGTGATGAAAATACTCGCGTGTACTTCAATTTCTATAGAAAGAAAAACAACCTTTCAAGTGGTCCACTAAAGACAAAATCGCTTCCTTAAACGTAGAACTGTAGAATTAACATTCAAGTGCTTTTGGTTGCTGCTTGACCTAAACAGTAGAGTTGAATTTAGTGAAAGACAGTGTAACGTAGAGAAGTTGTAGTTCTGTGTATTGCTATACAATGTGTGCTGTATTTATAGCAATAAATGAGACAAGGTGAATCAATTTCGAATTGATTCAATCTAAACAAAGTGATAAGCTTATACGAAGATTACAACAGAGTAGATATTTACATGTGAATAATGTGAAATGATCCAAGATACGATAGATAATTTGTTTAGATGTTATCAACTCCCTTTAAGCTCACGGTAGGAAGAAATCGTGAGCTTGTCTCGAAGTTGTTGAAAAGTTAAAGAAGAAAGAGCTTTGATCAAAATATCAGCAATCTGAGCGGAGGACGAAATGTGTCAAATGAATAGAGCTTTGTTGGTGATAAGATCACGAACAAAATGACTATCAATTTCAATGTACTTGGTATGAGCCTAAGATTGGAGGCCAAAAATGTAGCGCCAATATTATCGCACCAAAGGGTAGGGGAAAGGGTAGGAAAACCCAGTTCACCAAAAAGAGCAGTAATCTAACATAATTCTGCAGAGGTAAGAGCAATGCTGCATACTTAGCTTCAGTACTAAATTGAGCAACAATGGGTTGCTTCTTGGCACTTCAAGAAATAAGATTAGGCCCAAGAAAAATGTAATAACTAGATGTAAAACGTTAATTATCAGGACAACCAGCTCAGTTAGCATCACAATAGGCTTGTAAAGAAAGGTGGGGAGATTTGGTAAAGTGAATGCCATGAGAGGGTGTGGAACGGAGATATCATAGAATCCATTTTACCACAGACCAATGAATGTTAGTAGGATATTGTAAAAGTTAGACCTTACTGACAGCAAATTAAATTTCAAGACGGGTGAGATAAAGATATTGGAGGGTATCAACAGTACTTCAATATTCAGTAAGATCAGAAAGTGGAACACCATGATTTTTGGACAATGGAAGAGATTGAGTGATCGGTGTATGAACTGGCTTAGATTTATCAAAATCAATTCGAAGAAGGAGATCTTTAGTGTATTGTGTTTGGTTGAGAAGAATACTTTAAGAAGTACTGTAGGCTTCAATACTAAGAAAGTGATGGAGTGGACCTAAGCCTTTTATGGAAAAGGCAGAGTTAAGGTCATTAATAAGTGTTGTGATGAAGGATTGTAAAGAACTAGTGACTAAGATATCATCCATATAAACTAAGAGTAAAGTGGTGTGAGAGCTGGTTTTATGAATGAAGAGAGAGGTATCAGATTTTAAGGAAATGAAGATCAAGGAGTTTTTTGACTGAGGCAGTGAAACCAGGCTCGAGGGGCTTGTTTGAGACCATATAAGGCTTTATGGAGTTTGCAAACATAATGAGGATGATGGGGATCAGTAAAGTTAGGGAGTTGAGACATGTAGACAGGTTCTTGTAAGTGACCATGAAGAAAGGCATTATTAATATCAAGTTGGTGGATAGGCCAAGTATGAAAGATGCCTAGGGCAATGATGATTCGACTAGTTATTACTTTGACAATAGGACTGAAAGTTGTGGTATAATCAACTTCTAAGGTTTGATGATAACCTTTGGCTACAAGGCAAGCTTTGTAACTCTTAAGGGAACCATCGGGATTTTGTTTAGTATAAAAATCCCATTTACAGCCAACAATGTTTGTGTTTGGTGTGGAAGGAATAAGAGTCCATGAGTTATTGCGATGGAGAGCGTTGAACTCATTAACCATAGCTTGGGGGCTAGTGAGAAAATTTGTTAGCTTGAGTGAAGGATGTGGGATCAGAAAACATATATAGGATGGTTATAGTGTAGGTAATGTAATCATAAAAATGACAAGGGGTATGAGTGTGGTCTTGGGTACAGGTGATCATAGGATGTGAAAGAGGATTGGATATGATTGTAGGAAGGGGGAAGAGGAAGTAGAGGGTAGAGGAGGAAGAGGTAAAGATAAAGAAATAGAAGATGATGATGGTGAGGTGGTGGATGACACAGGGAAATTTTTGTAAGGAAAAAGATGTTCAAAGAAGCGGATATGATGGGAAATGTAAAGTTTAGAGGCGATGGGATCAAAACATCAATAACCTTTATGCTAGGAGACATAGACAAGAAAAACACATTATGAAAATTTTAGTGTAAGTTTGTCTAGACGAGTGGAGCCTAAACAGGGAAAAATAGGCACAACCAAAGACCCAAAGTGAGTAAGTTCAGGTGGAGTACGATAGAGGACTTCATGTGGAGATTTATGATGAAGAACAGGGTTAGGTAATAGATTGATAATATAAATAGCAGTAATGAAGGCTTCATACCAAAGAAACTCAGAAAGGGAGGCATGGAGAAGAAAGGTAAGTCCAGTTTCAGTAATGTGATGAATTTTTCTTTCGACAAGACTATTTTTTTGGGGTGTATAGGGGTAAGAGATTCAAAAAGTGATTCCAGTGAAAACAAGGTAGTAAGCAAAGGCACCTTTGGTGAGTTCAGGAGCTCATCGCATTGGAAGGTTTTTATGGTAGTGGAAAAGAGATTTTCAACAGTGGCTTTGAAAGATTGAAAACAAAGTAAAGCATTATTTTTATGATTAAAGGGAAAATCTAAGTAAATGGCTGAAGTCATCTATAAAGATAATGAAATATCGAGAACCAAATTGAGAAAAAGATGGGAAAGGACCCCAATTATCACAGTGAATTAGTTGTAAAGGTTTAACAGTAACTTGAGAAAACATAGGCAATTAACGGCAAACACTTTTGCCTTGAAGATAAGAAGTACATGGATTGGTAACATTTTTTTAAAGACAAACCAATACCTTAATGTAGAATGGCAAGTATGACCAAGACGTTGATGCCATAAATTTATTGAAGAGGAGGCAACTGTGAGAACAATTGGATTGATGAAGTGTGTCAGAAGCTTTATTAGATAGAGGTTCCTATAAATGGGGCCTACAAGAAGCGGGATCTCAAATTTGAGATCCTTCATAACATAACCAGATGGATTAAATTCAATGACACAGGAATTATTAGTGACAAATTTAGCAACAGATAAACGGTTAGTAGTGATGTGAGAAACAATCAGTATGTCATTAAGATGAAGAGTATAAGAAAGAGTAGGAAGTGTTAAGGTAGCGGTACATGAAATAGGAAGAGTGTGGCCATTATTGACAATAACTTGATTAGAGTCGTCATAAGGTATAACAGATTCTATGATATAGGAATGTGGGGCCATGTGGGTAGTGGCACCGGTATCAGGTAACCGTTTAGTGACATTATTGTTGGTGAAAGGAGCAGTAATATGATTAGGTTGAGTATTCATAGCGAAAAAGGCAGTGGTAATGTTATTGGTAAAGTGGTGATAACCAGTGGAGTGGTTTCGAGGTTCAGAATACTAAAAGTGACACTGCACAGCAATATGGCCTCATTTCCATCATATTTAGCAATGGGTAGAGGGCCTGGTATTAAAATTGGGTTTAAGGTAAGAGGAATTATATAGAGGTTAGGTTTGGAAATTGAATTAGGTGGAGGCTTATGATTGGTGGGCTTCTTGAAGGTGTATAGGTCCATTATATTAGTGGTTTTGAGTTGGGCCATTAAAATGACTAGGCCCAAAAGATGATCCATTGACTTGCCACGTTTGTCCAAGCCTGTTAGGGTTGCTAGATGAAATATTAAAATGGTTAGAGAATTTTTAGAGGAGTGTCATCCCTGACTTCCTTTGCCAATGTCGTGTCCATTAGAGACATGGATTGTGGTGGAGATTACAGTGAGAGTAGAATCCAACAATGGCTGTACCGAAGGAGAGTAAGGATGTCAATGAGTCGGACTGGGCTCATGTTGCTCCTATCCCCACCCGGCTTAGCCCGATCAATAGGCTAGATGGGGCCATAAACGGGCCAAGCTAGCCCGACTTAACCTTATATATATATTTAAAATAAATTTAAAAAGACATTATTTTTGAAGTTTCAGTTAGCCCGTGACCTACCTATGATCCGATCAACTTGGGCTAAAATTTACATTCCTAAAAGAGAGGAGGCACTGTACATGGAGTAAGAGTTTTGTTTTGAGCTAGGGAAAAGTAATGGGGGTTGGATGATTTTTGACTGTCATTATAAACGACTTGAAATCTTCAGGTAGGCTATTTAGCGTGAAAAGGACGAGGTCAGCTTATGACATGTTATCACCAATCATAGCAAGTCCTTCAGCAGTGATGGAGATGGCGTCAAGATAAGCAATGATGGTGTCAGAGCTTTTCTTGACAGTGTGAAGCTTTTGATGGAGGAGGGACCATTGAGCGGCATACTGGAGCATGAAATGGTCTTCAAGACTGACCCAGAGAGAGCAAGCTGTGTTGTGGCCAAGGCAGGGCCATTCCTAACACTTTATAGGCCTTAGGCAAAGTAAGAAAAAAAGACCCGAATAAATTGGCTATATATAAACATGTAAACTTTAAAAGTATATTTTTATTTATTAAAATTTACTATTCATACATAAGTGAGTCAATTTATAAGTCCACATAGTCAGCAAAATATTAAATGATCATAACATTGGCTAATAATATCTTACAACTACCAGTAATCATAAAATCACTAAAAATAGTAAAAGTAACAACAAAATAGCAACAACAATATTAGATTGCAAAATACTAAGAGAATTGCACTAACAAACACAAATGATCATGATTTATGAAAAACTTTCTTCGTGCATTTCTAGGTGTAAAATCATTAATAATATTATCAAGATCAATATTATCCAACATATCCTTCTTCCTACATAAATTAGCTAAATCATTCAACCTTTTTTATGACATTGATGACCTTAAGTAGGTTTTTAATAACTTTGACTTTGAAAAACTTCTCTCAGCTGGTGGTATAAACATAGGTATAGTTAATAAAATTTGATAAGTAATTGAAACATTTGGATAACAATCTACAGGTTTAACAAATTCTAAAATTTCAATTGATGACATTAACTCATTTGGTAAAATCATTTGTAACACTTTTAAAATGAAATAAAATAGGGTCAACTCTTAACCTTATAAAGAATAATAAAAGGCCTATATTTTGCTTCTTTTTATTCTTTATAAGATCCCAAAAATAGGCAAAAATAGGGGCCCATTTTTACTTTGACTAGGGCATATAAAATACTAGGAACAACCTTGGGCCAAAAGTAAGTCTGGCAGTGGAGCTGGAGAGAGAGCCAGTGAGAAAACAATACACGAGTTGGTCATATTTATCCATTTGATGTAATCTAATAAATGAGGGTCTTCTTCTGTGGGAGATAAGATGGTGTCGTCGACATAACCCAACAGATTAGAGGTAATGAGAATTGCTTTAATTTGATTTTTCCATACAAAATAGTTTGTAGAATCGAGTGGTGTAGTTGTGAATTTTGTGACTTAATTGAATGGTAAGGTGGTTAAATTGATTTCTATCATAGGTGTAAGTAGGAATTCTTCATGGTTTGAGTTGATTCTAATAGTGTTTGATGTGTGTCTGAAGATGTTGGTATGTTGGGAAGTATGTTTGTTCTGGTTGTGTGTAGTTAAGTTTGTGAAGGTGTATCGTGAGGTAGAGGAAATTGCTAAATGGTAGTAATTAGGTGTGTAAAAAAAAAGGAACTGGTGTTTGGATGAGATGTTGGTTGACTTGAAAAAAAAAAGAGAGGAAGGTATTAAGAGTTGGGCACAAGCTCTCATACCATGAAAAAAGTGTAACATAGAGAAGTTGTGTTGTATTTCTGTGTGTATTTTTATACAATGTGTGCTGTATTTATAGCACTAAATGAGATAACGTGAATCAATTTAGAATTGATTAAATCTAAACTAAGTGATAAGCCTAAATGAAGATTACAGCAGATTAGATATTTACATAGAAATAATGTGAAATGATACAAGATATAATAGATAACTTGTTTGAGATGTTATCATTTAGTGTTGGTCTCGTCACAAAAAGTGGGCTGAAGTTTATTTTCCTCTTTTAGTAACAACCATTTTAAAGCCTTAATTTTAACTTGAAACTGACATCAATGACATAGGATTTGATTTTAATTTAAAATGTAAGCCATTTTTTGTAACGATGTCTAAAGAAGGGATCATTAGAGTCCTGTAGTATGTCATTTTTTTCTAACTAATTCTTTTTTTTTTTGCAATTGAGATGCATACACTTTTAAGTTTCAGCTTCTTCAGAGTACCAGCTTTTGCTATTTTTCTGGACCTTCATTCAAAACTCTTTCTTGAAGTGGGACCGAAACTTTGAATTGAACATGAGAACTGAAGTTTTCTTCAGGAAAATTTGATATGCCTGCCAGTTTCTTCTGAGGTATCATATTGAGTCATTGACAAAACTATTTCATTTTTGCTGAGCTTAACATGATAGCATATGCTCATTATAAGTCAAACAATTGTATGCCAGCACAAAACTTTGCTTTTAGCTTTTTGATACGCATGAGGTATGACCATAACAATGTAGCAGATCAATTTCATAGGACCTAATCATCATCAACACCTAACACTTAGTTGAGGTCCATAAAGCTATCAATTTTATAGGGACCATAAAGTTAAATATTCATCTAAAGTTGTAAAACGTCGATATTTGCTAACTAGATTGTCCTTCATTGCTCTACATTCCCAAGGATTACGATAAAGAATTAACACTTTCAGTAATACTTTTTCGGTTTGGGGCAGAACATGAAATTGATTTCATAATCATTTTTAACTGTATAAGAGATAGTTGTTTTTATTGCAGTCTTTCCGTTAATAATGTAAGCAACCTATGCTTGCTTTTACAGATTAGGAGTAGTGCAATAAATTTTTGCATACGATATAGATTTAGATGATAATTCTGTTTAATGTTGGAGTACGTAAAGTTGAAAATAGCTTATTTTGAATAAACTTTCAACATTTAATCACATTTGACCTCTTCCAAATGTGTGCTAGTTTGTTTTTCCAATACACCTTAATGTTCCATCATTTCGGGTATCTACTGCATCTCCAGTTCAGTATGGTAATTGGAGAAGAGTTGAATCGTGAATATGTAGTGTTAGGATATATGTTATATATCTAAGTAATTAGTTTTGACATTCTTTATTAATTAGACCTATAAGATATTAAAAGGATGATGATAGCTAACTAAAAATCCTTGTTTGACTTAGATTCAAAAAGCTATTTTGGATAATGTTCTAGATATTATAGAATCCTATCTTGAATAAATTTGTATCTTGAGAAGATGTGTGGAGGATTACATTGATGTGTGTGGCTGAAGGGCATCGCTAGAATTTCCTTGTGAATAAATTGATTTTTGTGAAAAAACTGAGGAGTTTAGTTTTTTTAGTGTGTGAGACCTATGGCTGTTGGATTTGGTGTGTATTGCCAGTGCTTTGAGTGGAATGTGTGTGTATTGAAGTAAAATGGGCGCAATCCACATTGTGCATGGGAGTGAATATGTTGGACCCCATTTTCGGAGTCCAACTCAGAGGTCATAAAACGTTTGCTTATTACCATAACGTGGGCGTAATCCAATGAAAAACACCTTTACCATTATTAATGTACCTTCATGCTTTTATACCATAACATATCTACTTATATGTCACCACAATTCTTATTCAAAATTCATCATCTCTAATCGATAACTTTTTCAAGTATACCTAATTTCAACTCAATCTTATCTTATCCATACGGAAATTCATATGTCCACTCAAATTCATCTATACATAATTCATAATTCATTAACATCAAAAGATAAGAGTTTTCACAAAGCCATAAAAGCATTTCAAACCACAATACATCCATATCTCATAATCCCAAAATACATAAGATACTTGAACTAATAATACTCAAAATGTAACTAAAAGCCTCATTGCTATAAAAATCTAGCTTAAAATACAAAAATATGTAACTTGAAGCGATGCTCTGACCCTCTTTCACTTGATCTCATGTTCTTTACCTGGAGATGGGGTAAAAAGGGGGTGAGCTTGAAAGTTCGTGGGTAACAAGTTTATAACGAAGAATAAGCAAAAACCTTTTAAACCATTTTACTTACCATGGAAAAATTTTACTGAGTTTATAAAACACACGTTTTTCAAAATTCTTGTCAAAATTCACAATATTGCAAATCATGTATGCATTCATCATATCAAACATATCAAAATGCAAATGCATAACAAATAGCTCAAGGGTTCCATGGACAGAATGGAGAAACCGAAGTTTACCCCATGAACAGAATAAGTCCTTTTTTCGGAGCTCATATGCCACAAGCAGGCAGCCGGGAGAAGGCTCTTGTCAACGTGCACGTTACGAACAGAATGGTTCAACTCTCGCCCAAACAAAGCACATATTCATTTCCATACATTTTCATATTCTCGTGCTTCGTATGCTTTTCCAAATGTACAGAATGCCATGACATTTTAAAGGTATAACATAAAATGTTTCGATACATTTCCATCTTTATTTTGAAATTCATCAACAAAATTCATATACTAAAACATGTAGCGATTTTTGTAAATCATTCAAAAGCAATAAAAGCAACATTTATGAAGTAATTGAAATCATTTTATTTTCTTGATTTGAAAGAAAACA
>JANZXR010000005.1:22004417-22030135 GCA_027575705.1 Erythroxylum echinodendron
AATAAATGCATCTGTCGTATATGAGGATAATGAATCTTTGAATGATCCATGTAATGAATATGTTGAAATTTTATCTGGGTACGATGAAGAGAGTTAGAGATCTGAAGAAAAGCCAGATTTTGATTCAAATTCTTCAGAATAAGAAGATGATTTTTCTTTACAATTAAGTGATGATAGCGATTAATTTGTGTTTTTAATTGAATATTGTATGAACAAAACAATGTAATGTTTTCAATATATTGTATAAATTATTGAAATGAAAATGTATTATTTCTATAAATTTCAATCAAAATTTGATTTCAGGTTAAAATATAGCACCAAAGAAAAGACAAGATATTGGACAACCTTGATGTTTTAGACCACGATTTGGAGGTTTATACTGTAGAGGTGAAGGATCTCGTGCTGCAGTACCTACAGATGAATCACCTCCACCTCCTCCACCTACTATCTTGGCAGATGAGACTACACCATTCACCACTCCTTCATCATTTAGTACCCCTATATTGATAGAGATATCTGGGGTAAATAATGCGGATGAAGGAGACGGTCACCATAAAACTGAGGGACCTAATGGAAGAACATACATCACAATAGTCAATAATATGTAAGTGAAAATACATGAACCATTATATGTTATAATTAAGTTATAGGTTACAATTTTAAAAATGATATAAATTTATTTGTTTTTATATTATAGATTTTTTCCATCTGGACCCTGTTTAAGAAATATGACACCAAAATTCAAGGAGAAGATTGATGCTGAGGACTATTGTTGGAAGAATATCTCTCAAGCGACAAAGGAATTTTACTATTATGAGTTTGAGGTACGATCGAAATTATTAATATTTCCTTTTTTAATTCAAATTTTTATACATTATTTGATAACTATTGTTACATCAAAATTATTTATCAAATATTTTTCCTTTTATTGCAGAAAGAATTTTTTTGGGATTCTCAATTGGACGGGATGATATATAAAGTATGGGAGTGGAGAGCGAGTACACGTTATTGCGACTTTGTTGGTGCAATACGCAGGGCAGCTATATGACCGCCTTATATTTCTGAAGAAATATGGAGTCGTTGGCTGCAATATTGGACATCACCTGAGGCGATGTTAGTTTCACAGGGTAATTCGACCAACAGACGTGGAGGACTCGAGGGAGAGAGTCTTCCCGTACATACGGGAGGATCTATTACCCACCAAGAGCATGCACAGAGACTTGTAAGTATCTACAATTAACAGTTATATTCTCATCTCTTTTCTTTGCTGTATTTTAATTGAATTTACTTTATAAAATCAATTTTACTTATAATTAACATTTTATTCATATACAGGAAAAGTCTATGGGCGTGGCACCTACATCCCGTCAACTATTTCTGCACACTCACACTAAGAAGCATGACGGGGTGACATTCATCAACGATCATTGTAGAGAAGTCAATGTAAGTGAAATTTATGATTAATATTAATAATATGCTTAATAATTACCACTTACTAATATATAAACATTGCTTTCTGATAGGACCAAATACAGCAAACCATTAAACGACGATCTCAGCAATCTGAAAATGTTGATGAGACTGACACTTACCTTGAAGCAGTAGGTGGTAGGGATCGTCGTGAGAGGATATTCGAATTAGGATCATTTACGAATATTTGTTATTCGCAATCCTTCACGTCTAGTACAGGAGCATCTATTAGGCAGTCCAACAATAGTAAAGTGGAAGCACTTGAGAGTACAGTGCAGACATTGTCAACTTAATTGCAACAAACGTTGGAACAGTTGCAACAGTCAATGGTAGCGCAACGATAGTCAATGTTATCGTACGCTCAACTCCGTTAGGAGATGGACGAATTGAAGGGTAAGGACAGCAGGTCACCGCACTAACCAGACGATCCACCAGCTCCTGATCAGTATTGTAATATTGGTCATTTAGTTTGTATTACAGATACTTATTATTGACAATGTAACGTTTTTATTATCAATTAAGATATTTTAATTTTTAATCATTAATCAAAATTTCTATTTAACCAAATTAAATGTATATTATAAATATTTAATTATTAAAATTATACATCAATTATAATTTAAATATAATGAAAATATATTTTTTAAAAAAGTTAAGCAATAACTTTACCTACGGAAATAACCTTCCGTCGGTAACTTCCTAACTATTTTACCAACAGTAGAAGGACATATTCCGTCAGTAATTAATAAAATATATTGACGGACGATAAATTTTGTTGGTAATTGTTAAGCAAATTACGGACAGAAAACAACCGACTGTAGGAGAACATTCCGTAGCTAAATTTACATGTAGTTAAAGAACTTTCTATCGGTAAATTTAGCATTGGAAAATTTTTAACCCGTCGGCAGTTTACAGACAGAACAACTGTGATGGTCGGTACATTTTCGGTACATTTATCGACGGTAAATCATTCTCCAATGCTAAATTTACCGAAAGAATGTTCTTGTACTGTTGGTAAATTTAGCTACGGCCAATTCTACGACGTTTTTGTCTGTCGGTACATTCCGTCAGTAATATTTGATACCGACGGAATATTTATATTTTCTGTCAGTATTTTCCATTGCGAAATGACAGTTTTCTTGTATTGTGTTAGTTAAATGGGTAAAGACACCGACCTCTTTCTCTTCTTTCATGAATTTCACAAAAACTTTATGTACTTTAAAAATCTTGTGAGAAGTCATCGTGTTTTATTTGGCTCAAGGGTGAATCCCGGGTATCCACCGCCGATAGCAATGACTAATCCCTCGCGACAACGGAGCTCCCAAATGGAGTTTACCTATAGGTGGGAATCAAACTCCACATCTCATGGTTAAGGGACAAGGGTAGCTACCACCCACGCCACACCTTCTGGTTGAAGTCATCGTGTTTTATGAAAAGTTTAGAATAAATTTTCCTTATTAATTGTCCTTGTTAACTTTTGTTATATGACATCATTTAGATATGTAACACTCTACGTGAATATTCACAGCACTAAGGGTAGTTGGAAATAACAAAGTACAGGAGGGTATATGTCAAACAAATCGACTTATTTATTTTATTGATTTATAGTATTTAAAAATTGTTATTTATTAACATATACTTATTAGTTTGATATGATAATAAATTAAGTACTTTATTAAAATTTTACTTATAAAATTAATACTAATGGATAATTTATTATTTTGTTTGTGGTACATAACTTTATAAATAATTAATAATTAACTTGATTATTTTTATTGTTAATAAATTAAATTATATAAATATTTTTATGTATCATATTTGAGTCTCATTACTTATACAAAAATATTTTTAATATTAATTGTATTAATAATTACCTATATTATCATATTAAGTTGCCTTAATCCATAATCAAAGAAGTTACCTTATTTAAGTTTAAATTAAACCTTAAACCAAACATCTATATTCTATATTAAGGTTTTCTTAACCTTATTTTTGAAAAGGGATATATTCATCAAATGGAATGGAGATATATTCATACTTCTTGTAAGTATGGTAGATATAAACTCATCATCAATTATATCGGAACCCTTGCATAATTTTAGAAGGATACAGGGGCTAAGTATATATATTAACTATACAAAGAGCAATTTCGATGTTTTAAGGAGCAGCTAATGTGGAAGAAGAATTGGCTAGAATACCTACTCAAGTAAACTCATTGTAGGTATTTAGGCATTCTAATAACTTCTATAAGACCATTTTTGGAGATTTCTTTTTTTTGGGTAAGTATTAGATTTTTTGACTCCTTGATACAGCTAAGAAAAGAATAGGAAGCCAGTAAAACAAAACTTTGTCATATGTTGGTAGATTGTAATTGGTCAAGTCAACACTTCTTAACTTACATGATTATTGGAGTTCTCATTTCATACTACCTAAAAGCTTGGTTAAAGAGATAGAAAAAATCACTAGAAACTTCCTCCAGTTACGTGATCTAAGAAAACAAAGAAATTTCAAAGTTATGCCTTGGCCGCCCTAAGAAGTCAAAATTGCTGGCTATCGGTTGTATGCTTTGGCCTCCTCTAAGTCAAAAATAAATCGCCACCTTTTGGACTTTGTATTTTGGCCATGTTAGGCCAAAATCTCCAAAAGTCTTCAAGCATGCTTTGGCATGAATTTTTCCTGCGTGAAGATTATGGAGAGTTTGAAAATTTGACAAAATTGAGCTTGGATGGATGCTCTAAAATGTTGCTATAAATAGAGGAAATGCTGAGGCTTCAGAATTTGCACCAAGAACACATTCCTTCCTCTTCTTCAGTCACCAAAACAACACAAATCCTCTCATGCTTTTCTCTAGTTATTTTATGTATATTTGATGAGTTTTAAAAGCCTTTTGTTCCAGCCTTTGTACTTGTATACATTCTCCATATATTAGTAAAATTGATCACCCTCCGACCGTGGACATAGGTCACATTGACCAAACCATGTAAATCTTTGTGTTATGTCCCATTTTATTTTGTCTATCTTTATTTTCGTTACTATTTTTTAGGCTATTAAATTCAACCGATATCTGATCCGAAGGCATTTTCTTTAACAAAATGGTATTAGAGATTCTCCTGTTAGTCTAACTTACCGTATGCTATGTGGTTGCCACTAAGGTGGACCCTTCATATTAGAAAGTAACTTAGATTTTTATTGTGAGTCTAAACGGGGCTCACTGCCTCGAATTTATCTTGCGAGGCCCACTACCTCGATTTTATAAATGAAGTTCAGCTTTGCTTGTGAGGTCCATGTCTTGACTTTGCCTATGGGGCCTGCGTCCAATGCTTTTGTGGGACCCACTGTCCTAGTTTCATGTATGTGGCCCACTTGTCAAAAAATAGTCAGAATATCAATTTTTTTTAGCCATCATGACAATCACGAAGACCTCTATTGAAAAGTTTGACCGAAGCGTTAACTTCGTTTTGTAGCAGCTCAAGATGCAGGTCATTTTAATACAAGACGGGTGTGAGATTGTACTTGATGGAGTGGAGAAAAAGTTAGCAAATATGGCATCAGATAAATTCACGGATCTAGATAAAACGTCTAGATCAGCCATATATTGAATCTTTCTGATGAGGTTTTGTAGGAGGTTGCTGGTGAAAGCACAACTAAAGGTATGTGGGATAAGTTGAAAGCTATATACATGAAGAAGACGGTGGAAAATCGGCTTTATTTAAAACAAAAGTTGTACATGTTGAGGATAACAGAAGGTCCATCTATTTTTTCACATCTGGACAAATTTAATTCTCTTATTTTGGATTTGAAGAATGTAAATGTAAAATTTGAGGATGAAGATCAAGCCATATTGTTGTTATGCTTCCTTCCCCAGTCCTTTAAATATTTTCGTGATACTATAATTTATGGGAAAGAGTCAGTCTCATGAAATAGTATTAAATCTGCATTAAAGTCAAAAGAGCAGATTGATAGGGACATCACTGGGGAGACTAGTGGAAGTCAGGCAGAGGGAATATTTGTATGGGAAGATCTGAAAATAGAGATTTTGAAAGAAGTAGATCCAAAGGTAGGTCAAAATCAGACATAGAAATAAAATTTGTAATTATTGCAAGAAAAAGGGGCATATAAAGGTCAATTGTTGTAAATTGAAATATAAGAAAAATAAAATTGAGCAGAATAACAGCAATACTGCCGAAGCTAGTGTAGCGGCAGATGAGAATGAGGGAATTATTTTTGTAGCCACAAAAGATAAAGTTAGGTTTAATAAGAAGTGGATTTTAGATTCGGGTTGTTCTTACCATATGAGTCCTAACAGGGAGTGTTTTTCCACTTATGAGTCATTGGATGGTGGAATTATTTTGATGGGTAACCTGTAAAGTTGTTGGTAAAGGTACAATCCAGATCAAGATGTATGATGGTCTCATTAGAACACTCACTGGCGTTAGACACGTTCCTGATTTGAAAAAAAATCTCAACGCTTTGAACATTCTCGATTCTCAATGGTACAAGTTCTCAGCTGAAAGTGGAGTTTTGAAAATTTTTAAAGGTGCTTTTGTATTAATGAAAGCTTGCAGGTCTAGTAGTTTGTATGTTTTGCAAGAATCGACGATAACAGGTGCTGCGGCAGTCTCTACTGATGGTGACATTACCAAATTGTAGCACATGCGTTTGGGGCACATAAGTGAGAAAGGTTTAACGTTGTCAAGCAAGAGAGGCCTACTGTGTGGTCAAAGTACTGGTAAAATGGACTTTTGTGAGCATTGTATCTTTGAGAAGCATAAAAAAGTTAGTTTCAGTTCTGCAGCTGTTCACAAAACTAAATGTACTTTGGATTATATTCAGGGACCTCTCGTGTTCCATCTAAAGGTGATTCCTGATATATGTTGACTTTTATTGATGATTATTCAAGGAAGGTTTGGATGCATTTCTTGAAACATAAAAATGATGTTTTCTTAACCTTTAAGCAATGGAAAGTTTTGATTGAAAAGCAGACAGGAAACATTGATAAGCGGCTACGGACAGATAATGGCTTGGAATTTTGTGGACGTGAATTTAATGAATTTTGCAAGAATGAAGGAATTGCTTGGCATCACACTGTCAAAATGACTCTGAAACAAAATGGAGTCGCAGAGCACATGAACCGGGTTGACATTTGATTTTTGGGTAGAAGCCATTACTACAGCTTGCTACATCGTCAACCGCTCTCCTTGTGCTCCTCTTAATTTCAAGACTCCAGAGGAATTTTGGACAGGTACTCCTACTGATTACTCTAGTTTAAGAATATTTGGATATCCAGCATATATGCATGTAAATGAGGGAACTTAAAGCCTAGGGCTAAGAAATATATTTTCCTTAGTTATGCTTTAGGGGTGAAGGATATCGTTTGTGGTGTCCTGATCTTAAGTCACCTAAATTTGTAATTAGTAGGGATGTTATATTTGATGAGTCCTCTATGTTGTATCCTAAAAAAGAGTCTTGTAATCCTTGTAATTTAGAAAAAGAGAATAGTACACAAAAACAGGTGTAGTTGGAGATTGGCAGTTCAGGTCCTTCATAGACGTCTTCTACACATCAGACAGATCAAGTTGATGAACTAGATCCTGATCGTGCTCAAGATGTACTAGTAGAAGAACATTTCATAGCAGAAACAGACCAAGATGGGAGATTCGACCACTACAGAGGTATGCAAATTTAGTTACATATGCATTATTAGTGGCACAGAAAGTAGGTGGAGACGATGAACCTTCCACATATACAGAGGCATTTTCAAGTGTTGATGCTAATAAGTGGGTGGTGGCCATGAATGAATAAATAGAATCTCTGCACAACAATGATACTTGGGTTCTGGTGAAGCCGCCAAAGAGTAATAAAATTGTTGGTTACAAATGGGTCTTCAAAAGAAAAGAAAGTACTTCAGTTGTTGAAAATGCAAGGTATAAAGCACGTTTAGTTGCAAAGGACTACAGTTGAGTACAAGGTATTGATTTTAATGATGTTTTCTCACCAGTGGTGAGACATAGCTCTATTCGTGTATTACTTGCATTGGTTGCCATGGTTGATTTGGAATTAGAACAACTTGACATCAAGACAACATTCCTGTATGGTGAATTAGATGAGCAGGTTTATATGAAACAACCCGAAGGTTTTGAAGTTGCAAAAAAGGAAGACCAAGTGTGTTTGTTGAAGAAATCCTTGTACGGATTAAAGCAGTCTCCAAGACAGTGGTATAAAGGGTTTGATTCATTTATGTTGGGTCATGATTTCTCCAAGAGCATGTATGATAATTGTGTTTACTTATGGAAGTTAGATGACTACTCATTCATCTATTTATTGTTATATGTTGATGATATGCTCATTGCTGCCAAGAATGTCACAGATATTCACCATTTGAAGGCCTTATTGCATGGTGAATTTAAGATGAAAGATTTGGGAGCAGCAAAGAAAATTCTTAGCATGAAGATAAGACGTAATCGAAGAGTTGGTAATTAATCTTGACTTAGGAGAATTATCTCAATAAAGTTTTGGAGAGATTTGGCATGCGAGATACCAAAGCAGTTAGTACTCCTCTTGCTAGTCATTTTAGACTATTTGCTGTTCAATCACCACAATCACAGTAAGAGGAAGATTATATGGCAAAGGTTCCATATTTTAGTGCCGTCGGCAGTATTATATATGCAATGGTACGTACTCATCCCGATATTTCGCAAGCTGTTAGTGTCGTTAGCAGATATATGGCCAATCCTGGCAAAGAACATTGACAGGCAGTCAAATAGATTCTCGAATACTTGAAGGGCACTTCAAACTTTTGTTTGGAGTTTGGTAGAACCAGCTACACTTTGGTTGGTTTTGTAGATTCAGATTATGTTGGTGATCTCGATAGACACAGGTCTCTGACAGGTTATGTATTTTGCATTAGAGGTTGTACCGTTAGCTGGAAATCTACTCTACAACATGTAATAGCTTTATCTATTACTGAAGCTGAATATATGGCAGTCACTGAGGCTATTAAGGAAGCACTATGGTTGAGAGGTTTATTCGACGAGTTATCTCTACATCAAGGGGTTACTACTGTTTATTGTGACAGTCAAAATGCTATTCATTTGACGAAAGATTAAATGTATCATAAGAGGACGAAGTATATTGATGTGAAGTATCATTTCATTCGGGATACTATTGCAGAGAAAAAGGTCTTTATTGAGAAGATCAATACTAAGGACAATCCTGCTGATATAGTTCCGAAGGCTCTTTTAGTTTACAAGTTCAAGCAATGCTTGGACTTGATTGGTGTTTATAGTTGATGATATAGTCCTTTTGAGGTATTTCCGGAGAAGGTGGAGCAGATCACTAATTATTCAGGACAAAGTCAAGGTGGAGATTTGTTGACAGATGCATGCCTTGACCCCTTCAATAAGTCAAAAATTACTGGCTATTGGTTGCATGCTTTGGTCTCCTTTAAGCCAAAAATAGATGGCCACCTTTTGAACTTTGTATTTTGGCCATGTTAAGCAAAAATATCCAAAAGTCTTTAAGCATTCTTTGGCATGAATTTTTCCTGCACGAAGATCACGGAGAGTTTGAAAATTTGACAGAATTGAGCTTGGACGGATGCTCTAAAATGTTGCTATAAATAGAGGAAATACTAAGGCTTTGGAATTTGCACTAAGAACACCATTCCTTCCTCTCCTTCAGTCACCAAAATAGCAAAAAATCCTCTCATCCTTTTCTTTAGTTATTTTCTGTATATTTGATGGGTTTTAAAAGCTTTTTATTCCAGCCTTTGTACTTGTATACATTCTTTACATATTAGTAAAATTGCTCACCCTCTGGCCGTAGATGTAGGTCACATTAATTGAACCACGTAAATCTTCGTGTTCTGTCTCATTTTATTTTGTCTATCTTTATTTTCATTACTATTTCTCGGGCTATTAAATTCAACCGATATTTGATCAGAGGGCATTTTCCTTAACAATGTGTTTCAAAATGAAAGGATGGCTAGGCCTCAATATAATTGACACCACGAACAAAACGGTCTTACTTAAAAGAATTTGGAAGTTGTTTAAGGATAAGGACTCAATATAATTCACACCATGAACCATTTCCTTGTATTTCAACAATTGGTTAAAGGTTGATCCTCTACAAGCCTCTAATCTCAAGAATAATTGTTTAAATCATTTCTAGGAAAATGTTAGACTCTAGAAATTAATCTCGGGGAATAGCTAGGCAAATTTCCCAACTGTAATAGCACAAGCGTTGCCATATTATAACCATTAAGAAAATATAGAAGACTCCTATACCTGGACCCATTATTATTCAGGTAAATTCACCAATAACTCATGCATAGAATTTCTCAGGAGGAAAGGTGAAAAAGTTACTTAGTATAAGACCATATGGAGCAATCATTTGCCTTCAAAGCTTTCCTCTCTAATGTGTTTAACCATTAAAGGTAGACTAAAATTCCTAAATACACAAAACACATGTGTTCTACAAAACAAAAGAGGAATCATTGAAGCATCTTTTCTTTGATTGTGCTCACATAAGATAGATATGGTATAGAACACAAGAAGCTTTATCAATCCACAACAAACTATTTGATTACAAAGCAATACTAAGTTGGGTTGTAACAGATGGAAATTTAAACAGTAATGGGAAAACCCTAATCTTAATTCATATGGGTTTTTGCACGTAATTGATTTGGCATAAGGAATTGGAGTTGCTTCAGATCAAATGAGGAAACTAAGGAGAATTTGTTGATAGTTATCCTGCATGTACCTGATAATCTAGAAGGCATGTTGTGCATAAAAATTTAATGAAATATTTAATTTAATATTGTTGTATATAAAAATTTAATGAACTATTTAATTTAAATTTAATGAAATATTTAATTTACTATCATATTAAACGAACAATTAGATTATTAATAATTAATATATAATAATTTTTTCCTAAATTAACTAATATTAAAATTATTATATTTTAACAAAGTAATAATATGTAAATATGATCAACATGTTTGGCATATACTCTCAATGGTTAAGTTCAGTCAAAAACAATTTTCCAACTTGAGCATGATATAGATCAATTATCCAAAGGGCTAAAATGCTACTATTTTGGAAATTCTTAACAAAACAATGTCATTTTGGTTAATTATTTATTTAAATATTGAACATAATATTGTTATTTCGTTAAGAATAAGATGATTTCGTTTGCTCCAATCAATTTGGATCATTTAAACTAGGCTAGGTTGACCATGTCGAACATAATAAGGTTAATATAAAGCTTGATCAACTTGGACTTTGTCGTTAATTTTAGGTTGGACAAATTTTCCCATCTCTACATGTGGTTTGTATCCAAAATACTCTTTGTAATATGGTTGTATACGTGTTTTAGAAAAGTCTTAACAATTAAAGTTAATGGATAAATTTAATAGAAGTACTTATTTCAAATTTTCATAAAATACATTAACTTCTCACAAGATTTTGAAAGAAAATTAGGATATGATAAAATTCATGAAGCCATCGAAAACGTTACTATTGTTTTCCAAAATGAAATTATGTTGTTAATTTCAAGTTTTCTCCCCTTTAATTTAAAGATGTAAATGCTCCATATTCATTTGTCAAATTAGACAACTGTTCTTTACTATGCAAATATTTTCTCTTGACAAATATGGTTTTAGAACTGCCTTCACTTTTATGGTTATGTCTTAGTCCATGCCTATCATTGAAATTCGATTGAACTCCTAGCATATTTTTTATTTTTTCACTTCTCTTTGTAAACTTGGACAATGAGTCCTCAAAGGAATCAACCTCGTTTTTCAATGTTTCATTCTCATTCCTTAATGCATTTAAGTCATAATTGCCATCAGTGATCATATTTTTAGATGTTTTAATACTATGCAATTTACTTTTCATCTTTTCATTCACATTCTTGTTTGTATCTAACTATTTTTTAACTTCTTTGAGATAGAAGATAATTTTTTCCCTTTTCTTACTTATGATTTCTAAACTTTTAACTAATTTATTATATTTCAAATCAACATTACTATCACACAAGTTAGAGTTAGATGTTACCTCATCATCATACATAGTGGTAAAGCCTTTTGAGCTATCCCTTCTTTCGAGTGCTCATTTTTAGATTCACTTATGTCATCCCAAATTGATCCTTTAAGTGCTTTCTTCTTATTCTTCTTCTCCTTCTTATAGTTTTTTGTACTTCTCATTATTTTTTACTAAAGAACATTGTCACTTTATATGGACAGGTCTTCTATATTCAAAGAAAGAAATTTCAAATAATTTATTGTATCTATCACTTTTACCTTCTTTGAAGTCCTTTCTTTTAAAGAATTTCTTCTTCAAGGATTTCTTAAATTTTCTAGTCATTTAGGCAATGCTTTCTTCATCGCTTTCACTGGTTGATATCTCTTCCTCTTCACTCGATTCTTTTTTTAAGCCTTAGAATGCTAAATTCTTTATCTTTGGAAGTGTCATTTCTTCTTAGGTCTCTTCAATCCTTATTTTGTATATAAGAAGAGAAGCCAATAAGATCCTCTAATAGTAGTATTGTTAGATCATTGGCTTCTTGTATGACCGTTACTTTAGTTTCCTATATCTTTGAAAGTGACCTAACAACTTTTTTATAATTTAAATATTTGTATAAGTCTTTCCAAGACCTTTGAGACCATTAATAATATCAATAAATATAGTAAACATGCTAGATATGCTTTCATTATACTTCATTTGAAACAATTCATACTGATGTGATATCGTGGTTACTTTACTTTGAACATTAAATTCTTTTTCTTTAGAAGTGTTGTTTATTCTTATGTCTCTTGAAGCCTTATTTTGTATGTAAAAAGATATCCAATATGCTCCTCTAATAATTATGTTGTTAGATCCTTAGCTTATTGTGACCGTTACTTTAGTTTCTCATGTCTGTGGAAGTTACCTAAGCAATTACTTTCTTACCATTCAATATTAGTATAGGTTTTTTCAAGACCTTTGAGATCATTAATAATATCAATAAATCTATTTTGCTTGCTATATATGCTTTTGTCATGCCTCATTTGAAATAATTCACATTGATATGTTAGCAAGCTTACTTTGCTCTTCTTTAATTGGTTCCATCATGTGTAACTTCTAACTTTAGAACGTCAAAGTGATTAAATAAAATTACAATTGACAATTAAACTAAAGAATGACTATAATAAGCATTGATATTCTTATGTTCTTGGGTTGATTTTCATTACGATGATTGAAAACTCCAACATCTCTTTATCAACTTCATAAGCTATCATTTTGAGGTTATAACTTCATTTTGATCTTATATTACTTTTTGTCAAAATAATAATCACATTAGTACTACCTATATTTTCTTATTATCAAAACATATATTAGAATCTCTCTTGATTCCATAGTTACTTTCTTTATAAGAAAAATATAATATGTGCTAATGTTTTACTCTATTAATATGTAATCTTAATATAGAAACAATTTAAAAATCATATTTTAATGTAATATGAAATTTATACTCTTAATCTTACAATAATTTTATTTTTAAAGAATATTTATTCTATAGACTTTGGCTTCCGAGATAGTTAAATAAACATACATAAGCAAAAGAATATATTTAATTAAATATGTTAAATAACTAATTAGTTATAAAGCATGAACCAATAATTTTATATAAAATATTATTATAAATTACCATGTATATCATTTACTAACGATCTGTATGTGATATACTAAAAACTTAAAGGCTCGTTTATATCTATTATAATTTTTTATTTTTAATAGTTATTTGTGATATTATTTTCAATATAAAGTTTTCAGAATAAACAATAAATTAAAATACATATTAAAATAAATATTAGTATATAATAAATTAATAAATTATTATTTATTTTATTGTTTGTATTAATTTATTTATTTCTAGATTTACCAAAAATTCACTTGTTTAAACTGAACGACCCAAAGTGTACAAGAAAATAACAATGGCAAAGATCTGATTGATACTGAGCGAAAGAGAGCAACCAAACTATATACAGCCACTAAGGGGGTATTTGGTTCATGGGAAATATCAATAAGTATAAGAATGAAAAATGTCGGTAATTATATATTACTATTGCATGAACAGTGTTTTGAGATACAAGTTTTGGGAATTATTTCATACTCCCCCAAATATGTAAGGAATGAAAGTCATTCATTCCTTTTTTTAGTAAAATAATATAATTTAATTAAATATAATTAATTAGAATATATTAAATATAACTAATTAAAATTAAGCATATTCTAAATATAATTAATTAAAATATATTAAATATAATTAATTAAAATTAAATATATTCTAAATATAATTAACTAGAATATACTAAATATAATTAATTAGAATATATTAAAATATGATGTCAGATAACATTTTAATGAATTTTCATTTTTTGAGCAAAACAATAAAATTAATTAAATATGATTAATTAGAATACGTTTGTATTAAAATTTTATATAAAAATTTAAAAATATTTATTTTTTCCTTTTTGAGCAAAACAATATAACTAATTAAATATCATTAATTAGAATATATGAAAATTAAATATAATTAATTAGAATATATTAAACTTTGATGAAAAAATATAATGAATTTTATTTTTGACCAAAACAATATAATTAATTATAATATATTAAAATTTGCTACAAAATTTTAATAATTTTTATTTTTTGTCCTTTTTGAGCAAAACAATATAATTAATTAAATATAATTAATTAGAATACATTAAAATTAAATATAATTAATTGAAGTATATTAAAATTTGATTGTAAAACAAAATTTTATTATTCTTTTTTAATAAAATAATATAATTAATTAGAATATATTAATATTAAATATAATTAATTAAAATATGTTAAAATTAGAATATATTTTTCAAAATTTTTAATAAACCAATCATTATAAATACTAATGATAATCATCCTTTGATTATAACAACTATCATTATATATCAATTTTAATTTTTTTAATTCTCATTCTTGTTAGTAATAGCTCGTAATACCACCTAAATTTTGTAGCGATAACGTGAGCATGCAAACTTTGGTTGGATAACCTTATTTCTCTGGTATGACCCACCGCCCCTCAATCACTAACTTCTGCATTATATTTTGTGCGCCAGATTTCAGCCAGCCGTATAATTCAAGACAACTCACAAGACTCACACGCTACGACTCTACAGATCTTCCACGTACCATCTAAAAGTAGCGTGGCGCCAACTTGTCTTCTTATAATGTAATCCTCCACGTTTGCACTTAAATAACTACGCGAATTAATTGCTTTGCCTTTCGTCCACTTGCTATAAGAAATTTAATTGTTGGGTTGATATATCTAATCTAATGTATAGATATTAACAAAAAAGATTTAACACAAAACGGATATCAGAACAATATCTTTTAAAAACATCATACATTCCGAAACTTATAACGAACAAAGTAAGCTTGCGTACGGCAATTGTATCAATTCAACATACAGATATAGCTTCCCCTTTTCCACATACTTAATGGCTTCAGTCACCAGAGACACTAAAGCTGATAAGGAACGGGAACCAAGACCAAGCTTTCCTTTCTAGTCATAGCCAAACCAGAGGATTCACTCATGTCCAGGTCCTCTTTACTCTGTCCATCAGGTAAATTCCATTCAAAATGGTAAAGTAAGTTCGCAAGAGTAAACTCAATGTTTGCTTGTGCAAAATATAGGCCAGGGCACATCCTCCTCCCAGCACCAAAAGGAATGTACTCAAAATTTGTTCCCTTGTAGTCTATAGAACTATTTAGGAACCTCTCCGGGTTGAACTTCTCAGCTTCAGTCCATAATGAAGGATCTCTTCCAATAGCCCAAGCATTAACGATGATTCTACTCATGGCTGGTATCTCATAACCTTTGATCTCACAAGCCTCACTAGACTCCCTTGGAACTAATATAGGAGAAGGGGGGTGTAGCCTCAAGGTCTCTTTCACCACGGATTTTAAGTATTCAAGTTCATGAACTCTGGTCTCGTCCACACTTCCGCTGTCACCATAAACACGCCGAACCTCTTCTTGGGCCTGTTGCAACACTTCTGGGTTTCTCACCATCTCGGAAATTGCCCATTCCATTGTTGCTGCTGATGTTTCTCCACCTGCAGTGACAATGTCCTGAAACTCATATGTTATTACTATTGATTCGCAGGGACAAAGCCAAATAAATAATAAAAAGAAAATTAGTAAAAATGCTCTTTTTAGTTCTTTTCACTAAACCCCAAGACTCAGCACAGTATACTTGATAAGAAGGTACTTAATGCATTGTCTATCAAAGAAGCAATCTTCTGTGATACAACCAACATATTACAATTAATGTAAAGATAATGAAAAGCTATCAAACACCTTGTTGTATGGAGTAGCCTGATGACAGTGAAGTTTGATATCAACAATTATTTATTAGGCACCGTCAAAAACAATTATTTATTAGGCGGCAATCATAGAAATGCTTAGAAAGCCATGTTCATTACTAACCCAAAGAATTGCTTTGATGGTATCATCAGTAATAGGAAACTCAAGGTCGCCTTCCTCTCCAAGCTTCAATAGAACATCAATCAAATCCTCAAATTCTTGAGGTTTTCCTTCACCCTGCATCCTAGTCATCCTCTCTTTATGCTCATCAAGAATCTTCTGAACCAATTTATCTTTCTCTTGATGCAACTTCTCAACTTTAGCCCTCAGGCCTGTCACAAGTTCAAAAGGCATCTCAATTGAAGGAAACAGATTGACAAAAAAGAAACCCGAAACCTGCTTCACAATGTTGTAAACAATAGACAAGTATGCATCTTTGTCCTTGCATTCTCTACCAAAAGCTGCAGTTAATGCTATATCATGAGTCATACAGTACAGCTTCTTGCTAAGATTCACTGGTGACCCTTGGCTTGAACCTATTTCCTTGATCAGATTCTTGACATGCTCTTGTCTGACTGATTGAAATGTTTTGACCCTGGTCGGGCTTAAAAGCTCCAACTTGCAGATTCTCCTTAGCTGCCTCCAATACGGACCATAAGGTGTAAAACCAACGTCTATGTAGTTGTAAGACAAGATTTTGTTTGCAACTGTTTTTGGTCTATTGGCAAAGATTGTATCATACGTTGTCATTGCTTCTTTAGCCAATTCTGGAGAGGTCAGAACCGTAGTCTGGAATTCACCAAGCTGTAGGCGCATTATGGGTCCGTATTTCTTGGCTAAGTCGCTCAGCGAACGGTGTGGCAGACCTTTGATTTGGTGAATATTTCCTATGATGGGCACTTTCCCTGGCCCTGGAGGTACTTTGGTGGAAGGGTATCTAGCTCTCAGCACTAGCTTTACTACCATGTACAAGAAAATAATAAAGCTGGAGACAGCTAAAATAGAAGAGAATCGAAAGTCCATTACTGCAGAAAAATACAAGGATTGAGTTCTAACCAGAAAGATCTGTACTCTTAATTAAATACCCTTGCAGCTCAAGTCTAATCCTTCCCAGACGAAACTCCCAGCTCTTTCCTTGTCCAAAACTTCTGACATTTTGTCAGATGAAATCCTAGAGTGGGCCAATTGTGTTAGGACACGTTTCCAAGTCTGGGATAAGATTCTCTTATCGAGAACAGCACATCTGGGATCTCGCAGTGATGAACATGTGTGCAAAGTGATGTAAAAGAAAAAAGTTATCACTGCAGCAAATGTTCTCGGTGTTATGAATTCATTACTAACTGGGACAGATGCCTGTTTTATAAAATATGACCTACAAATAATAAATAAATAAAAAAATATTTATAAGAGCAAAATAATAAAAACAGATAATCTTAACCCTACTAATTAAAATAGATAACCTATTCCTATCTTATATGCATCTGTCCACCCAATTAACTGTTATTGATTCGTAAATGGCCGTCCCATCAGTCAAAAATTTTTAACAACTTCACTAATAATTATTTTAAGTAACCAATTATTTTTCTGTGTTTCTAAATTTATGGATGTTTCATCCGTCTTAATTTATTAGTTAATTAACTAAATATTTCTAATAAATTACTTATCAATTTGCTAATCTAATAAATTTTTAAGGCTATTTAACAATCCGTTAGTAAAATATTTCAATATTTAATATTACTTATGGTTTTCGTGATTTTAAATTTTATATCTTAGTTTTAATGCCTATTTTTAAATCTATTTAGTTATTAATATGAATTTATACTTTTTATTATTTACAATAATGAAATACTCAATAAGATTTATGGATTATTTAATTTTATTTATTAAATTATTTTAATTTCTTATATAATATCTATTAATAAATTTATCATAATTATTAAAAACAAATAATTAAAGAAATTTAAAATTTAAAATTTATGCAGTTTTAAGATATTCTAAATCTATTATAAAATTTGAATATATTTCATTTTAAAAAAATATTTGGAATCTAAATAACTTTTTAAAATATTAAATATAATCAAGCAGACTCAAGAGTCGTTAAAACAAATGACCATTGGTGCTCGAGCGGCAAACCAAGCGACTTACTTTCCACCGCCTTAGTGACTGTCGACAGGGACTGAAAGCGGACTACAAGATACTAACCACACAATCATATTACTGTTTTCAAAATTTTTCAGGAAATGGCTTTGCCATTTGAAGAGAGAGACATTACGTATCAACCAAAACTCTCTTTTTCTGGTTGTGTACGATACAATTTAAACTTGTTACTCTAATTCTTTTCACATAACTGAATTTGAAAATTTTATCTGTACCTTTCTCAAAGAAACACCCTTAATAAAAATAGTAATAAGAAGAATAATATGATTGTCAATCTCCTATACACCATGATCCGAATTCTAATGGTTATATAGGTAAACATTTTTATACTTTTTTATATATATCAAAAAATGATTTGCAAATATCGTAATGAATAGCATATCTATGAATATATTTGATTTTTGCTTTTATAGAATTATAGGATCCTCATTTATGTGTTTCTTTAAGAATAAATTACTATCAGGCGAGTTAGTAGCACTCTATTATTGATCCACTTCTGACTATTGATGGAACTAAGGTAATTTTCCCACCCATTGAAATACTCCAACAAGGGGCTACACTGGGTAACAACATTGATAGGTTATTTTTTGGAGAAGAGGCGAACATTTCCAGTAGTCAAAAACTAGGCATTAAAAAGTTGGAAGACCTCAGGTTTAAAGGAAGTCCTTCTGGATGAAGGTAACTTATTCTTATTCACTTTCAATTCATCAGATGTAGCAAGGAGAATTCTTGAAAGTGGCCTATGGCATCTAGCTAGTACCTCCTATATTTCTCCAACCTTAAAAATCATAATTACATATAGAAACTATTATAGAATCTCATATCCCACTGTGGGTTAATCTACATAATATTCCTTTTAAATATTGGTCTATTAAGGACTAAGTTTCCTAGTTAACTACTTGGGTAACCTAATTTGCATGGATGAAAATACAGCTGAAAGAAGGGGAATTGGATATGCTCGCTTATGCATCGAGTAGAACCTTCCCATTATGAGGTTAACGACAACTCTAACCTAGTAGAAGAATCACTGTCAGTTTCTTTCCATAAAAGCCAAATATCAACACAAACAAAGTATGGAGGCCTACAATTAACACATTTCTCGAAGTGGACTATCAGGAACTGATGGAAGAAAAAGTAGGAAAAAAACTCACAATGTTGGAACTCTAGAGTCATAATCCTCCAATCCCATAATCCCAGACACATTATCTCCCTAATCAATAAGGACAACTCCTAAAAAAAAAAGAAGCCTCAAGTCAAAACATGGAAATTGATGCTGGAGCAACTACATGTAACACTGCAAAAATGAAAAAAGGAAACACATATGAGGAACCATCATCTAATACCATAATGGAATCGTAAACAACACCCTTACAAATCAAGTATATTGAAGCAACTAATTCCCAAACCAAGATAATACAATGTGATGCCACCTTTAGGCAAAATAGTAAAAGGAGAAATGGTATCCTACCCCGTTCAAAATGTCCTTTGTATTGCGGAATGTAAGGGATCTTAACTCCCCCAGTAAGTAAGAAGCTCTTAATGAGTCCATTAGGGAAATAAAATCAATGTTTATTAGTATTTTGGAGTTTAAAATCAAGGCTGAAAATGGTAACAAGTTTAAATTAGTAGGAAGAGAATGGGGAATATTTACAAATCATGCTTTTCAGAACAATGGTAGAATTATGCTAGTCTATAATACAAACTTTATGGAAATTTCAGTTATTAGTTTATCTAATCAATACATGTACAAGGAGATACCGACTAAGATCAACAAAATCAAATTCTGGGTTACTATAATGTATAGATCTAACCTAGCAGAGTAGAGAAATAAGTTATGGAATGATATAAGAACAATTTATCTAACCATTAGTGGAACATAGAAGATTTTGGGAGATTTCAACAACACCTTATATAATCTACAGGCAATATGGAATACGATCCTAAATAAACACATCAATGTGATGAAGGCATGTTTCTAAGATATATAGGTAACTAATTTAAACTTCACAGGTCATCTCTTCTCATGGAACAATAAGCAACAAGGAGCATGCAACATTATGAAAAAGCTTGACAAGGTTATTATAAATGAAAAATAATTAAACAGGTTCCCTAACAACTTTTCAAACTTCAGTAGCCCAAGGTTCTCAGAGCACTACCCAATGCTGATTCAAAATATGGTAAAAATCCATCCTAAGAAGAGTCCTTTTAAATTTGACAAGTATCTGGTCAATATAGAAGGCTAAAATGGTATTATGAAAAGAGTTCAAGGGTTGCTTAGCTTTTAAATGCATAAGGAAGTTGGATGAGGTGAAAAGGGAGCTAAGATATCTCAACTAAAATAGGAATTGGAACACATAGACCTACATGGAGGACTCCAAAGCTTAACTACTGAATATTTAAGAGTAACTTCAAATAAAACCAAGAGACTCAAAACTCCTGGCCTTGGAATGCATTGCTAAAATATCTACAAGCAGTAGAGGCATATGAATTTTTATTAAAGCAAAGAGCTAAGATTATGTGGCTTAAAGATGGGAATACAAACACAAAATTTTTCCATACGAGCATCGAAAAAAGGAAAATTAGTAATAAACTCTTCTCCTTAGAAAGTATTGATGGAATTATACTCTTGGACTAAGAAGAAACAAGAAAGGAAACTTTGAAATTCTATGAAAACAACTTAGGATTTAAAGCTAGATGCATATTCTTTATGTGTCTACTTAGAGAATTCATAAAAAATGAATTGATAGATATAGAAAATCACTCCTTAATAAAGCCTATCCCTAAAAAGGAGATACAAGCAACTTTCTTTTAGCTCAACCTTTATAAAGCACTAGGCCTTGATGTCCTCTTCCATAAAATATGAGCATGGATTGCAAATACAACTATAGATGCAATTATAGAATTTTTCAATAAGGGATCTAACATTCATCAACCTGGTACCTATAGTCTCCAATCCAAACACAATCCTAGACCGTAGGCCCATCTTCTACTGCAATGTCACTTTTAAAGTCATTTCTAAAATCCTTACCATTAGTATGATTAAAATTAGTGCTGAGCAAATAATTAAATGCAGCCTAAGGTGCCTTACTCCATAACAGGCTAATAGGTGACAATGTGCTCATTGCATAAGAGTTATTAAGATCTTATGAAAGGAAACATGCCCCTATGAATTGTGTAATCAATTTGGACTTCTATAAGGCTGATTCACTAAGTTGGGACTTCATCAACAATATTCTTAAAGCATTTGGATTCTCCTTGATATTTAGGAACAGGATAATACAATATATCACTACAATATGATTCACAATCCTAATTAATGGAGCTCCCATTTTGCACTTTTAGAAAAAGGGTTGAGATAAGGAGGCCACTTGTGCCCCTATATCTTCATATTATGCATGGAAACATTAACTAGATTTGTAGCTCACAACATAAGTAGAGATTCCAAGTTTGAATACCATAGCAGGTACAAAAAACTCCATCTTTTCAACCTCTTCTTTATGAATTATCTTTTATTGCTTTGCAAGGGAAAGACAATGCTCTAACCACCTTAATGACCTCCCTACATTTATTCAATCAAGTCTCATCAACATAGAGAAAAGTCACCATATTCTTTCTTAAAGTTGTAAACACCTCTTGGATTGGTTCTCTACCATCACAAGACTAAAGTTTAAAAGTCCTTCTTTCACTTACCTAGGCTTGCCAATATCAACCAGAAAGCTTATATATAATAAATGCTTGCCTCTTCTCGAAAATATATAAAAGAGGATTAGTAGCGGGAATAACAAAACATCATCTTTTGTGGGAAGATTATGTCTATTTAAGGCAATACTCCAATTAGTTCATACCTATTAGACCTCCCATATCTTCCTTTCTAAGGGAGTTACAAACATAATAAAAAGAAGCCTAAAGAAGTTCCTATAGAATGCTAAAAAGCTCACTACATATTATACAGGGAGGATGTTTGTAGAGCAAAGTAGCTGAGGGAATTAGAAGCAAAGCTATGTATTTTTTCATTTTTTCAAGCTCTTCAACTTGAAATTTCTTGCAATATAATTTCTTAAAAAACTTACTCAATTGACCCAAAGTTACGGAGGCAAACACCCATATATATCAAGAGGAATCATTGCAAAAGTACATGAAAATTGTGGCTTTTCAACCCTAATACTTTTCTATTTTTAACATTCACAAAATAGGCTATATTAAATGCATACCTATTAGAAAACTTGACTGATTTAAGAAATTGACAAAAAATTGCTTCTCCTTTTTTGACATGTTGTAATAAACAGGTCGAATAATGTATGACCCATTATATCTTCTTTTCAAATTTAATTCTTTTCTTATATTCATGTCTTTCAAGTATAATCTAAACCTTAATTGTGTCTTTCTATTTGACATAAATTCCCATCATAGTTTCTAAAATATTCTCACAAATATTTTTTCAATATGCATCACATCAAGACTATGCCTTTATAACAATTCCTTCTAGTACGAAAAATTGAAAAATATGCTTTTTTGTTCAATTCGAGCTCAACAATATTTCACTTCCGCTTTTTATTACTTGTATTTTCCAGGTTTAATGACACCTAAATGTGATAGCTAGTAAACCACATCCTTACTAGACAAGTGCAAAGAAGCTTCACCCAATTCTACTTTGTCATTAAACAATTTGCTTCTTTGCCATCTATACCCATGTTCTAAGTAATGATGATGTTTCGTATAACATATTTTACTTCATAGCCTCACTGAATAAGTTTGATGGTTACACGCAGGACATGCTATATATCCTTTAGTTATCCATCCAGACAAATTCCCGTAAGCTGAAAAACCAATTATAGTCCACAAAATAGTCATATGCATTATAAATGTTTGACCTTCAATAACATCAAAAGTTTCTAATCCAACCTTCCATACATGGTTTAAGCCATCAGTTAATGGTTGCATGTATACATCGATATCCTTAGTAGGAGCATTAGGTCCTATAATAAGTAAAGACAATAACATAAAAGGCTCCTTCATACACTTCCATGGAGGTAAATTGTATGGCGCTAGAATTATCGACCACTTCCTATAAGAATTACTCAGATTACTAAAAGGATCCATCTGAGGCTAAACAAAATTGAACATTACAAAAATCCTATACAAACTATGGAAACTTTTCCATCAAATTCTTTTCATGCCATTGAGTCTGCAGGATGACGCATAATGTTGTCATCAATATGTTTCTCTTTATGCTATCTCAAATCTAGAGATGTATTTTTGACATAAAAAGCCGTTGCGGTCGTGGTTTAATAGGGAAGTATCACAAAATTTTATGTGGTATTTTTTCCTCTCCCACCATCAACTCACCACCTTAATTTACCACAAATAAGGCAGTCTTCAAGATCTTTATCGTCCTTCTAAAATAGAGCACAATCATACGTACAAGCATGAATTAATATATATTCTAATCCAAGGTCCCTTAGCAATTTTCTTGCATCATAGTAAGATTTGGGCAATTTGGGTCCAACAAGTGATGCATCATTGAGCAAGTTAATTAACATATCAAAAGACTTATTACTCCATTTATTATAGACCTTAAAATGCAATAACTTCACAATAAAAGATAACTTCGAGAATTTCAAGCACCCTGGATATAATTCTTCTTAAGCAACTTTCAATAACTTCCCAAAATTATCTTCTATAATACTACTAATTATGTTAGGTAAACCAATTTCATTCATAGTCTCCACAGAATTCCAATTATCCTTTAACATCTTACCAATCCCATCATCACCATCACCATTAATTTCACAATCCTCTACATCATTATTGTTATTATCATCAACACTTACCAACACTTCTCCTATATATAGGTTGCATTTTAACATTCACTATGATAAAGTCATGGAATATAGAATTTATCTACGCCTCATATGAGCAAGTGATTATATACTACATCTTGACTTTAAATATTCATATTTAAACAATCTATGCATTGATAATGAATACAACATTCAACATTTAAGTGATCTTTTGCAAATTGCATGAAACTCTTAACTTTTTCTAAGTATTTAGCAGACCGTTTCTGATAAGACTTCCAACTTCTATTCATCTATCTATACAATTAAAAGTAAGTTACTAAATTACTAAATTCAATCCTCACTCTATATAACATAATGATTAATCACTATAAGTCCATTTTCAAAGTTTGAATTCAAACAACTATGGTATGTGGCATCGTGACACCACATGAAATGAGAAAGTAAGTTCTCATTGTGACTCTTAGGCTTGTGGAATATTTAATCGATAAGCCTTATGAGAGTTGCAGTACGAGTTTCTAGTCTATATACCATCCTAAGGGTTTATTATACAAAGGATTATCTATAATTGTAGGTGAATTTCTAATGTTAATACTTCTCCATTAATCACTACAAGCTTATAAATTAAGTTTGAATTTAAACAAATACCATAGTACTTGACATTATTACACCATATGAATCGAGAAAGCAAGTTCTCGCTGTAACTCCTAAACTCGTGGAATATTTTATTGATAAGCCTCATGGGAGTTGCATAATGGGTTTTTAACCTATATACCATCTGATGGGTTTATTATGCAAAGGATTGTCCATAATTGTAGGTGAATTTCTAATGTTAATACTTTTCCATTAATCACTACAAGTTCATAAATTAAGTTTGAAGTTAAACAAACACTATGGTACGTGACATTATTATACTACATGAATCGAGAAAGCAAGTTCTCGTTATGTCTCTTAAGCTCATGGAATATTTCACCAATAAGCCTTATGAGAGCTGCATCACTAGTTTGCAGCCTATATATCATCCTAAGGGTTTATTGTGCAAAGGATTGTCCATACTTGTAGGTGAATTTCGAATGTTAATACTCCTCCATTAATCACTACAAGTTCATAAATTAAGTATGAATTTAAACAAACACTATAGTACGTGACATTATTACACCACATGAATCAATAAGGCAAGTTCTTTTTGTAACTACTAGGAGTGACCTTTTGTTAATAGTTTACAAATGTCATTAAGTAAATCAAAAGCTAATTGTGAAGAAAAAATATGGTTAGACTTAAAATATAGTTGACATTAATTCCATACTTTATGTATAATCAAAATATTGCATGATGAAAAGATTGATTATACAAAAAAAATCATGCACAAAATGATTAGTTAAAATTACTTTGACATTACTAAATATTTTAGTGGTTATAATGTGTTGCTAGGTGCCAATTTTGATCTATGTATATAAATTATTTAATTATAAAATTAAAGATAAATTAATGAAGTTTAATTTATCTAATCTTAAATATGATTTAGGGTTATAATTTATATCCATTGCCAACATATTTGAAAACTTAATGGGTCTCACATAAAGACTAGGTTGAAGAGAAAAAAGATATTTTAATTAAGTTGGACTTGATTGTAAAGTTTAAGAAACCTTATGATTAAATATGAGATATTTAATAAATAAGGATAAATATGAGATATTGGATCTAATTTAGGTATAATTGGTATTTAATTAGAATTATTTGTAATTCTAATTAAATTTTAATAGAA
Source organism: Erythroxylum echinodendron (assembly GCA_027575705.1). Classification (NCBI taxonomy): domain Eukaryota; kingdom Viridiplantae; phylum Streptophyta; class Magnoliopsida; order Malpighiales; family Erythroxylaceae; genus Erythroxylum; species Erythroxylum echinodendron. The sequence continues at coordinate 22,030,004 of JANZXR010000005.1, forward strand.
ATTAGAATTTAATTTCAATTAAACTACTAAAATGTCCAAAATCTATTATAAATAGGTTTAAGCTTTAATGAAACTAGCATTTCTTGCTTAACATACTCTACAAGAGTTACAAAGTTCTTTCAATCTATTATG
>JANZXR010000005.1:22030235-22051291 GCA_027575705.1 Erythroxylum echinodendron
TTAGCTACGGCCGAATCACCGACGTTTTCTTCCGTCGGTTTATTCCGTCGGTAATTGTGTTTACCGACGGTTTATTGATTTTTTCCGTCGGTAAATTCCGTCTGTAATTCACTATTTTCTTGTAGTGATAGACAAAACTATAATGTAATTACAACGAGAGCTAATATAAGAAGATATATGCAATAACAAAAGAGGAATCAAAACGTTAGTAAAACATTATAAGAAGTCAAGTTAAAGATTCCACGTGAGTCGCATGTCGAGGAAAAGTGAATAAAGAAGATTTTTTGCACTTAAGACACGTCGAATCTAATTAATGATCCTGTTAGCTACTTGATACTTCCCCTCTTCATGAGTAGTATATATCCGAGCATTACGTTCTTTCCAAAGAGAATATATACTAGTAGCGAAGGCAATTTTCATAAGAGAAGCGTTAGTCCGTTCTTTCTAAGACTTTTAAGTTGAGAGGAATGTTGTTTCTTAAGTGCTAGACCTGAGGGTTCCAGATAAGAGGAATGGAGTCAGCCCAATTATCATACGATAGCTAGGTACATGCACCATTGCTAACCTTGTGTTTGATACAAGGATAAACTAAGTCTCACAACTTCATTATCTGGATTAGTATCCATGAGAACTGATCCCTTGCACAAGGAGCTTGCCAAAAATTCAGATTTTTCAAGTGAAACTCATAATTCCATTTGACCCATAGAGCATTTTGATCCGTGCATAAACTCTAAAGCCTCTTGCACATTAAGACTTTCTGCATTGAATAGATAGAAACTATTTCTAGTTCCCCAAGCTTCTTAGGAATCACTATCTCACTCCATTTAACCTTTGCATTATGAGCATTCGTGGATCTACTATTCCATAGAAAAGATTTTATAAGTTTGTCTACCACTTTAAGTACTTTCTTAGGCAAGGTCATATGAACAGACCAATAGATATGAAAACTACTTAAGATAGAAATAATAAGTGTAATTTGAGCAGCACAAGATAAAAACCTGTTTTGCTATGCATTCACTCATTCTTTAATTCTTTCAAGTAGAGTTAGATAGTTGTTATACTTTAGCTTAAAGGCAGTGATGGGAACACCCAAATAGGAAAAAAGAGCAGATTTCATAATCAGCCTAGCTAGATTCTGAATTTTAGTAAGATTTTGCACATTAATAGAGAGATACATACAACTTTTTACGGTATTAAGATTCAACCCAGACCAATAAGAAAATATCTCTAATGCATGGATCATTATGGTAATCAATTGAGAATTGGAACCTTATAATATCAAAAGATCATCTGCATACAGAGATGTGAGAGATTGAGATGTTCACATTTGTAGTAAAACTGGAAACTCCTATGGCATGAGAACAACTTAATTGTCAATCAAGAAAAGCCTTCCATCATAAGATTAAATAAATAAGGAGATAAAGGGTCTCCTTGATGAATTCCTTTAGCTATCTATATTAGCTTATTAGGAATCCCATTCACCAGAATGCTCAATAGAGGAGTTTGAATGCATGTTATGATTCATGCTACAAATTTAGAAGGCAAGTGCAATGCTTCAAGACATACTCATACAAATGTTATCGCCAATATTTCGCCCCTGGATGAAATCCCTTTGAGCCAAGCTAATGATACTAGAGATAGCCTGCTTAGCTGCTCAACCAGAATTTTAGAAATCACTTTATAAATAGTGTTGCAATAAGAAATTAGCCAAAAATCATTCATACTTTGAGGATACTTCATTTAGGCACTAAGCAGATGTATGTATGATTCAATGCTTGTAACATTTTCCCAGATGAAAAGAATTCCAATAAAGCTTCAGTAAAAAGCTGCCCCGTTATAGCCCAAGTGTGCTGAAAGAAGAGAGCGGTGAATCCATCTAGCCTAGGAGCTTTGGAAGGATTAAAACTGAATAATACTCTTTGATGTCCTGCTTATTGATTGGAGCCACTAACATTTCATTAACAGTGTAATCAATTGTCCCTTCAGACAATCATCTCACATTTTGGCTGAGAATAGAGGAGTTATTTAATGCCATAAGATTAAGAAAGTGATTACAAGCCATATCTTATAGCTGGGTCAACTTTGTGTAGGTCTATTCCCCATTATCACGTAGCATATATATTTTGTTGTAATTCTGACAAGCTAGAAAGGAAGAGTGGAAGAACTTTGAATTAGTATCCCCTTCTTTTAGCAAGATAACTCTAGAGTTTTGATGAAGAATAGAAGACTGGAGTTTAAGAGCTGAAGTGTATGCTTGGAGGCACATCACTTCAGCATTCTTAAGCTCCGTATTATGTGAATCCTCATAACAAGCAGTTTGTGTTTGGATAAGTTTCTCTTTCAAGGATGAGAGGTGGAGGTTTTGGCTAGACAAGAAACCTTTAAGAGCTTCCTTCACCAATTTAAGCTTCTGCGACAATTGAAAAGATTTACAACTAACAATTTCCGTAGTCCAACATAGACTCACCATATCAGAAAACCCAGCTATCTGTGTAAGTCCATCATAGAATTAAAAAGGGGAAGCCTCTCTTCAACATACCTCCCCTATATGTATCAGAATATATGCATGGTCTGACAGAAGATTCTCCCCATATTGCACATATGAATTAGATAAATGTATCAACCATCGAGAGTTAACTAGACCTCTATCCAACTTCTTAGAGATAAGAAGACTACCTTATTAGTTATTGGACCAAGTAAGGAGTCTCCTTGTAAACTTAAGATCCACCAAGTTCATCCTGGTTAAGAAATTGGACAATTCTTTGGACAACCTGAAATTGAATCGTCGGCCTCCTTCCATTTCAGAAGAGTTAAGTGAGCAATTAAAATCTCCCACCACAAACCAAGGTTAAGAGATCCAATTCTGAATAGTTTCCAATTTACACCAGAGTTAAGTTCTTTGAAACACAAAATTTGAAGCATACACAATAGATAAATCGAAAGTAGAAGCAAGACCATGCAATTAACATTGAAGATGAATAAGCTAATATGAAATTTCCATCACCTGAATGCCTATCAGATCCTTATTATATAGACATATAATTTTGCCATTATAGTGTGCATGATGGTTGGAGATTAACTTCCAATTAACACCCAAAAACTTAGATCCAATGAGAGAGAGTTAGTTCTTTATTCTGGTTTCCAAAAGGCCTATAACACAAGGCTTCCTCTCCTACACCATCTCTTTCACCAATGATTGTTTGAGAGGGTCATTAAACCCATGAGATTCCACACAAGGAATGCCATGAGTAGGAGAAGCTCCAAAATATTTGGGGTTCTGTTTCCTTTTCCTAGCTAACTTATGTTTAGCCCTTCTAGGTTGAACAGGGAAGTCATCCTAAACTCTAGGAGAATTAACCACAAGTGGAGTAACATAAGTGTCCTGATCATCAGTTGCCATACTTTCTAAAACTAAGGCAGTGGGTGCAATACCACTGTTGACATTTGAGGTCACCCTATCAAATTCACTAACTGCTGCACCTGTAAAGCAATGCTAAGAGGTTCTGGATTATTTATAAGTGGCATCCCCATTGCAACTTCATCCTTTGCAACATCCTTCTCATCCCTGCAACATCCTTCTGTCACCCCTATCACCTTCACTGAATCAAGCCCTTCCAATCCTATGCTCTGGGTTTGATTATCAATTTTTACGTCTATTGAGCAACTTCGTCAACTAGAGGAGCTGAGTTATCACCATCTATCCCTTATTCAGTTAATGGAAAAATTTCAAGAGATTCTGCCAAAGTAGTGGTCTCAATGCCACAATATTTAACTTCCCACGCTGAGATGCTTGCAGGAGAGAGCTAGAGGTGTCAATCAATAAAAGTTCATCAGACCAGCCTGTTTAAACACCTTACCCTTTGGTACCCATGTTTTATTGACACAACTAGGACACCAAGGGTAGCCAATATGAATTTTGGATTGCACCAAGTCTCCATGATCACTGAGCTGTAAAATAGGTAAATTGTCTAGATGAGGAATTTTTTATAAATCTCAATACACAATTTGGTGTAGCCAATACGTTCCATGGAGGCTGTTTGAGAATCCATACACATCAGTTTCCCCAATGCACTAGCCAAGAAACTCAACCCCTCGATAGTCTAGTATTCTATTAACAAATTATGGAAGTTGACCCACATAGGGATAACCTCAATTTGTCCCCTATCCAGCACCATGTTCGGTTCCATCGTTGAAGAAAATTAGGTTGATCACCGAAGTGCCAAGGCCGCTGTTCCACTATCTCTGTAAGGTGAGAATCATCATAAAACTTAAACATCATTGTGCCATCTTCACAGAGCATCACTTTCTTTAATGCTTTCTTCCCCTGCAGTGCCTTTGCCCAGGCATTGAATGCAGAGAATGCGGGACACTTGTTCCAGAAAAAACTAGTCAAAGTAGAATACCAAGCTCACCCACCCGCTTGTAACAACCCAATCGGAGGGGATAAAACCCCATTTTAGAGCGCATTTGTATAATGTTGTAGCTCACCTTTATTATAGTGAATTTACCATCGTTAGAACTAATGGGGTTGTCCGAAGATCGCCCAGGTGATGCCGCCTTACCACCAACGTCCATTAACAAGATATGAGGAGAAGACCCAGCCCTGGTCTTAAATTAATAGATGCTACATTATTTATTGTGCATTGTTTTTTGTTTTATAAAATATAGTGAGAAAGAACTAAATGGATAAGAGTGTGATAGGATCACACTATATAAAGTCACTCACTATAAGGAAGGTAAAGGATGGGCCTTAGAAGAAGCATAAAACAATTATGTAAGTATAAAAATTTGTTCAATATATTTTTTCATTTATCAATATAATAGTAAGTAATAATATTAGATTGAATATTAGTTTTCTTTTTTATTTTAAAATAAAAAGCAAGAGTTATTAGAGAAGTCTATGTCAGAGGGAAACGAGTTCAGTGTGGAAGACATCTATGATACAGTACTTGATACTTGCTACAGCTATGTGAAAGTCCTTGGTTATGATCCTAAGCTAAATGTTTCAACCTCAACATATAAAACAATCATTGGACACCTTTAAGAGCAAACCAATAAACTTAAGGTTGCATTATAGGCTGAAGTAATCAAGGAATAAGAAAATCAACCTAAATTAGTAGAACATAATATGTTATTTAAAACATTACTTGGCTTAAATTATGAAGGAAATGATGCGAAAAGTAAAGGATATTAATTCTATCTCGTATACTTTTTATATCACTTCCTGTATGTACTATAATTTAGTTTTAATACTTTTTTCTTAGATTATATAATGATAAAGATGTAACTGATCAGTGATTATTTTGTGAATGATGGTTTCTTAAACAAATTTAGAGATGGTAAAAAAATGCTCCATTTCTATTGATCCTAGAAGAAACAATATATATAGATTTACAAGAAACAAGAAATCTGTCTCATTAGTCATAGCTACCTAAATAAGGCTAATATATAGCTAACTATATGTGCCTACCAAAAATAATATATGGTATATGCTAATTACACGAGTTTTCCAAATATATAATATCCTCTCTTAAGTTGGAGTAAATGGATTTCAAGTGCCCAAATTGTAAAGAAAGAAATTAAATTGTTGCTTCCTTAATGATTTGGTGAAAATTTTAGCTAACTGAACAAGAGTAGGTATATATCTTGTAGTGATGATTCCCTTAACAACTTCATCACACAGAAAATGATAGTTAACCTCAATATGCTTCCTACGTTTATGAAAAATTGCATTAGTTATAATACGCAAAGCAAACCCGACTATCACATTAAGCTTCATGGGGTCGAGGATGTGCAACACTAAGGTATAATAATAATGTCTCTAACCATTTTAACTCATAGGTAGTTATGTACAAGGATCAATACTTTGCCTCTGCTGAAGAACAAGACATGATACGCTGTTTCTTAGTCTTCCAAGAAATGGGAAGATTATTGAGTAGAATAAACCATCCGGTAAGAGATCGTCAAGTCAAAGGGCAACTTACCCAATCTGAATCACACCAGGCATATAGCTGCAAATCACAGTCATCACGTATCAAAATTCCTTGACCTGGATTACCTTTTAAATAATGCATCACACTAAGCCTCGTATCCTAATGCTCTTACACTGGCCTCTGCGTAAACTATGCAAGCATATGCATACTGTAAGAAAGTTTAGGTTTCATAATAAAAAGATAAATTAATCTGTCATCCAACCTACAATAACACTTCAAATTTGAAAGAGGCTTTCTGTTAGCCAAAGGAAGATGATGGTTATGATATAAAGGAAGACCAATAGGTTTTGCTCCTAACAAACCCATTTCGGAAATAATATCTAATGAATATTTTTGTTGGCATAAAAAAATACCAGTGTGATTTAGGGTCGCCTTAATCCTTAAAAAATATTTTAGAATCCTAAGATATCTCATACAAAAACATCTACTCATATTGGCTTTGAAAATCTGAATCACAGTACCATCATTTCCCAAAATAATAAGAGCATCAATATATACCAACACATTGAGTTGCAAACTATCACATTGTAATGTAAAAAAAGAGTAGTCTGAATATGATTAATGAACCCATGCCATTATAAAGCACTAGTTATCTTAACAAACCAGCATCTGAGAGTTTTTTTTTAAGCCGTACAATGATTTTTGAAATCTAAAAACTTTGCTAGGTACCTCAGAACAAAAGTTAGGAGGTAACTTCATATAGACTTCTTCCTCAAAGTCACTATGTAAAAATACATTTTAGACGTTTATTTGATGAAGTTCCTAGTTTGTAGCTATTACAATTGCAAGGAAAGTGCAAACACCATTTTGGCTACAGATGTAAAAGCTTCATTATAATCCAGTGCTTTAACTTAATCATTCCCTACAATTACAAGCTTTGCTTTAAATCTCTCAATTGATCCATCAGAATTATACTTAATTTTATAAGCCCACTTGAATTTGTTTGCTTTTTTCCCTAGAGAAAGTGTTGCCACGGTCCAGATGCCATTATTTTCCAACACTTATTTCTTATTGCATAGAATTCCTCCACCTTTCATCTTTCACACCCTTAACAAAGGTTTGAGGTTCAATTCCTGCAATAATAACCACCAAAAATTTCCAATGTTGTATAGAAAAATTATTACAATTCACATAATGTGCTATACGATATGGCATACCTGAAGAGTGCAATTGAGTAGATGAACTTATAGAAGGGCTCAACTTATAAACAATATTTATCGTAAAGTCTTACAAACGAGTAGATGTCACTTTATTTTGATGTCTAAGGCCCAAAGGCTCCTTATTCTCGAAAACCCTATTTCTTTATTATTCTCACAAATTCTAGTATCTGCGACTTCTTTAACTTCATTATATTCACACCCCTCATTACTAGTCAACACTTCATCAGGTAAAATATCTTCATTAACATATATAGATTGCTCATTCTACTAAGACGAATTTGTCTAATAATAGCCACATCACCATTCTCATCCACACCACGCCAATCCTCCATATTATTACTTCCATCATTATCTTTTGTCAAGTAAGGAAACTCACACTCACAAAACACTATGACCTTTAAAAAGAAGAATACAACTAACTCTAGGTCATACATTCTCACAAACTTTTTGCCATAAGGATAGCCCATAAAAATGCATCTTCGACTACGGCTAATAAATTTGTCTCATTTGTGATTTTGACTATGCACATAGCATAAAAATCCAAACATACATAAATGTCTAAGCAAGGGTGTTTTACCATTCAAGAAGAATGGGAGTGTTTGGTTGATTAAATATCCAGCATCCAAAATGCATTCCCCCCAAAATTTTATAAAAAGGTTAGCTTGAAAGTGCAATGCCCAAGCTACATTAAGTATATGCCAATGCTTGTGCTTTACCCATCCATTTTGTTGTGAAGTTCCTTTACAAGATGTTTCTCTACAATGCTATGTTTATGAAAATAATTAATCATTCATCTAAACTTTGAACCATTATTACTACGTACAACTTTCGTTTGTTTGTTAAATTTACGCCCCATCATATCAAAGAAATTAAAAAAAATTCATTAACACATCCTTCTTATTAATTAATAAATAAATCCTGGTTGCTGTGAAAAATCATCGATATAGTTAAGAAATATCTATCACCATAAAAAACTGGATTTTGATAAGTCCCCCACAAATCATAATGAAACAATTGAAATATTTTTAGAGTTTTCTCATTACTAAGAGGAAAAGTATCTCTTAACTATTTTGTTCTAAGATAAACTTCACATGCTTTATTCCATAAACTAATATTCCTACTAAGACCAATTTTAGGAATCAACTCTACAATCTTAGATGATGGATATCTCAGTCACTTGTGCCACATTTCAAAAAAACTCTCACCACTAGTCTTTATAGTTGTTACAATCACCATTGCATGAAAAAAGTAAAGCCCTTCTCATTAATCACCCATACCAATTTACATCATAAAAATGTAGTCCTATTTAACACAAAAACTTGTTAGTGAATTGAGCCACACAATTTGATTCATTAAGTAGCTGCAATAAGGAAATCAAACTATACATCAAACTTGACATATAAAGAACACTGTTTAACTTCAATTAATTACTAAGCATCATCATTCCCTCCTTTGTGGCAGTATTTTGATTCCCATTTGTAAGCCCTATGGGACATTTCATTACATCTCAAACATTATGCAAACATTCTAGCCATCCTATCATGTGACAAGAAACACTTTTATCAATTATCCATTGTGTAGAAGAACACTTACTAGTTAATTTCTCATTTGCTTCCACCTTTGTAGCACTTAAAAAGTTTCTCAATGTTTTCCAATGCTTGTTTTTAACTTTAGTGACATCATTCTTGCCAACATATGAGACTATAACATTATCCATTGTTCCTAATATTGAGGCTTTAACTGCATTGGCCTTAAATCCTCCTCCATGTCCTCTGCCCTAGAATTAATCAATTATTGTCATTCCTTGTTATATCTAATTTCTCATCTTGTTCCTCAAGGACGATCTCCCTACCATTCAAGATATCTAATTAGTTGAAAACAATTATCAGGTTCATATCCTATACGGTTACAATTGTTGCACATTGTATTTTTGTCTTTTCCCTTCACCTTGCCCTCGAGAACTAGATCCTGCTTGTATAGCAAAGCTCATCACTTCACCAAGTTCCTTCTTTTCACAAGCAATGATTCTTGCACGCACTTCTTACATTGAATAAACTCTATTTAAATTTGGCAAAGGATCTTGAGCAAGTATATTGGATCTCATCGTTCTATAAAGCATTTCATTGAGACCCATAACCATAAGAAATTGATGAACTTTTTCTCTTCACATTTCTTTTCCAATGTGGATTCGAGTTTGCACTTGTATAACATATACTTGCACATTGGCATGTGTTCGTAATTAACCAATTCTTCCAATAACTTCTTCAATTTTCTGTAGTACGTGACTATACTCAATCCCCTTTGTTAACAGTCTATCAAGTTCAGCTTTCAGTTGTTGTATGTGCGGTTTATTGGCTATCGAGAAGCATTTTTGTGTTTCACCAAATATCTTGTGCCACCTCCATATGAGAAATAGTCGAATACAATGAAGGTTCAATGATGTTCATAATCTAAGAGACCAATAATGAACTATTAGTCCAACGATCTTCCAGATTTGGTGACTTCTCGTCTGGCTACTTGATTGTTTCATTTATAACACCAATTTTTTTTCTCATTGTTAGTGAAGTCCAAAAAAATGAGCCTTTCATTATAGTTTTCATCCTTTAATTGAATATATGTTATCAAACTTTTAGGATTATCGCTTGTTGTAATGTCATATGGTGCAATCATCTTCCTCAGTATCACTCCATTACTTTCAGCTTCTATAGCCATGGTAGCAAAAGGTCAATAACCTAGATAGGCTCTGATGCCATGTCACAAACAAATATAGAGATGGTAAAAAAATGCTCCCTTTCTATTGAACCTAAAAGAAATAATATATATACAAATTTACAAGAAACAAGAAATTTATCTCCTTAATCATAGCTACCTAACTAAAGCTAATCTATAGTTGACTTCACGTGCCTACGAAAAATAGCTAAGGCTAATCTATAGTTGACTTCATGTGCCTATGAAAAATAACATATGCTATATGCTAATTACACAATTTTTTTCAAATATATAACATATAGTAGAAGCTAATATGAAGTTATGTAATGCTTGCTTTAATTAAAACCAAATACTTAGCATATCAATACTTTCACAATATACTTACCTTTTTGAATGATTACAGGTTTATGGATTTGGATAACACTAGGTAGTTTTTCAGTTATGCTCTAATATTTTTGTAATTTGAGCATATTTTTTAGTATGACACACATATTCTAATTTTTCAAGTGATCTATTTATTTATTTTTTTGTTTATAAGAATTGCTCAAGTTGTCATTAATATCTTGTATAAGACTAACTGAACATCCTTTAATGCTATATTCTTTTTATTGGTACAATTTAATGATATTTATATAATTTTACTTTATATACAATGCTTGATATTTTGAAGTAATAATATTTTCTACGATTTGATTTTTTAATAGTAAGCAATTAACACAATAAAAATATATTGATACATTATACACAAAACTTATTGTTCAATATTATAGATTAAAAATATAGAAAATAACATTTCTCTACATTATAAAAAATATAGCAAATAATAGTTGGCTATGTTATAGAAACATAGCAAACAATATTTGGATACTCTATGGTAAACGTAGACATGACAACGTACGAACTCAACAGGACGCTTTAAGTCAAAACAAAAAAAAAGAAAAACTAAGGGGTGCCCCGTTGAGCTCTTAATAACGAATAAAGTCTTATTCGTATAAATGAAAAATATATTCACTTTTCTTTTGCGATTTCAAATATTTCAAAAACTCCATTATAGTTATACTAGGTGGCAGTTTTGAAAACCTAACTTCAGTAATTGAATCAGAATATTTTTTCCTTGATAGGATACTATCAAAGTTATCAGAAAAAGAAAGAAAGAATTCATTACTCGATGGCCTTTTCCTCGATGACATAATCATGATAGATATTTTATCTATTTCTGTGGATCCGATATCATGCCAATTTTCTATACTAATATAACCTTATTTTATTCTATTTATTTTTTTATTCTATTTATTTGAGTATCTCATCAAAGTTGAAATTTTGTTAGAAGTTCATTGAAAACGTTTTATTTGATAAAAATATCCCTTTTCTTCTTTATTTGTCAACTACTATTTATTTATACGCAAATAACATCTCGCTATATTACAAAAAAGCGTAGCTAATACTATATAGCTATGAATAGAAAAACATAGCCAAAAACTATTGGCTACATTTTATTTCCATTGTCAATCATTTCATGTTGAATTTTTTCCCCTCCAACATCAACTAATATATGATTTTTAGCTACATTTTTGTAATGCATTAACTACAAATATTTTTTAGCTAATACTATTTGTCTACAATTTATGGAAACGTCACCTATTATTTTCAACTAGGGCAATGAACGACGCTTTATGTGACAAAACAGAGATGTCACAAATAACTATAAGCAACATTTTTTGATCAATGGAGTACATTTTTTCTATCATGTGATTTTAACATATTTATTCTAATATCTCACATAAAAAGTGGGGTAGTATAATGAAAAAAGGGAATAATAACAACAATATAGTCATAAGTAATGAGTAATATCTGATCAACCTTTAATTCAATTTTTAGTTAAAAATGAGAAATCATTTTATAAATTTTGACAAGATATTAAAAAATTTAAGGACGAGAGATTATAACATTTTATATAAAAATGAGTGTAAATTCTCATATTAAAAAGATAAATTTTATAAATTTATATAAAATATCAATCAATATTAACTAATTATCTTTAGATATATAGTGTTTTTAAATTCTATTTAAAAGTTTTATTTCAGTAACTTATACTTAGTTTGTTACATGCATATTCTATGGCACCTTAAATATTTGTTCTTATAAATTTCACATATATCAAATGCTCATTCATTTGAAAATGTCGTGGGTCTTAAAATCTACAAAGGCTTTGATCCAAATTTGGGTCATTTTCTTCCTATACAAGTTTCCTATATTACCTTAATTAGTCGCTTGCTTAACACTAACAGGCTGTTTGGTTCAAAGAATGGAATAGATAAGAAATAGAATAGTTATTCTTTAGGAATAGAAAAGATGAAGAATAGAATATAATGAGTATTACTTTGTTTGGTTCAAGAAATATAATAGATAAGAAATTCTATGCTAATGTTTGGTTTGAAAATTTAAACTTGGAATGGCAAAGGAATAACTAACAAAAAGACCAAATTATCCTTATCTTTATTATTATTATTATTATTATTATTATTATTATTATTATTATTATTATTATTATTATTATTATTATTTGTACTTACTTTGTATGATTATTAAATTCCTTATTATTATAAAATGTTGTATTTTTATTAATTATATTTATTATTGATATTAATAAATTCATTATTATTATATATTTTGTTAATTTTATTTCTATTATTAAAAATATTCTAATCATTATTAAATATATTATTCTTATTCTTATTCTTATTCTTCTTATTATTATTATTATTGTTGTTGTTGTTGTTGTTGTTATTAAAAAAGTCCTTATTATTATTCCTATTATTATAGAATTTATTATTATTATTATTATTATTATTATTATTAAAAAATTCCTTAATTAATCTTATAAATATTTATTATTATTATTATTATTATTATTATTATTATTATTAATTTTCTACTTATTACTATTCTTCTTATTATTAATTTTGGCCATTATATTTAATATAATTAATAAATTCCTTAATTATATTAATTATATTGATTATATTTATTATTATTAATAATTATTAATTATTGTCGTCTTAATTTTTTAATTGTATTATTCTTATTATTTGTAATTATTATTATTATTATTTGTGTTTACTATTATTAATTTTGTACTTACTATTAAAAGTTATTATTATAGTTATTAATTTATTAATAATTGTAATTTATTATTATTATTAAAAATTATTTATTATTATTATTATTATTATTATTATTATTATTATTTCTTATTATTTCTAATTATATTTATTATTATTATTTTTAAATTCCTTATTATTATTATTGACTTTCTACTTATTATTATTCTTGTTAAATTTATTATTCTTATCATTATTAATTTCGTACTTATCATATGACTTTCCAATATGTTGCAGTGGTTAATTTTTCCAGGTCTGACTCATGTTAGCATTCATTGTATAATCGCAATTTTAATATAAAATAAGAATGTAATGATATTGAAAATAAATATAACATAAGGCTTTAAATTCCTAAAAAGTTATTTAGGAATACAAAAAATAAGTTTCAGCCCTATTTGAAATAACTACACAAAATAGGCCTACTTTAACATAACCTTTGAATGTGTAGCAAGAAACCTCCTAACCCACTCAAGTCTTTCAGAAGGCGGCATAGTAAAAAACACAATCATTTGTGTTGGAAGATCAGGAATTTTGCTTAAAGCAGTATGATTTTCATCATGTGTGAGCCCCTCTATCTTACCCAATGCACTATTTAATTGTTCTTTTTGGGTAATATACAATTCAGTGCCAATACTTTTACACAATTTGTCTCCCATCTTATCCACTGTATCACCTAAAAACCTGGCTGCGGCAAAAAGTGAATCTGCATTGTTAGCTTCTCCCGTATCATTTCTCCTTTTTTTCCTCCTTTCTGAAATATTTGCAGTTTGTCTTGCAAAATTTGATGCTTGAGGTAGGGTAAAGGAGTTTTCCATCTCATGCCGACCATGCTCATATTGCTCTTCACCACCTTCATTGGACCCACCTACAGCTTCTTGCCTTTCCATTTCTTCAAGAATATCCGCATCAGTTTGTGCATCATTTCCCGTTGCACGATCTTCTCCATAGATCCCAGTCAATTCATTGTAGAAAGGAAAGCTCTTCCTTCAAAATTGAGCAGCATCTTTGTGACTCTAATAAGATGAAAAAAAACAATATTTTATGTAAATGACAAGAAAGTAGTTAAAGAACAAACTTAAGACAAGTTAAAAGTTCAATACTTACAATTAAGTACGAATCCCATACATGGTCTTAAGCAGTGACCATCTTCCTTTCAGTATCCCATCCAAATCCATTTGTATCCTTCCTTACCATATCATAAACAATGCTCCACTCTTTCTTTAAGGTCTTAATCCTAGACTCTATGTGAGGTTTGGATTTTAAGTTTGCAAAAGGAAGCTTTGTTGCTACCATTCTTTCTAATTCGTTGAGATACCCAGCTTTGAATTCAGTATCAGCATTGTACGTTCCCACATTATGCAAATCAACCATGCAGGAAACAAGCACAACATCCTCATCATAGTTCCATTTTCTTTTTGTTCCTTTTGAAGTTTGAGCATTAATAGATAACGATGAATGCATCGACATATTTATCTACCAAATTTAAGCAATATTGATAAATAAAAATATAAGCATTAGGAATAAAAACCAAACAACTCAATTGAAAGAAATTGCCAAACATTATCCATAACATCAACGAGACAATCACAAAAAATATATCCTGTCATAATCAATCACAAGAAAATGATGATATTGACATCTTCAAAAACTATTCAATGAAAGTAACAAGATATGCAAAACAAATAGAAAAACCTTATCCAATTGCTTACAACATAATTACCATTCAAGAATGGTTATTACAATCTACAAGTTGAATGAGTTCATAATGCAAAAAAACAATGAACATCAACATCTTTAAAGAGAACAATATAGTATACATTAACAGCGTCCAATAAATATAACATAAAGTACAACTTAAACAATTATATCAAACCTCCTAACACTGAAATCACAGTAGAAAAACTAAAAAAAGGTCAATTCTCATTTTCCCTAGATGTCAGCCATTCGTTGAACATTTCGAGTGCCAATTCAATTCTCCAATTTGTCCAAGCACTTGTTAGGTCTATAGCAATTATACGCTCCTCCTTAACAACTGGATTAGTGTGAAAATAATTCCCTAAATCACTCTCCAAGGGATCGAAACTTATCTCCTTCCTAATAAAATTATACAACAAACAAAAAGCTATAATAATTCGATTGTGTGTCTTTATTGGGTAAAATGAAGGACTCCTAAGAATGGCCCATCTCATTTTTAGTAACCCAAAACACCTTTCAATTACATTACGTGCAGTCGCATGTTTCATATTAAAGAATTCCTCTGGAGTTCTTAGTTGGTAACCTTGACACCAATCATTTAAATGGTACCTTTGACCCCTAAATGGTTCAAGGAAGCCCTCACAATTTGTATAACCTGCGTCGACTAGGTAATAGCAACCTATATAAAAAACGCTACATAAGTTATTCAATTTACATGATCTCGTATACAAAATTTCAAACAACCTTCCTATATCATATAGGTAAGCTTACCATGAGGCACTTTTAATCTATGTCTCCTAGTAATAGCATCACAAAGAACTCAACCATCAGTAACTGACCCTTCCCAACTAGGAAGAACATAGATAAATTGCATGTTATGTGTTCATACACCTAACATATTTGTTCCAATGTCGCCCTTACGAGTTTGAAATCTAGGCTTATCTTTAATTGGCACATTAACCCTGATATATGTCCCATCTAGAGCACCTAAACAATTCTACAATTTAAATGAAATAAAAAATAATGAGGAACCTTAATGACATTCCTAAAATTTTCTTATAAAAGTAATAGGGTAATTATCTACCTTAAACCACATCCACCGATGGTCTGAAGAGTTTGTTAGTATGGGCTTAGGTTTTTTAAAAAATATATCTTGCAAATGCATCACTACATTTAAAACATTTTGAAAATATTGACTAATTGTCTCATCTGACCTTCTAAAATTTTTCCTAATAACTCTATTTTTGACATGATGAGCAATAATATGTAAGAAAATTGCTACTTGCTTATCAATAAGCATGTTTTTTGTTGACTTTAATCCTCCTATGCTTTCTAGCATTTCACATAGTTTAAAAAAAGCTTGCCTATTCATCCTAACCATTGAAATACATGAGTCATCATTCTCATGCACAATTCGCCTCACATAATCTCAATTTCTATAAAAATTTAGAAAATAACTTCTGAACCTTGGCCTATAACTATATAAAGAAGCCTCCGATGTGAATAAAATTAATATTGCACTAATAACATTATACAGCTGCAACCATGCATTCAAGAGTGCCACAATCTTTTTTTTTCTTTCCTATTCCTACATAAACTCAAACTGAAACGAGCCATGATTGTAAAAAAAAAAATCTAATGTATTTACATAAATTTTTTCAAACAACATATAATGTATAAGAGAACATCTATGTAAAAAATCAAAATAGTTGAAGACATAAAGTAGAGTTAAAGAGAAAAAAGAAGATAATATTTCCAGAGCTAAAAAGAATAGATTATAAAAACTCAAATTCCCATGCTGCTTTCATTACCATATTAGTTTATTTTAAACCTAAAAATGTAGTCATTCCTAAGGCAACATCCAATTAAATGAATGAAACTCAATTTCCTTTTCTGTTATTGAACATCACAATTCCTTCTTAACATTAGACCATTAAATGTTATCCATAAATATGGATGTTAAACAATCCTAAGGCCTAATTACGCAATTTTGTCTAGTCCAAAAGCCTTCAAATATGAACTACTTAAATCAGCCCTCACTACTTGCAACCTTCTTGCTTCTTTTGGAAAGGCAATACCATATATTTATGTATAATTAGTAATCAGATTGTAGTAATTATATGGAAATGCAATACCATATATTTATTCCTTTACCACATCCTTTTTTAATAGTATGAAAAAATCATATTCTTTGTTTCATCGCACATAAGACGATGAAGACAATAAGGATATCAAGATAAAGAAAAAGTCTTGACACTTCTTTCTAATTTAATCACTTTCTCATAAACAACAAAGCCAAAGAGCCTTTAACATAGTTGTATATTGATGTAGTAATGCTTTGTATGTGGACTTATGATAGATTTATGCATATACATATATGCACTGTCTAATGCGTCATAAAATTTTCTTGCAAATACAATCTTATCATGACTATTTTACATACATGCAAGTACTCATTTGGTAAAGCAATGATGGAAAATTATCATGACTATTTTACATACATGCAAGTACTCATTTGGTAAAGCAATGATGGAAAATGACCAAGTATAATAGTATGTAAAATCATGTTGCTAAATACTTTTCTAGCCAAGGAAGCAAACATTTTCTTCTAGCCAACCAAGCACACATTTTCCAATTCCATCGCATATTCACAATTCACAAACCTAACAATAAAATAAAAATTCCAATACTATCGCATATTCACATCTTCACAAGCCAACATTGCAAACCCTTCAAAACCCAACAACAAAATCAAAAAGGAAAAAAGAAAAAACCCCAAGCAAGCAATGTAACCAGTAAAAGTTTAGCAATAGCCTGTTTTAAAATCAAGATTAATACGGTAAGCTTATCTCCCCTTTAAAGTTTAAAAGCAATGTGAACATTGGAAAATTGTAAGATAGCATGGCAATTAATTTTGATTATTTCTTAACCATTGAACAGGGAAGGAATCACTCTTAATTAAAGCAAGAATTATTACAAGTCCTTTTCCCTAGCTACTATATTTTCGTACAGAGTTAATAGCTTATTCAATGAATTGCTCAATAGGTACATACTATTATGACCCATGCATTTTCACGCTATACACACAAAACCATGTCATTACTCGTTAAATCCATATCAATCAAGAACAAGATTACAACCAACCGCACTCATTAAAACCTAAAATAAAATCCTCTCAATGTTTCAAGCTTTGAACAAGTAAACTAACGTCCCCATTTCAAGTAAATTGCACCAGCACTGATCCACCATCAGTAGAACAAGAAAAAAAGATAAGTCCTTTAGCTACTCATACAACGACAGACGTCCCTCCCAATACTAAAACGAACCACAACGATAACCCATTTAGCAGAAACATCGAGAACAAGATAAGAAAGCTACATTTTCTACTAAGCATGAACCCCAAAAGAAGAACTGCAATGTACAATTACAGCAACAGGAAGAGACTTACCTAGATCGACTAACAGGCTAAGGCTATATGCTAGGTATCTGTTGGTTCCAGTGTGTAGCTTCTCAAGAATAACCAAACAGTATGAAACTTCTACTAGAAAAGAAATAACTATAGATCAGATCTACACAGCAGAAACGACAAGTAAAATGATACAAAGATAGCCTCCAAATTATCAAATAAAGATAGTGAGTATGGAGAGATCTAAAAGACATGGGCTGGAACGTACCTTTCAGAAATGAAGAGTAAGTTGCGTGAGTGAAGTGTTGAAGATATGCGCGAGTGAGATGAGTGAGGCTAGGTCTGCGTGGGAGAGGTGAGTGAGGTTAACCACATTTGCGTGAGTGAGGTTAGTGAGATTTGCATGAGTGAGATCTGCAGAGGTGAGTGAGGGAGTCAAGATCTATGTTAAAATAGAGAGGGGTATGGTTTGTCCAAAAAGAATGAAAGTTATTCCCAAGATGCGTTGAATAGGTAAAGATTGGGTGGGTGGCTATTCTGTAAAGTAAGGAATACGTGTTCTACATAAATGTTACTCCGTGGACCAAACCAAACAAAGGAATACATAGTAGCTAGGAATAGGAGGGCAATAGAATTTCTATTATTCTCAACCTAATAGCCCGTAAGAAGCTAACTTTCTTACAGGCAACCCATTTCCATTCCATAAGATCATTTTATTTCTTCCACTTTAAAAATGAGACAAATACATGCTATTTCAATTTATATGTTAACTTTAATTGATTTAAAGCTATTCCTACCTTATCAAATAATGGCTATTTTCCATAATAAATAATTGAATATTTTATTTTAAATAAAATATCTTATTTTTATGTGTATTAAATTAATTATCAAAATTTATATTAATTTTCAAATTATATATTTTTAAATAATTTGTTTAACAAATTAAACCATCAATTTAACTCAAGGAATTGTTGAGCCTCCTTTATGCCTTACAACTCTATTTCTTAACGTTTTACAAAAGTTTGCACGAGTCAAGGATACTTGATCACTAAATTTCCTTGACTCCACAAACTAATCGAAGCACTCCTTAAAAAGTGATTACGAATTGAACCACTCCTTAAAAAGTGATTATCTTCTTTTAAAACATTTTACACTTTCAATATTATTAGTGGATAAAAATTTTCCTTATTAATTGAGTAGCTGAGTTTTAAAATAACTCAAGTGCTAAGCAAATGGAACAAACCTGTTATAAACCTTTATTTAATAGTCTTATTTTTGAAGACTTTAAAAAATGCATATAAGTTTATAATTTATGATTAACGCATTATTGGTTTATGCCTTACAAATAATTGGTTGGTTGTAATTCAGTGACATAATTTTTTAAATGCATTCTTTATCTTATAAATATTTATATTGTTATGATAAAATCCAAAAGATAAATATATATTACAAATGAAATATGATAAGATTATAATTATGAGATTATATTGTATTTACGTATTATCTCTTAGTTATTCCTAGTCAGTTATTAAGATAGGACATTAATTAGAGATGTCAAGGGCCAAAAACGGCCTGTGGGCCTTGGGCGGGCCGTGTCTTATCGGCCCGCCACTAGGCACGCGGCCCGGCCCCTCCAAGCCACTCGGGCCATAGGCCGCCCATCGGGCTTGAGTAGGCCCAATCATTTAATTTATTTTAAAATTTTTAAAAATTTAAAAAATTGTTGTTGTATTTTTAAAATTTCATAAATTATAAATTATAAAATAATCATTTACAATAAAATGTAAGATGAAATTTTTCATAAATTATACAAAATATTTATATGAAAATTTAATAAGTTAATAGTTGTAATAAATTAAATCTACTATCTTTTACGTTAATTACATTTTTTGATTTATTTAAGTTATTTATTAATTATTATAATATAGAATTGATAATTAATTATAACAACATATAAGTACATAATTGTGATGATATTATAAAGTTATTAAGATGTATGTAATAGCATAGACATTTAATTAGAAATTTATATGAAAAGTTAATAAGTTAATAGTTGTAGTAAATTAAATCTACTATCTTTTACATTAATTACAAATTTTTGATTTACTTAAATTATTTATTAATTATTATAATATAGAATTGATAATTAATTATAGAAACATATAAGTGATTAATATGATGATGTTATAAAGTTATTGAGATATATGTAATGGTATAAACATTTAATTAGAAATTTATATGAAAAGCTAATAAGTTAATAGTTGTAGTAAATTAAATCTAATATCTTTTACATTAATTAAAATTTTTTGATTTACTTAAGTTATTTATTAGTTATTATAATATAGAATTGATAATTAATTATAGCAACATATAAGTGATTAATTATGATGATATAATAAATTTGTTGAGATGTATGTAACAGTATGAACATTTAACTAAAAATTTATATGAAAAGTTAATATGCTATTCATATATTCATGTTTCATAAAATTAATAAAATTTTCATCTTTTTTCTTTTTAATATATGTATTATGTAAATTTGAATTATAACAACATATAATGAATTAATTATGATATAATAAAGTTATCGAGATGTATGTAATGATATAGGTATTTAATTAGAAATTTATATGAAAAGTTAATAAGCTAATCAAATATTCATGTTTCATAAAATTATTAAAATTTTCATCTTTCTTCTTTTTAATATACGTATTACGTGACAACTTTAAATTACAACAACATATAATGAATTAATTATGATATAATAAAGTTATTGAGATATATGTAACGGTATGATTAATTAGGACATTTAATCAAATTAATTAGGACATTTATATGAAATTAATTAGGACATTTAATCAAATTTTTATGACATTTATATGAAAAGTTATAAGCATATTATCATATATTCATGTTTCATAAAATTAATAAA
>JANZXR010000005.1:22059915-22076965 GCA_027575705.1 Erythroxylum echinodendron
ACCAAATCACAAATAGACATATATGAGACTTCATATATTCAAGTTCCAAGTTCTACATCAACAAATCCCAATAACACTGAATGTCCAATACTTGATTAAACTCTAATTAAGAATATTCAACTACAAATTATAAATCCTAACCTAGGAGTTCATAACAATGTAGCTGAACATGGAATAAACTATTCCCTTTTGAGGCCTATCGAACACTAGCCGTTGCTACATTTTCAAGAGGAAAAAGGTACTTAGCCAAGCATTACTCCAGGAGAATTCACAACTGGGAACCCACTGGAAGCATCCATGGTAGCAGTTGTCAGTGGAGGAGTTGTCGGTGAAGTGGAGGAGAGAGGATGATGGAGTTCCGAAGGTTTTTTTTAGAGAATGAGAGTCTATGTCAGCTCTCTCTTAACCTAAAATGGTAGGTTTTTTAAAAAAATGGATTATAGATCAGGGTGCACAGTGGGTAAACTTCCGAAAATGGTTCGAGTATTTGAAGGTTCGCCGCGATGAACTTTTCTTGAAAGTTTTAGCTGCACTGTTGATTCTTTCACCGATGGGACAGAATTAATCTTCTTCGCGGCTAACTTTTCTCGAAAGTTCTGCTAGGAATTCTTCATACTTCACTGCGGCGAACTTCCTGTTGCACCTGTTCACTTGTTGACTTGACTTCATCCTTTCCTTGACTCTTCATCTTTTTGAGTCTCTTCTCCTTGAGTCTCCTACAATTAATAAATGGTAGTTTGTAGTATCAATTGTCATCAAAAAATTAATTAGTGCAATTAATACTAATTTGAGACAAATTTTATTCTCAAAGTACATAAAATAAAGGTAGACACTCAAAAGTCAAATTAAGCATAAAATCTAGAAATAGGAGCCAAGAAGTGTAGTAAAAGTCATGAAAATGCCGCCAATTTATATAATAAACTTGGACTCAATCAAATTCCCCCATATTTAGACCTTTGTACTCTTAGACAAAGTTTATAAGATTCAAAGAGACACAAGTGCAAAAGAAAACCTGACCATGCTTAAAATAAGAGTAGAAATTGGTAAAAATCACTTGCTTAGAAATCAATCACAGTAGATTGAAAGAGTGCTAAGAAAATAAACACTATAAGAATTTAATTGAAGAGATTGAGCAAAAGAGATTTCACTCAAGGCATGGTGTTTTCTTTCATCTAACTTGTTTTTAGGATAATTTCACTCTAAAATCTGCTTAGTCTATTCTCTATTATAAGCTTGTGATAGTTTTACCTCTCCACTATAAGAACTATAATTTCAAAAATCAAGAGGACTTTTCAAGGTTGTAATACACGGAAGGCTAGATGAAATGGATGGCATAGATGAAAGAAGAAAGAAAAAGAAAAAAAATATGAGCACATGCACCACAATTTTGAAATAGATGTCAACTGTAAGACAATATTTACACAAATGACAATTTTTTTTACTGAGAATATTTTATTTTGAGAATATATATATATATATACATTTGTTCTTTTGAGATTTTTTTCCACCAATTTCTTGAGATAACTAGAAGAGAATGAGAAATAAAATATTGACACCATAAGAAGATGTGTGCATGTACTAAAAAATATTGCTCAAGGGGCTAGCAATAGATAAGTGTTTATGGGATTTGTGTTTGGGTCAACAGGGCTTTGAAAGAATGCCTCTATCATGTTAACAAAATTCTAGTTCATCAAGCTTTGATTAAGAATTAAAGCAAGTTCTAGAGAGATATGAAATTAAGCAGATACACACAACAATGAAAGAATTCAGGCCCAAATATCCTTCCAACAAGGTTAATATCTCAATTAATAATCTCAAGATTTTAAAACATACAGTGCTACCTAATCAGCATACTCTCACTTACTTTTTGTTAAAAACATTGAAAATGAGATTAGCTAAAAACTGACTATCATTTGAAGAATAGAAGGTATTTTAAAAAACACAGGGACCGCTTTGAAACTTATAAAATCTTTAAGATACAAGAGTGACAAGAATCTAATTAGGGAGATTGTTAAATTGAGGCAATTGTTTTAGAAAAAGTTTCTGCAAGAGCATGGCACCACGGTGAAACCAAGAGTTCTCTGTGGAGAAATATTAAGTATGAAAACATTGTCGCGGCGAAGAAAGAATTTGCTGCGGTGAATAGAACTAATTTCGCGTGTTGTTGCGGTGAAAGAGTGCGCCGCGGCGAAGGCCTCAATCACTAAGTTTAAAATTTTGATATTACTCACAGTTGACTTGCACAAGCAATTAAATGCCCGAAAATGATGCACAATGTACAACAAGAATAGCAAATTGAAACATCCCCCACACTTAAACACAATATTGTCCTCAACATTGAAAGAAAATTAACATGAATATGCAATTAAGGGAAAGTGGAAGACATATTAGCAACACATCGGAAGTACAAAGAGAATTATATAAAAATTGCGATCAAAAGTTTGGACATTACAAAATTAAACTGAGTATCCAAAAACTCGAACTACTCCATTGGGTGTTCATCCCCAACATCAAAAGGATCTGCTCCCGATGGGCCAGTACTGATAAGCGGGTCATCTTCATCAGAAGGGAGCTGGAAGTGCAAGTGTTCGGCAAGCAAGGCATCCATCCGTTGACGATATCGTTGATCTCGATCCTGCCAGGAGATTACTTGAAATAATGTCTCCCGGAGGGTAGCCAGGTCTGCAGAGAGGCCATCGACTCGGTTAAAGAGGGTTTGTAAAGTGACAGGCTCAGGAGGGGCCAGAGCCGGAGGATCGTTTTCACTTAGCACTGTAGCGGCATGGTTGGTAACAACATTAAAAAGTGGGGTGGATAGGGTAAGAGGTTAGATTTGGGGTTTTTTGAGGCGAGCGTAACGAAACAAAGGAGTCGAGTCAAAATAGCTGTCATTGTTAAATTCCGGGATGTTATGGGCTCGGAATCTAGCTGTGATGAGGTGTGGGAAAGTGATGGCATTGGTGAGTTTGGCGGTGGTGATGGAGTCATGGAGGGTGAAAACAATGGCATGAGCTATGTCGACTAGGGGACCAGTCATCAGAAGGTAAAGGTACAGGGCTTGTTGTTTCGTTACGTAGGCTAGATGGGAGGTTGGGATGATGTTTTTACTAACAAGGTGGAGCCAAGGACGAGCTTCGGGTCAAAGATCAGAACATTTTAGATAACGTTGATAGATCCTTGGTTGATGCCAGACGACGCCATTGGGACAGAGGGTACGAATAACATCGTCCCATGGAAAATGATGTATCAACTGATCATAGTGGCAATGGAGAATTGGAGGGAGATTATAATGCTCACGAATGCTTGCTGTGGTGAATGCATTGGGGGCTTTCACACCACAGAATTTAATTTCTAACGTGTTATGGAGTCGGGCATAAGTGTAGAAATGGCGAGCGAATTTATCATTGCCCTGAGCCCTTGGTTGGACTAATCGCATAAGCTGAGAGTGTACCAGTTGACGGACAAAGGGATTGTTGGGGGAAGTCAAGGGAAATGAGCGCTCTCTAATGAATGGCCTAGTGTCTATCTTTTCAGCTAGGTCAGTAGATTCAGAATCAGCACTATTGGGAGGAGCAGAATTATTGGATGAACTAGATGACACGGTGGCAGAATGATGGGTAAGGTTTTTAGCTCGAGGCATGTTCCTGCAGAAAAACAATCAAAGAAAAATAAACAAATGGACTAAACAATATTTACTGAAAGTCAAAACCTATAAAGTTTGTCGCGGCGAAAGCTAAACTTATCATGCCGTGGCGAGAAAAAATTTCTTCGTCATGGCGAACATACCCTAACTTCAATGAAAACAACGAGATAGGAAGCAGAACAAAGGTGAGATACTTATGAAGGAGACAGAGAGATGAGCAAATATGAACGAAGAATGCGAAATGAACTGAGGAGAATGAAGGGAGAGGGATTTGGTGAAGGATAGTTCGGATTGTCGCGGCAAAGTAGAGAGAAGTATACGAAAATGAGGAACGGAACGGTGGGTTGATAAAGAAGTGAAGGGAAATTACAAAGAAGGAAAGAGGGAAGATGAAAAATCAGAAGCAAAATAACGGTAGAAATGCAATTTCACTCAATATCTTCGCGCAGATAGATATTGCGTTGCGGCGCAGCGAAGGTTCCACAAAGTGAGCTTACCGCGACGAACTCTTGATTTGGAACTGTCGCCACAGCGAAATGAATATTTTGCCGCGACGAAGTTTTCCTGAGAGAAAAATGAACAAGACAGATTATGAAAAATTCCACTAAAAAAGACTAACCGGATACTCAGCTCATATGTAAAGTCCTTAAGCATTAGAAAACAAAATGCAATTCATCCATTTACACTAGTTTCCTCAATCATATAAGATGGGTCATACATCAAGCTAAAACACAGCAAACATAAAAGAGGAGATGAATTATTAAATTAAAATTGCATAAATTGAAAACTAAACCTAGGTCCTACTGAAGTAGTTTTTCCCCCACACTTAGTCAACACATTCATGCATCCACAATGTCATATTCAATCACAGAGTAGAAGTAAGTGGTAAGTGAAGGATGAGAAATGACCTGATGCCTACGGTGGATCCTGGATCTCCTAGTAGACGTTTGGCTGATAGCTATGCCGCGATGAGGCAACTTTTCCACTTGCCACTTTAGTGTTAATGTCCACACTTCTCGGTTTACTTAAAACATTAGCAAAAAATCCTTCTTCCAAGGAGTCATCAGTGAATGAGTTCAATGAGGAATTAGATTAAACATGTTAGAGTTCAAACTTAGAGCATGCATCATCAATAACAATATCAAGCATGTTAACCCCTAAGAGCGAATAATCCTCATGGGAGTGTTTCATAGCCTTATACATGTTAAAACTCACCTGTTGATCTCCTACCTCCATGGTGATTGTAACTTCTTTCATGCTAATCATGGTACTAGTAGTCCTTAAAAAGAGTCGAACAAGAATCAAGTATCCTACACAACTTTAGAAGACATATCAAGCACATAAAAATTAGCTAGAAAAATTAAACCCTTGACTTGGACCAAAATATCCTCTATAATGCCCACAGGATGCCTAATAAACCTATCAGCCAATTGGAGAACTACAGATGTAAACATAAGATTCTTGACTCCCAATGATTGATAAACAGACTTAGGAATAACATTAATGGCTGCCCCTAGATCTAACAAGGCTCCCCCAATGGTAATTTTACCTACAATGCAAGGGATAGTAAAAGATTCAGGGTCTTGGCATTTTACAGGGATTTGAGGCTTGAATAAGGCGGACAAATTTGAGCTTACTTGGACTCTTTTATTTGGCCTAAACTTCCTCTTATAGGTACACAGGTCTTTAAGGTATTTGGCATAAGCAGGAACCCGTTTCACAAGATCAAGCAAAGAAATATTGACTTCTACTTTACTAAACAAATCAATGATATATTTTTCATGCTTAATGTCAGTCATTCGTTTGCTCATCAAATATGAATTAGGAAAAGGAAGGTCTTGAATATTTACGTCCTTACCATTAGCTTCATTAGCTCCATGCTTGCTTGATTCCACATACTCCCTTACTGTTGCTTGTTCCTTGTAGCTCTCTGAATTAGCTCCCTTGCTCCTTGATTCGGACTTCTTTTCAGCCAAAAGTGATTTTTCTTTAAAGATTTTGGATTTCTTGATTTTTTCCTTTGGTAAAGGCAATTCTTCGCTCTCAATCTCCTCTTCGCCTACTTCCTCATCTTGATTTTTGAACCTCACTTGTTTCCCACTTCGGAGAGCTATTGCGTTTAAACTTTTAGGTTAATAATGGTGTTTGAAGGAATAGCTCCACTACTTCTCGCTTGACTCTTACTCATGTTATTGGACAATTGGGTGATAAAGGAATTGATATTTTCAGCTTTTGTTTCCCATTGCTCCATTCTCTTTTCTAGAGCACTAAACTGAGCAGCATTCTTTGATGAGTCTTGCTGAATTAGAGAAGCTATGGCATTGAACTGATTATTGTTAGAATTCTTTTCCTCCTTCATCAAAGACATCATATTGTGCAGCAGTTGGTTGGTGTCCTCTTTGGGTGGGACGATCAGGGCTTGCTGTTGTTTGGGAAACTGGTTAGTGGAGGTGCCAGCTCCTCCCCTTGTTGAAATCTGTTTGGTGCCCTTCCCTCTTCATTCCTCCAACTGAACCTAGTTTGCCTTCCATCCCTCGTTATACATGTTAGAGTAAGGATCCTATTTCTGGTTTGTCCGCCCCGGATACACTACAGACACCTCTTCATACCGTCTGAGGCAAACACTGGATATGTTCATGACTGACCCACAATTATCACAACTAGGTGCAATAAGATCTATAGAAAATGTCGGGCGATGCACATTCATATTCTTCAGTTTTGCAATGATGAAGGATAATAGTGAGGTCACTATACTCTCCAAAGAGTCAACTTTTAACTCCAAAATCTCCATTCTTTTAGATTGGGATGTTGTGGTGCCCAACTTATTCACTCCTCTGGTCTCCCTAACACTGTACTATTAATGATTCAAAGCCATCTTCTTGATCAAATCCTATGCCTCTGAAGTTGTAAGATCAATTAAAGAACCTCCTAATGCCGCATCCAATATACCTTTATCTTAACTTTTCAACCCATCATAAAAATATTGCACTAACTGCTCATCAGGTATCTGGTGATGGGGGCATCTAGACAACAGATCTTGGAAGCGATTCCAATAATCGTAAAGGGATTCATCATAATCCTGCCATGCTGAATAAATCTTCTTCCTCATCGATGAAGTTATGGAGGCCAGAAATTATTTTTCCAAGAATGCTTTCCTCAAATTGTCCAACTATGGTAGGCATTTGCCACATGTCTCGGAAGACTCATATACCACTCATGGGCTTTTCCTTTTAGTGATAAGTGAAAAACCTTCCATAATACTTGATCAAGTGAGGATCCCACCGGCTTCATTCTTTGACAGATCATAGACAAAGATTGCAAATGCATGTAGGTATCCTCTCCTGTCAATCCATGAAATTTAGGAAGAGAGTTAATAAGTAATCCTTTAACTTCAAAATTAACATCAAAATTAGGACAAGCAGTAGTAAATGGATCATAATTAACATCATAAGTAGTTACTTCCTTAATGGTTCTCCTTCATTGATTCCCATTATTCTCTCCAACTCGTTCATGTTCCCCATTAACTCCATTATCACCATTCCTAGGTTGGTTAACATAAAAGTTCGGGTTTTGCAGAAAAGCTAGGTTCTCCACCATGATCAGTCTGTCTATCGACTCACTCTCATTCCTTGTCCGACTAGACTCTTTTTCTCTTCTCTCCTTTCTAATATTTTGTAAACGTCTCTCAATTTTAGGGTAAAAAGGTAGAAGTTTGACTTTCTTGGGCATGCATGGAAACAATTTTAAATGGAACTAAAATAAAATAAAAAGTAGCAAAATTTTCTTGAAAGCACACAAAGTCAATTAAAAAGGCGAAATTTGAAGGATGCAAGTGTATGGTGTATGAAAGTGTGTGTAATAGTAAAGTGTGCAAGTAAAGTTTGTATGTATGAAAAAGCAACAAAGAAATGTTCAAAACTATGCGGTATAAAATTACTAAGCATGTAGCGTGCAAAAAGTTTGGTATCCTATTTGTTTGAGTTTTTTTTGTTTAAAAAATTATGCTAATGAAAGAAGTTTTAAACAAATTATACTAATGAAAGAAAGTGAAATCCTATACTATTAACAAGTATGACGCTAAACTATCTAAGATGCAATCTAAACTAAGGTTCCTTACCTCACTTAGTAGAACAGAAAATGACAACAGCTAACCTAAAGAACCAATTGCTTGGTTCCCCGGCAACGATGCCATTTTGATTCGAGCCCTTTTGTTCTTACCCTTGGAGGTCAAACAAAAACTTTTCATTCCAAGGATTACAATATAGAATGCAACCTTGGGTCATTTCACTTAATCGAAACCTGATGAATGGAACTAAGCTAGCCTATATGTCATGATATATAAACAAAATTAGCAAGGAAGAGGGGGTTTAAATCTTTGGAAATTTAGACAAAAATAAGCGAATTGTAAGAAAATGTAATGAAAAGTATTTTTTTTTGGATTTCGGGAATAGAAAAGCGATAAAATGAAAACAATGATAAAATGATGATAGTATCCTCTTGAAAACAAGCTTTGGCTATCATAGTTCAAAACGAATTTTTATGGGAGTGAATCACTAAGTTTCAAATGGTAAACCTTAAGTTTTAATCTATGAACTCCATTTCTTAAAATCTTGTTGAATGCCCTTAGTGTGTGCAATAGGTAAGTCAACGCAATAAGTCATTTTAGGATCTAGAATCATCTCAATATCAAACACAAATAGGCAGACAAAAGAGAATTAACCAAATCAGAAATAGACATATTTGAAACTCCATATATTCAAGTTCCAAGTTTTACATCAACAAATCCCATTAACACATTGAATGTCCAATACTTGATTAAATTCTAATCAAGAATATTCAACTACAAATTACAAATCCTAAACCTAGGCGTTCATAACAATGTAGCTGAACATGGAATAAACTACTACCTTTTGAAGCCCATCGAACTCTAGCCGTTGCTACATTTTCAAGCGGAAATAGGTACTTAGCCAAGCATTACTCCAGGAGAATTCACAACCAGGAACCCACTAGAAGCATCCGTGGTAGCAGCTGCCGGTGGAGGATTTTTCGGTGAACTGAAGGAGAGTGGATGATGGAGTGTCCAAAGGTTTAGAGAGTGAGAGTGTGTTTTTTTACTATGTCGGCTCTCTCTTAACCTAAAATGGTAGGTTTTTAAAAGAAATGGATTATGAATCAGGTTGCGCAGTGGGTAAACTTCCAAAAATGGTTAGGGGAAAATTTGAGTTACACAGTTGGTTCTTTCGCCACGGCGACAGAATTAATCTTTACCGTGGCTAACGTTTCCCGAACGTTCTGCTTAGAATTCTTCATACTTCGCCGCGACGACACATCCTTTTCGCCGCGGTGAACTTCTTGTTGCACCTGTTCATTTTTTGACTTGCCTTTTGTCTTTCGTTGACTCTACATCTTTTTGAGTCTCTTCTCCTTGAGTCTCCTACAATTAACAAATGGTAGTTTGCAGTATCAATTGTTATCAGAAAATTAATTAGTGCACTTGATAATGATTTATTACAAATTTTCCTATCAAACTACATAAAATAAAGGTAGACACTCAATAGTTAAATTAGGCATAAAATCTAGAAATAGGAGCCAAGAAGTGTAGTAAAAGTCATGAAAATGCTGCCAATTATATAATAAACTTGGGCTCAATCAGGCCCTATGGTTCAAGATGGCATGCGCGTTAGACAGCACAGATAGCCTCCCAAACGCGACTTATCAAGGGACATTTGGGACTTTTTGGACTCAGGAAAATCCTAGGGTTTACCTAAAACGGAAAATATTATATAAAGAAAGCGAAAGAACCCTAAAGAGAGCTCCAACCTCTGCCACTTTGAGAAAGATCCAAGGAGAGAGGAAGAAGAAGAGAGGAGGAGAAAAAAGGAAGACAGAGAAGAAGGGTTACATTGCTTCCATCTTCCCGATTTATTCCGACCCATCTAAGTGACTTTTCATTTCACCTTTATTGTTCTTTCTTTTGAATGTATAATATGGATTTGATAGTGATGGATTTGGGTTTGATGATGATGTTCTAAACTTCTTTAGGTATTTATTCTTGAATGAATGTGAATGTGATTTCTTTTGATGTTAATACATTGGATGTTGTGATTATTTATTGTATTTGCATGCTTCAATAACAAATTGAGAGAGTGAACCGAGAGTAAAATGATTAGATTTGGTAATGAGAGTTAAACAATCTAATAGATCATACAAATAATCAAATAGGGAATTTATATGAAGAGAGATCTCGTATGAGGACCCCTTTGTCTATTAGAGGGCTTAAGATCTAATTGGAATCATGGGTTTTTTATTAATTAAGAGATTGCAAATTTAATAATTCAATTAAGCGTTATGATTTAGGGTTTAACGATTATTACTCAAATGATAGGAATCCACCTTCAAAAGTCTAAGATTGATACCGTATTAACTTAAAAGTAATCATGTTAACATTTGATGATAGGATAATCCCCCTTCTTATAATCGACTAATCTTCCTTGTGTGAATTCCATTGCTAATTTGGTGTTGCTCAATTTGATTCTTTGTTTGTTAATTTTACATTTTAATTCCAGTCAATCATCTTCATGTGTTTACTTTTCTGTGCAGTTTTATTTTCAATTTAATAATTCTTTAGGCCTTAGATAACTTAGAATTAGATTAGTTCAATAACTCCTTAAGGGACCGAAACCTCACATACTACACCCACGACTTATGTGCTTGCAGTATTTTGAGGGTTTTAAATAGATTAAAACTTGCCTCAACAAGTTTTTGGCGTCATTCCTGAGGAGTAGTAGGATTAGTTTAGTTCTTGTAATCTAAGGTGTTCTCATCACTCTTATGTCTATGTATTTGTATGAACACAAGAGTCACTCAAAGTTCAAGTTGGATCATTGAAACCCTAGCACTCGACATCACTCGCTTGGAACGAGTCATTCGAAGAGTTAAACACCAACAAAAAGAAATTAAAGAACAGATGGCTGAGGAATTTCATCAAGAGTTTCAGCAAGGAGGAAACCCGGGGAACCAACCTCTGACCCTGATTGATTTTATGAGATTGGGATTTAATGCAACTAATCAAGGAGTTGTTAGACTTCTTGTTCAAGAAACTTCATTCAAAATTAAGTCAGCCCTACTGAACATGCTGCAAACAAATGTCCAATTTTACGGATTAATCAATGAGGATCCCAATGCACATATACTGAAATTCCTCGAAATATGTGATACCTTCTAATATCATGTGATGTCAAAAGACATGGTTAGGATAAGGTTTTTCCCTTTTAAGTTAAAGGATATAGCTAAATCTTTGTAGCACTTTCTAAGTCCCTCAAATGTCACAATGTGGGAGCAATTAGTATATGAATTCTTAGACAAGTATTTTTCCCTCACTAAAACTACGAAGATAATAAAAGAAATCATGAACTTCTAACAAAGTGATAGGGAATTACTTTACAAGGCATAGGAGCAATATAAGGATTTGCAAAATAGGTGTCCATACCATAACCCCAATAGAATTTCTTTTATAAACCTTCTATAATAGATGCAGCATCGGGTAAATCGCTTATACAAAAGACTATGGATGAAGTGGAGGATTTGTTTAAAGAAATGGCCAGTAATAGCTTTTTGTAGATGAATGACAGGAGTAGATAACCTACAACCCTCTGTGAGAAAAAAGGAGCTTTAGCTATTGACCCAATTATAGAACTTCAAGCTAAGATCGACAATTGAACAACATGAAAGCTTCTTCTTCAACCCCTATTAAAGCCATTCAAAGAAGATGCGAACTATGCAGCTAGGATAATTATGATACCATCGACTGCTTCTTGATGCAAAGTAATGAAACGAAGCAAGTTAAGTATATAGGATCACATTTTTATCTTGGTGGAGGAGTGAACAATCTCTATTTGAACATGTACAATCTTAGGTGGACGAATCATCTAAAATTTTTGTAGATAAATAAAGCTGGAGGTCAATTTCAACCTCAAGGGCCATTCGATTTTCAACAGGAGAAACCTAATTTCATGGACGCCAAATTAATGAAATCTTGTATAATTTTGGAAGCATAGATGATGCACATAAGAGATTATAAGAAAATTTTCAACAAATGAAAAAGAATCATGCATCCTCCATTCACAACTTGGAAGTCCAAATGGGCCAATTGGCAGATGCACTGTCTACACCAAATGCGGGGAGCTTTCCAAGTAACACAGAAATAAACCCAAAGAAAAGGATCATGGTTATCACCCAGGCCTCTAAAGAGAAGCTCAACCAAGCTGAAGAAGATAGGGAGAAGGAAAAGAAAAGAGCTAAGAAAAATCTCCTTTTTTTTGAAAAATTAAAATGAATTAATAAGGAAAATATTCAATACAAAACTTATCCTTTAACAAGGATAACAAAAGCCAACCAAAATGACATCGCAACCAAGAGCATATGCTCCACATGTAGCAAAAAATAGCAATTGTAATCGTTTTAGAGTTTCCCAAATCATATTCTTAGAATTACCCTAAAACAACCCCCACTAAAGTGCCTCCAGCGATTTTCGAATTAGGGCTTGACGTTTCATCAACTCTTTCTCCAGATGATTATGGAGGTTTGATCTTCGGTCCTTCTCTTCGTCTTCATCCTTAATCCTGCATCTCTGATTAGGGCAACTCTATGGGTTTTCCATAGGTTCTAATCTTTCATCGTGTAAGTACTAACTTCAGAATCATACATAAAGACCTCACGGAGGAGAGATCTCGAAAGTTAAATGATTTCCCTTTAGATTCCTGCAATTATTATGCGAGTAGTTAGATGAACATAATGATGTAAAATGAACTGGGTGTTCTTGGAGACTCGTTAAAGTCTCTAAAAAGTAACTAATGTCTATCTATATTTCTTCTCCATATGGTTTATGATCAATTGTTCTTTGATACTATTACAGATAATATCTGTAATTGCATGAATGTCTCTTTCCTTTTCTATAAACCTTTTGTTATTTCTGTCCCTCCAAATCTCTTGAATTCATATTGTTATGGCAACCATGTACACTTCGGTGTCATGCTTGGAAGTATGGTTCAGTAATATCTCATGGATTATACCATTTAGGTTACTTTGGTAGTAGTTAAAAGAACATAGGTGTTGCGGTCTAAACAGAACAATATAAATTAAATTCTATCTAGACCAATTAGAGGTAAGCGCACCCCGTTGACAAGTAATATAAATTGGTAAAAACCAGATATCGTACCCAAGGGAAATTCCAATACGTAAAACAATAAAATTAAATGATAAAACATTACTCGAACAATCAAGAATTGATTGATTTGAAAATAAAAAAAATTAAATTAAGCAAATCAAGGAAATATGAAAAATGCAAGGTATGAATTAAAACGACTAGATTTAATCAAATGACAAAAATCTGCTAAGGTATTAGATTTGAATTAGATTTGACACTAAAAATAAAATTGTAACGGTGGATTGATTTAGAAAATACTTCGCTTAAGCAAGTCGTTCATGAGTGTTCCCTTCTCTTCTAAATCCGAGTTACCCACTTGGTTCATAGATAATCTGAAATAAAAGGTGTTAAATACAAGAAGCCTAAAATTAAGTTCGTTAATTCTAGGTATCCTCACACAAGATCCAAAGGTTGGTCTACACTTTAGTCTGAAGTATGTCCCTTGATTAATTTTTCGACAAATTAAATCCCATTGGTTATGGCATTCAATCATCTAAAGTCTTAATCTTGGTGATTAAGCTAAATTAGGACTAAATATGCATTCAATCAAGTAAAAATCAATACCACAAAAATTGTCTTAATCCAATATCAATCTTAACCTTAATCGAAAAGAAAAAATTACTCACACATATTCATCAATGTAATATAAATAATGGTCATAATATATGATTGCATTTATTAAATCCACACAATTAAAATAAATAAGGAATAATAAAAAAATAAAATAAGAACATCCAATGTTAAATTTCTACCTCAGCTCAAGCAAAAACTTATTATGTCATGCACTAGATGTCTTCTTCTCCTCTTGCCACAACTTCCCAGCTAATGTCTTTGTTTCTTCACCTCAACATGGCTGCTTTACTTTTTTTATGTCAACTATGCTGCAAGTGTGTGGAGAGTGTTGAGTGGTGTGTAACATGAGTGCTATGAATCAACGGACTGTCGAAGAGTGAGTGTGGGCTGTGCGTGAGAGTATCCTAGCTGCCACTGATGTTGCTTCAACAGTTTCTTTCTCCACCAACTAACATTTTTCCCCAGCTAATATGTATCTCGTTCAGCTAACGTGTCTGAGTTTTTTTCTGCATGTTTGATGGGTGGTCTCTCTGCTTCAACGTCTCCTTATTGTAGCTCACGTACAACACTGCCAACACTACCATGCACCCATGTTGTTTCATCCACCAACTGCAACATATGAGTGGTTGTCGTGAGTGATTGTGTTTTTCTTTTTGTGGTGTAACATGAGTGATGTTTGTTCATTTCATGAGTGATGTTCCATGGGTGCTGTATGTTCAGTGGGTGATGGAGTAGAGCTCTCTCGTTACTTCTCCCAGCTGTCAACGTGTGTGTTCTCCACCAGCTCAACTTCTTCTATCCAGCAGTTGTCTTAAACGTTTTTTCTCTCTCCTCTTCTTGCTCTCCAGCTTAGAAAAATCTGCAATTAGTCCCAAAAAATTCGTCAATGAGTCAAGAGTTTAAGCATGAAATTTCAGAATTTTTATCTAAACCAATCTCGAGATAAAAATCTCATAATGATTAAAGGTCAAGTCTGTCAAAAACTCAAAAATAGTGCAATTAGAGTCTATTTGTTTCATTTTTGTATTTTACATCATCAAACATCGAATAATGCTAAGACATGGTAAACCAGCTATAGATGAACATAAAATAAGCATAAATGACTCTGAATTAAGTCCTAAAGATATATGAAAATACGAGTGTATCAAATTCCTCCACACTTGAATTGTTGTTAATCCTCAAGCAACTTACTTAGATCACAACCAACATATTCTGTCATTTCATTTTCAGCGAAAATCAAGTGCTTACAATCCCTTAAAATTAGGCAAACTCAAGTGTCAAGCTACAACATATATCATAATACAACTACTCATCACTATCCAATGCCACTATTTGATCTTTTTTTCTTTTCTTTTTGTTTCTTTTTTTGTTTTTGTTCTTTTTGGTAACAATAAATGTAAAAGAAGATAGTAGTATCACGAATCAACAACAACTTTTTAAGTCAAGAGGACTTTACGATGATTAATTTTGATGACAATCAAATAACAATAATCTTAGAAACAAAAGAATGTCTTTGACAAGTGTGTTAAGTGCGCAGACGCAAAGTCTATACAGACGTAGATGCAGAAGCAAAGTCTATATAGATGCAGATGTAGACGTAGACGCAAACGCAAATGCAGATGCAGACGCAGACGTAGACGCAAAGGCAAAGGAAAAATAGAAGCAAAGAAGACATAGACGATACCATGAAGATACACTAGCATGTCAGACAGTTATTTAGTTAGAGTTAGTTACAGAACTCAACTAAAGAAGCGGTTATCTAGAAGCAGTTATCAAGAATCAAGAAGCCGTTATCAAGAACAAAGAAGCAGCTAGAGATGAAGACTATAAATATTAGTCACAGTCGAAGATGTAAAAATAATAAGAACAATCAGAAATAGAGAAAAACTGAGACAAGTTAGAAAGACTAGATAATCTGAGAGAAAATTCTAACTGTGCTTACCTAGAATAGAGCTAACATTACTATAACAAAAGCTCACAATCTTTTTCTAGTGAGAGAAAGAAAAGGATGATAGCCTGGGGAGACTAAGATAGTGAAAGAATACTTTGTAAGAGACCTGAAGAGGCTCTGGAAGGGAAAGAATACTTGTAATCATTTGATGAATAGTGGAACACTTAGACAAACTCTGAGGACTGGACGTAGCCCACGGTTTGGGATGAACCAGTATAGAAATCGCATTGTCAATTCTCTACTCTTATCGCATTGTCTATTCTCTACTCTTGCTTTATTTTACTTTGTTGTTAAAACTCTTAGAGAAATAATTTGCAATTTATCTACACAATAAGTTGTGATTTTCTTCTAATAAAAAGAAAAGTTTTCTTTTCGAGACTTTATATTAGAAAAAGGAGGATACACCATTCAACCCCCCTTCTTGTGTATCTAGTTTCATGAACTTAAAATCTTTACTAACGTTTGATTTACTTCAATTGGTATCAGAGCTCGGTTTCCTATAACCACCTTTACAAAGTGAAGACAAAGATCCATGGCAGAATCCCACGTGTTCATAGCTGAAGGCACCTCCGTTATAAGACCTCCTGCGTTCAATGGTGAAGATTATCATTATTGGAAGGACAAGTTACAACTCTTCATAAAATCCACATTTATTGATCTTTGGGACATCATCGAGAATGGACCATACGAACCAGTAGATAATGAAGGAAATATAATTCCTCACAATAGATGGTCATCGGATCATAAAGCCAGATTCCAGTTAAACTCAAAGGCCAAGTTCTTTCTAAGTTGTGCATTGAGCAGAAGTGAATATGATAAAGTTCATCGATGCGAGACTACGAAGGAGATGTGGAACACTTTATCCATCACACATGAAGGCACAAACCAAGTGAAAGAGTCCAAGATAAGTATTCTTGTACATCAATATGAGCTGTTTAAAATGCAAGTAGATGAGTTTGTTGATTAGATGTTTGGACGATTTCAAACTATTGTTAATAGACTTATAGCTCTTGGGAGAATCTACGATAATCAAGATCAGGTAAGGAAGATTCTCATAAGTTTACCAAGAAGATGGAGACCCAAAGTCACTGCTATACAAGAAACCAAGGACTTGAGCAAACTAAAGCTAGACGAATTGCTTGGTTCTTTGAAGATACACGAAGTATAACTGGATGCTGAGGACAAACCTAAGAGAGACAAATCCATAACATTAAAGGCTGGTCAGAAGAATCACAAGACTCGGAGAAATAGAAGTTCTTCGTTAAAGGCATTAAAGATTGAAGAAGTCAAGAAAGATGATAGCAGTGAGTCTGATTATGATTCAAGTGAAGATGATGATGAATTATCTTTTATTTCAAGGAGGATCAGAAGGATGTGGAAAAAGAAAGCAAAAGGAAGCAAAAAACTTTCTTTTAAGAAAAATAGCAAAGAAGATGCCAAGAACCAGAAGACCTCTATTATTTGCTATGAGTGCAACAAACTAGGACACTACAAGTTAGAATGTTCATTGCTGAAAAGAGAATCAAAGGAAAATAAAGCAAATAAGAAGAATATGATGGCAATGTGGGAAGAATTAGATTCATCTGAATCTAATTCTGATCCAGAAACATCAGAACAAGCAAATATATGCTTGGTAGCTAAAGAAGAAGGTGACGAGGAGGTAACTTCTAACATTAAT
>JANZXR010000005.1:22100214-22141033 GCA_027575705.1 Erythroxylum echinodendron
CTTTTGAAAGTGATAGCAAAGAGGGACGCTAATGCGGGCAAAGTTATGTTGGAGAATGCTCCTAAAAATTGCCAATTAACTTCTCATAAAGTACAAAAGGTTCTTACTAATGCTTGTGCAAGAGAGACGACTAAGAAGATCATTGAGGAACTTGATGGTGGTTTTTTTGCTATTCTTACGAATGAATCTGCTGATATTGCTGATAAAGAGCAGTTGAGTCTTTGTTTGAGATATGTTGATAAGAAAGGAGTGGTGAAAGAGTATTACTTGGTTCAGTACAAGTGGGTAACACTACTTCTCTAACTCTTAAAGTTGCTATTGAATCATTGCTTATGAAGCACTCTTTAAAATTTTCAAGAGTTTGAGGGCAAGGTTATGATGGTGCTACCAACATGCTAAGCGTAATTAGTGGCCTTAAAACTTTGATCTTGAATGAATCTCCTTATGCATATTACATTCATTGCTTTGTTCACCAACTTCAACTGACACTAGTTGCTGTTGCTACTAAAAATGATGATTGTGCTTGGCTTTTTGAAACACTTGTTATTTTATTGAATTTGGTGGGGGGTTCTTATAAGCGTAAGGAGATTATTCGAGAAAGGCAAACAAAATATGTTTTAGAAGCATTAGATTCTGGTGAAATTGAGTCTAGTACGAGTTTGAATCAAGAGCTTAGTTTAAGTAGGCCCGGTGCCACTTGTTAGAGTTCTCATTTCAAAACAATTTTGGGTATGTTTCATTTGTATCCTACTATTCTTGATGTACTTGATTTTATCGAAGAAGCTTCTACTAGTACTGAAAAGGTAAAGGTGAAGTCCATTGCATTTGCCTTGAAGAGGTTTGATTTTGTTTTTAGTGCACAATTGATGTTGACAATTTTTGGGATTACAAATCTATTGAACTTGGCTTTACAAAGAAAGGAGCAAGATATTGCGAATGCTATGGCACTCGTTGTTGTAACTAAGAAACAATTGCAAAAGCTTAAAGATGAAGGGTGGGATGGTCATTTGGAAAAGGTTACTTCATTTTGTGCTAAGTATGACATTGGTGTTCCCAAAATGGATGACATGTATGTTCTTCTCGAAAGATATAGACGTGGCCAAATCCAGGAGACTAATGACCACCATTTTCGAGTAGGAGTCTTTCTTAACTTGATTGATCAAATTTTGTTAGAGGTAGATGATCGATTTGGTGAGGCAAGTAAGGAATTGCTTATTTGCATGTCATGCTTTTACCCAGAAAATCAATTTGCTGCATTTGATTCCAAGAAGTTGTTGCGACTTGCTCAATTCTATCCTAATGAGTTTTCAAGTATTGATTTATTGTACTTTGAGTATCAACTTGAAAATTTCATTTATGATGTCCGAAGTGATGAAAGATTTTGGGATATAAAGACTCTTAATGAGTTTTCTATGAAGCTTATTGAGTTGAAGAAGCATTTCATGCATGCAAATGTGTATCTCCTTTTGAAATTAGTGTTGACTCTTTCGATGGTGACGACATCCGTTGAAAGAGCATTTTTCTGCAATGACATACATCAAGAACAAACTTTGTAATAGTATGAGTGATGAATTTTTAAATGATAATTTAGTCACTTATGTAGAGCGAGATTTTTTGAAGGTGTATCTGATAAAGATATTGTTAGACAATTTCAAAATATGAAACCTTGTCGCAGTGGCAATGAGTAAAGGTAATAATCAAGTTTGGATGACTCCATGTTATGTTTTTAGCGTGTTTGTGCGAGTGTGTTTATTTGTTTTTTCTATTTTTTGATGACAACTGTGTGTTATCTTAAAGGATTTTCATAATCAAGATGGAGATGAAGACATAGACATTGAGTTGTTGGGGACTAGACCATCACATGAACCTAGCAAGCTTTTATGTGAGAGTCAAGATACGCTATTGTTGAATTTTGTAACAGGTTAATAAAGTGTCATCTTTGTT
This sequence comes from Erythroxylum echinodendron, assembly GCA_027575705.1. Classification (NCBI taxonomy): domain Eukaryota; kingdom Viridiplantae; phylum Streptophyta; class Magnoliopsida; order Malpighiales; family Erythroxylaceae; genus Erythroxylum; species Erythroxylum echinodendron. The sequence goes on from JANZXR010000005.1 coordinate 22,102,159, forward strand.
GTGTTTTATTTGTACATTTACCTTCCATGTTGTGCTTCCCTTGTAGATGTGAATTTAGAACTTAATTTAAGTATGCCTTTTAATACATTCTCAGTTAAACTATGCAACCTCATCCTTTAAATCCGAAGTCCGCCCCTGATTATCACTTTAATTAGAGAGACAATGATAGTCAAAGGAAAACAAGACAACATTAAGCAAGAACTTAGATTATGGTGAATCTGATATTTTATTTGTAATTGTTGTACATACTGTATAGTTTAGCTTCTTTTAGTGCTTGTAGAATCCTCATCAGATAATCGTGTATAAGTTTCTGCTTTGATAATATATTTCCTTCTAAATTTCCAGACAAAAAAAAAAAAAAAAAAGAGGCGATCACTTACCCTGCAATGGCGGAAATGATGATAAACCATTTCCGTAACAAGGATTCAACATGGCCATATTTTCAAAATTTTTCGATGTTTGACCGAAAGTACACGAGAGATTTTTTTTTTTTTTTGTGAAAGTAAGTACTCAAGAGAGTTAGTATTTAGATGAGAGGCCAAACCAGAATATGCTATTGAAAATTTTGGTATCTGGATGACTTTGTACACATTCCAGCTTTTAGATTCAAGTAGGACATATTTGCGGCAAAAGAAATGCAGAACCATTATACTCTTGGAGAAACCATTAACAGCCAACAATTACAAGAACAAGAACCAAGTCTTAATATCATTATAATGACAAGTTATAATAAAGAAAATATGCAACAGTTTATCCACTGAGTAACCTCTCAATATTTCAAAAAATAAAACAAAACAAAAAGGCAAGAAACAAGTGCCCAGAGTTTCTAATGCCACCCACCACCAATATATTTGGGAAATAAGAAAATTCGAGTATTTCGACAACAAAAAATTGTTGAAAAATAATTGTGAAGTAACATGAAAATCTAAAACTGCATTTTTTACTTCTCAATTGAAGCACCATACTAATCTCTACAAACATGCATCTTTCCTAATTGAATCCCCCGGTGATCCAAATAAATTGATGTCCCAAAATCATCCATGTGGAATCATTTAGACTCAAGCATCCACATTTTCTAGGTGATCCCAAGGATGGGTCCCCACTTATAACATTGAAGAAACATTTCATCACTCTACACGTGGTTTTGCTCAGAGAAACAAATCACTCTACATAGCAGAAAGATGTCACCACTGGAAAGTGCGTTAACACTTTTGAACAAGCAACTCAGAGAGAGACTGAGTCGCTTGCTTTGCATCACACTTCCACCTTGAATAAAATCTAGGTTTGACAGTTCCATCAAACAAGTTAGGAACAGGATTAAAATAGTGACTATAATGATGCTAATAGAAACTAGCAATCATGTCTAGCTTTAACTTTTATTCAATCGAGGTATTTCATATGACTATTTTTTCCATCTGTATGCATAAAGTCCACCATGTAAATTTTTTAAAAGATAACATCCATCTAAATTTGGTCTATCCTCATCTAATTTTGGTCAAACTTTTGTCAACAGTTTTTTTCTTATAAGTAAATTGTTCTCATTACCTTTGTTTCAGGCATTTTGCTGGACTTGTCGATGTATATGCAGCATCCAATCAATATAACCATTGGTACCACTAATCTGGTCCTCCAAAAGATTCATGAGGAGAAGAAAGCCTTCTCTGGGTTGTTGACCTTGTCTTACAAGATGGCACAGCTGATAATAAGAAGGATCACTCTTTCTTAACTTCTTGAGTATCCCCATTAAATTTCTTGACATTTCAGTATCCCGCTCACAAAGTGTAACCTGAACTACACAGCATGAAAAGTTAACCTAGTTTCACTGGATTTTAGTCACAGTACAATTAGCAGCAGTTTACCACCAACTTGAAAGGAACAAGGTGATGCACAGTAAATACCCTAGTTCAATGAAACCTCAATTCAGCCTGTTACCGTCAATTTTTTTTCTCTAATGGATATATGGATGTATCTAGTTTTAGTTCAATGCTCGTAAAAAAACTATTACGACAGATACCCAAGACAAAATCCACAGAAACAAAGGTCACGTTAGTCCAGTAATAATGAAGATCAATACCCACACAACTTTCCTCTTTAGACAACACGACCCTAGCTGATTGAGAAACATAAATCATGTGATTTACAAAAAGAACTAATCCAACAACAGGGTTAGTGACAGTGCATACTCTTGATAGGTCCGCTGCAGCATCTGGTCCGAGTAGATTCATGGCTATATCAGGTAGGAGCATTCTACCAAACCAAACAACAAAATGAAAACCATTATCATATATATAAAGGCCTCTAGAATCCAGGCTCTCTGCCGTTAGTGGTAGCCTCTTCATTATGCTTTTGAATTCATCAGACATGACAGATGCCTGCAGAAATAAAATGAAACTGCATCTTTACCATTATGTTTAATCTATGTAGTACCTATCAAGTACAGGCAATAGTTTTACCTTCAAAACATTATCATCTAATCTAATCAAGCTAGGATATAACAGCTTCAATAATTTTTTAACCGGTAATGCCATCATAGTGAATCCTGCTGCACAACGTTCATCCAACTGAACATCAGCATACCCTCCTCGGAGAGGCACTGACTTACAAAGAGCTAATCCATACAAAGGTAAGAACTTCAGAGACTCTGGATATATCATCCTGCCTCCCAAGCGATGCACCGAAGCATGAAGATTCCTATATTCTCTTAGAGCTTTTACAATCCTTAGTTGTAAAGAATTCCTTGCATCTTCCAACTTGTGAGATAAAGTTTTCTCAATTGCTGCAAATATTTAAGATCCTCAGCAAACTATACTCAAAATCAAGATCTAGTATTAACACTAGTATAAGCTGAGACCTACCTAACCGAGAAAACAAAGAAACAATAGCACCAGTGTCCGCTTGGCGATACATCTCCCCCAAATCTGAAACCACTGGAGCTGCTGCCGTGTGTACTCTAATACGTCTCTCTCCACAAGACGCAGTATAGCTTTAAATGGTTAAGGAGTCATGAATATAAAGAATATTACTTTCAGTCCAAAGGCAGCACTACCAATTTTAACTCAGAAACACAAACAAATGAGTGGAGATCAAAGGCACCATCTGTCACAACAGAAAAAACAGCAAAGGTGAACGAGGAGATAAATACTGTTGCACTGGCCTGACTTAATAAACATTGGCTTTATTTGTGAGGAAAAAGAATCTCAGCCCATACAGTATGAAAAAAAATCACCACAAAGCATCCAGAATTATAAGCCCCTGAAGGAAAATTTAGTGACATGATCTGATCTTATGTGGATAGCTTAATATTTCATATATCAGTAAGACATTTAGATGGCTGCAATAGTCACAGAAATTCAATGGCCAGCTTAAAGACGATTTGCTGTCAAACATTATATTATTGCATATGTAACTAAGATCTACCAAAATATTTTGGACTTATTTTCAAAAAGAAAAAATTTTAGACTCAAAGGATACAGCAAAGCAACTTGGAAATATACTGTCTGAGTAGTCAGTAAATTCTCTTCAAGTGATAATTGCATTGCATATGCTTTATCACAATCAGTAACTGGAAGAGCTAATAAATCAGTGGATCTTAGCATGAAGTTCCCATGATACGATGTAAACCGAATTCCTGCATAGACAGGACAAAATCAGCAGGAAAGCATTAACTACCTCTTTTCATTGACATATAACTAAAACAATAGACAGTCATGTGTGGCTGTAAACATGAAGCTTATAATCCATTAAGAAAGGACCTTTTCCACATCTTATACGCATGACCGCTTCCCAGGCAGTTTCCCTAGTAAGATCTCTGGTTAACTCATGTCTCAACTTCTCTCCATGAATAGTTGATTGGAAACTGGGATAGCAGTACACCTGTCCTCCAGTATACTTTGCCAGAGTTCCTGCAAAAGAGATAGCAATAAGCTAAATCAATGAACAATTAGTCAGCATTCATTTCATGGAGATTTTGGGAAATGTTACAATAAGCATCCAAACAGAGAAGATCATATAAATTAATAGGAGGAGAAACAAAAAAAAACTTTGTAAACATGTAACAAGAACCATTTGGAAATTCTCAAAAGATAAGAAAAAAAAGCAGTAACTTGTTAGGAGTAAAACATCTTGGAGGTGATTAAGGCACAGGAAATAAAGGATATCAGAGGAAAATTGAAGACTTTTAAATAACCCAAAAAAATTTTTAAGAGACCCCACAAAAAAAAAGTAACAGGAAAGAACCACAATTTGTATCCCAGAAAATGTTCAGATCAACAAACAAAAGAATGTATCATGTTATCTTATGCAAATAATACACATTAGCCATGTATGAGTGAAAACCCAAATTCCAAAAGCTCATCTTAAAATTTAATGTTCTCCATAACAGTTGAAATTGTGGAAAAATAGAGCAACTAGAAAACCAGATACCACCTTGGTTACATGGATCCCAAAATTTTAAAATGACTATGTTCTAAAGTATGATCAGAATAAAATGGAAAGCTAAACCATTGTCATACCTAAGGAGGCTATATCAATGTATTTGTCACTAAATGCATACACATTAACTCCTATCTGGTACTTGGTGAAATCTGCAGCCATTTGCTTATAAAATGGATCTTCTGGTACTCTCAAAGCATGTTCTTTATCTGTTCCATAAACACGACCATCATCACCACGCAACTTTAAGCGGCCAACACCAAGAGATGGCATTGTGTTCTGAAATATTAGCAACTTTCCACCAAGTTGGCTCTGCAAAGTGGAAATCCAAGAAAGCGCAAAGAGGGCATAGTAATTGAATGAGCAAGGTACTCTAGAAGACCACAGAAAAAACAACTAAGTTATTTGCAAGACTTATTAAAAGACTAAAAATTTTCCTTAAAGAGAACATATAGATATCGAATACAATGCTCATCTTCAACTATTGTGGATCAAATTGTTCTCACCATCAACTTAGTTCCTCAGTAAAACAAACTAACTTTTCACAAGGAACTACATTTCAGCAGTTTTGATATTAAAGCAGTAGGTGCAAGGAATACCAACCATAACCATGAATGCTGATTTTAGAGCAGGACCAAAAGCAGATTCTACATTCATATTTTGCCGAAACATAGATGGTAAACTGTCCAAAAATGCATCGACCACAGTTCTCGAGTCAGACAAGTTGACGAGAAGATCGTCAGGCAATGGAATAAATATATCATCTAGATCTGAAACAACCATCATTTGAGGCTGCACTAAAGATGACTGTCACCACAAGAAATTTAACATTTATCAGCTGGTTGCCAGATTAGTTGGACAAATAACAAAGTGAATCAACACTCACTGTAATTGCAAGTCACTTACCTTCATGTTGTAGAAGTGGATTGTACTGTCATAAGTGATAAACCCAATCTGTGTTCTTGGGAAGCCAGGTAAGTCATCCAAACAAGATTTAACAGTTTGAGCTACAACCTGCAAAATGGAAAAGGTCAAGAAAAAACAGATTTTGCTTATGCATGCATTAACTCAAATCAAAGCCTACATGAAGAACTTATTTGTTGATATAGTTCTAAACAAAATCAGGCACTCATGCTCCCATGCAGTAGTGATAAGCTCCATACTTGAATTACCAAGAATAAGGTGCAAAAACAAAGTTGTCAAGCAATCAGACCTCTGATTTTTTAATGAAGATCACAATCTAAATGCTAAGCTTTTAACAACCAAAAAGTCACATTAAAAACACAATCTTGGCTTATCCAGTTGCACAAAAATCTAACTAATACTCATTTCTTTTATTCACTCTTTCAAAAAATCATAATTACAACTGAACATCTTGGAAATATGTGTTCAGCACCTGAGCAAGGCCTAAAGCATATTAGTTAACATAAATCCGTCATTTTGGTCAACAGAACATGTCAAAAAAAAAACCAGCAGTCATTGAGAATGATCATATAGTTTATTTCATAAAATCAAAGAATTTGTGAACAGTAAGTACATTTGCATTCTGGAAGCTGATCCCAAAATTGATTGCATGACATATCTCCGAACTTTCTATTTAAGTAAATACATGAGTATGCACCAGACACAACACCGTACATGTCTCATGGTTGAGATATCTTTTCAACATGCATTAAAGTGCCATAAGTCATTCATAGGAGACAATGCATTGCTAAGCTGGAAAGGGTTACCTCAACCATACCACTCTGAACTGCAGACATCGAAACATCAATGAGGAAGAAATACAGTGGCGGCATAGGTGGCCGCATCATGTACTCAGTTGGAGCAACAAACTCCACACTACCCTGTGTGAGCTCAGGTCTCTGGTCCAAGTCAACTCTTCTGCCAGTTGCGTCTAAATGGGAAAAATATTCACCTGGAACTGAAAATGAGAATAATAACACGTACAATATTAATATCATGTATGTTGGCAGATACATAATGTAAGACAATGAAAACACTGCAAAACGTAGAAATATAGCTGCACCAAAAATTCAAATTTTGAGAACAAAGTCTTATGCCCACAAAGAGAGAAAACATTAAGTATGAAGCTAGCACAGGTCATATGTCATCATATAGTAAACAAATGAGGAGTTATGCATCAGCCAAAAACACACACTTGTCCTAAATTGCAGGCACTCCCAAAATCAAAGAATACCAGACATCAAACAAGAGACATGAGTGATGAGGTAAGAATACCTAATAATTGCATTCTCTAAGATACAAAGGACCAATATATATTCTGAATTACCAGGACAGGAGTTCTTATCTATTAAAAGCAATTATCTACACAAAAACAATAAATGATGGCTTCAAAGAGCTGCCAACTATTGCATAAATAATTCTATTATTCCAGACACAAAGGACCAACGTACAAAACCTCCAATTGCATAACCAATCAAAAGCAATTAGAAACACATAAAACCAATAAAGTATGAATGCAAAGGGCTGTGAACTATTACATACAATTAAGTTAAACAGTATCTTGTCAAAACATTTGAAGGCAATAACAGCAAATTCAGCAGCCAAAAGAACCTTCAAAGAGCTGCTCATCCAGAAAACATAAGAATTAAATTAAAAATTATTGGATTAAAAGCCTAATGCTCCAAATACTTTCTCTACAAAAGTGTCTTTCCAAGCTTTAGTTTTCAATTCATTACACAACAATTATTGTAAGTCAAATTGAGCTAGGAGAAAATCAACACAATTTCCAATCAAAAGGAAGTTCTATAAGTAATGATAGCAATAGAGAGAAGAGAGTCCTTTTGATGTACCATCATTAAGTAGAGAGCAGATATTGCAGCGCCACTTTCTTCCAGCATCAGTGAAGGCTATATATGGATTCACATAAGTGCGGCATCTTCTACAACGGATGATGCCACTTTTACCAAAATTAATTACTGGAACCTCATCCTGAACAGAAAAGAGAATGGCAATATAGAAGGAAGATGATAAGAGTTCTTATAAACTGAAATTCTAGCAAATCTAAATTGAAATTCAACTTGAATTTGCAGACACTAACCCCATCAGGAGCTTCAGCAAGGGGACAAACAACTGCTCCAAGAGGCAAATGCCACCTTGAAGCCAAGGACTGGGAATTTGGCATGGCACTAGTGGTAAGACGCAAATATCTAGTATTACAATTCATGGAGTATGCCTCAACCAATGATGTTGACTCCATATCACCATCCAATGGCCTTGGTAACGCTTTTGCATCAATTCCAGGATCTATTGACCCAGGAACAGACCCAATAGATAGGGAGTTGAAATCTTCTGCCAAACTATGGATGCCGCCAGCAGGAGGCACATAACCTGGATGTTGGAGTTGATCTGTTGAGCCAAAATGGGTAGCCATGGGTGGAGCTTGAGCATAGCCTCCTTGGAATAAAACAGATGGAGTAGATGCCATGGTTGCACCAGGGACATTACTTCCTTGTTGGGCTTGAAAAGGGGATTGCAAGGGGGTTGGTTGAGAAACAGCATTGAATTGCTTTGCATATCCAAGTAAAGGTGGTTGAGATGTAACCATGGAAGTGGGATACGATGACACTGTTGGAGGAAAAGATGGCTGAAAATTAGGCCTTGGTTGAAAAAATGACGAATCTGATGAAGGCTGAGGAACATTTGCACTTGTTGGTGGAGATCCCATTGGCACTGAAGGAACCTGGCTTTGACGGAAAGAGGGTGTGGAAGCTACTTGGCCCACAGGTGGTTGAAATGGTAGTTGCCCAACTGATGGAGCTCGAAATGGTGGAGCTTGAGGTGTGGAGGAATATTCTGGCATTGGGAAATTATGGTAGACTCCAATAGTGGGTGGGACATTGGATGGTAGTGGAGAAGATGAAGAAGGATCATGAAACCTGAGAGGCTGGATGGGTCTAAATCCAGGGGCTTCTGATCCAATGGCAGGTCGGGACACTAAAGAAGGTGCGACAGTTGGTTCAGGAGCTGACAAAGTAGGTCTAAATCCAGGGGCTTCTGATCCAATGGCAGGTTGGGACACTAAAGAAGGTGCGACAGTTGGGTCAGGAGCTGACAAAGTAGGTCTAAATCCAGTGGCTTCTGATCCAACGACAGGGCCAGAGGCTGAAAATGGTGTTACTGTTTGAGGTGTTGTAGCAAAGGGTGTGTTAGAAGCTGTTATGGGAAAACTTGGACGGCAAGGATTTTCAGTCCCCATGGCTTTGAAAACAACTTTTTCTAAGCGGTAGAACTATGTTTTCATAGCTTAACATGCCAAAACAAGGATGAAAACAGTAGCAATTGTTAGAACTAGCAGAGTACCTTAGGATTAGAAGATAAGGTTTATATCATATATTTCCTTAGCACCAGAACAAAATGATTCTTGCAACTTTTATCTCAAAAGAATAAGAGCAGTTATTTTACAAGAATAGCTATAATTCCTTATACATGTATTCTCAAGATATAAGTAAAAAAAGTTATAGACTATTGAAAGTTGTTTCATCACCTATAAGACCCATAGAAGGTTAAAGAAATGGCCCACAACAAAAGTAATTTGAAAGGTACCAACATGGCCTTTTCAAGCTCAACTCCCACCATTCAACAGTATATAATCTTCTTTACAATCATCAAAATCTAGAATAAACCTTTGAAAATAAAGACATACAAATAAAGTGTATGATCTAGTCCCATGGAATTTTCTGTTTCTCTCGAGTATCCCAAGAGTATAGACAGAAATAACCTATATAAACTTCTTCCTTCCTATCCAATACATCAGAGCAAGTCTGCAGCAATAGTTTAACACAATTATGGTTTCTATTTGATAGAATTTGAAAGTAATCAAAACGTCATAATTATTCCCTGACGGAACAAAGTTTCATAGGATGAAATAAAGAAAAACCCACACCAACCAAATACAATATTGCAGAACAATTGCAAGAGTAGCACATGTAACTATTCTGATTCTAAAATTTTATTCTAGAAACCATCTAGAAATACGTCAACCCCCCCTACGTATTCAAAGTAAACATTCACAAACCCCCCAAAAACGGAAAAGAAAACCAAAAGCAACAAGTAACAATGAGTTTCGGCGGCGAAGCAGTTACGTAAATCCAGCTATCTACCTTCCAATTCAGAATACATTATAACAAGTCCATCAATAACGTCAGATTGCTCTACGGCAAGCAAGTTGCTGATTAAATCACAAAAACTTAAACACTGAATGAACTAAGCAATATACAACAACAAGCACACCCGCAAATCAACAAGTCAAGAGTAAACAAACAAAATGAATTGCAATACCTCCGGCCACGAGTGGTCAGCCAAGATATCAATTCTCCCGTGAAATAACCACCAGTATAACTTGACCAGAGCGTAGGGTGTAGGAAAAGAATCGTAGGCGACCAATACCCTAAGGATTTACAAGAAAAGCAGGAATCAATCTACCAATTGGGGGGAATAAAACCCTAGATCAGATCATATTGGAGAAGAAGAATAAACTTAAGAGACACTGACAGACGACAGCTCATACTCGTTGCTCCGAAGAATATTGGCTACATCCGACCCGTGCTCCTCTTCCTTTCTCTTTTTTATTTTTCTATTTTTATGAAAATGTACTGTCATATATATAAATAAGCATTGGAAACATTCACATATAAATAAAGTGCGTGTGGCATTCATTTTATATAAATTGTTTGATAAATCCATAATTAGAATTTGAGTTTTTATAAAATACAATGAATTAATATTAATGCCTCGAAAAGGCAAGCAAGATAAATGTCTTACCAAAATAAAGCCATTAGATACTATATTTAAGCTTAGACAAAATAAGTTCAGATATATAGTGAATACATATTAAAAGTTTAAGTATATATTTTTCAAAGCAAGAGTGTCTATGTTAAGTAGTTTCCTTAGCCTTTGAGTTCGTTGCATTGTTTTCAATTCCTATTATTTAAAGAATAACTTGTGTCTGTATGATCAAATGGAATCAAGTTAAGTTTCATTTGGTTTTTCAATCCTCTACTTACTTTGGCAGCTAGCCTCCTTAATATAATGACTTTCTTGATCCATCTTAACATCATGCTATAAAGATCTGTATTGCCCATAAGACAATTTTCGTAAACATTCTTTATTTTCTATTCTTCCAAAAGGAATAAATTAGGAAACCAAATGTCAGTTTGAAAGTAGAAGGGTTAACTTGTAATCTTGTTGTAGGTTCTGGGCATAAAATGCTATATTATTTCAGTCATTTCTATTACAAAGAACATTGCATAGAGATTCAATATTTTGATTGCAAAAGGAGCAGTTTTGGTTAATATGAATGAAGGTGAGCCTATCTTCTTTTATTCTAAATATATTCTTAACAACTAACCCAAAAATGAATGAGATGTCTAGGAGATTGTCTGAGCTCCAAACTATCTTATTGTATGGAACATCATATTGTGTATTTATGAAGATCTCCATATAAAATTATTAATGAAATTAAGATGATATAGCAGCTATCTTTTCTTCTACTTTAGAATTGTAATTATGCATATTATATTTAATCAAGATGATGAGGATCCAAAAAGGATTAAAAGTTTTTAACTTGTAGGATTCATATTTTTGACTTATCACTCACCTTCTCCTCTTTATCCTTGAGTGTGGCATCTATAACCTTTCCTATCACCTAGTTTCTTGTTTGATCATATAAACAATGATTCTAATTTCCTTTCATAAATCTAGTTTCTTAAAGGATCTTAGAGCAAAGTTTTCAATTTTAGTTTTTGGATCTTACTACTCTTTTTAAAGTTCACATCACAAGAAGAAGCCTTTAAAGCAACAAGTTAGCTATAACCAATCTCTTACCTTCAATTGTTGTTGTCTAGTGGACTTATTCCCAAAGATATGTAGATAGATTGTACAAAAGGCATATATATTTGGTGTCAATTATCAAACCAAAATCAAGTGATCTTCTTATTCCTTATAATGCACTTAAATTATTAATTTGTTTGATTCCTCATGGTCATTATTTTTTGTAAGGCCTATGAGGTATTTGTTCATGGCTTGATTTTTCAAACACTTATCTTTTAAGAAATGGGAGTGCATCCACTTAATTGAAAGAAACTCCATATTTATTAGAAGCTTTGAGATTCTTTTGACTAGCGATACTTTGTTCATTTACTTTGATAGATTTAATGCGTAGTCTTCCTTTCTCCTTTGTTAAATATCCAGGCTCCATTTCAGTTTTGCTTTAGTGGTTTTACTCCTCTCTCTTATCTTTATGAAATTCTTGAACAAATTTTATATTTCTTTGATAAGATTTTGAGGTAAGTAAAGGTGTGAGCACTAATATATATGTAAGTTGTTGAGGACAAAAATAATCAATTGCTTCATACTTGCATAAGATAAGAAGTTGTTAGTCTAACTGTTAATTCTTTTTAGAATTAAGTCAAGCAATGGTTGGTAATCCTTTAAGTTAATTTTTTGTTGTGATTAGAATGTCAAGATATTTGAAATAGGCTTGTTCCATTTTAAAGCCCAACATTTGGGTGATTTGGGCTGTAAGGTAAAGGAATCATAAAGAAATGAAGAAGTTAGACTTTGATTCATAAGTGGTGATCCTTGATAGTATTTTGAATTGTTGTAGGAATGTAAGAAGACCTTGATAAAATTCAAACTAGCCCCGTAAATAAGAAGCATAACATTTATAAATGACAAACTGTAGATTTGGAGTTTTCATACTTATAGTATAAATTGAACCCTTTTTTTTGATAAGGAAGACAAATATAATCAATTGCTTCATACTTGCATAAGATAAGAAGTTGTTAGTCTAATTGCTAATTCTTTTTAGAATTAAGTCAAGCAATGGTTGGTAATCCTTTAAAGTTAATTTTTTGTTGTGATTAGAATGTCAGGATATTTGAAATAGGCTCGTTCCATTTTAAAGCCCGACATTTGGGTGATTTGACCTGTAAGGTAAAGGAATCATAAAGAAATGAAGAAGTTAGACTTTGATTCATAAGTGGTGATCCTTGATAGTATTTTGAATTGTTTTAGGAATGTAAGAAGACCTTGATAAAATTCAAACTAGCCCTGTAAATAAAAAGCATAACATTTATAAATGACAAACTGTAGATTTGGAGTTTTCATACTTATAGTATAAATTGAACCCTTTTTTTCATAATTTATGTTCCTTATGATGTAAGTGACATCTTTTATGCATAAGGTAAAGAGGAAAGGTTAAAGAGGATCACCTTGCCTCAACCTTTGACTCCTTTGAACACTTGAGTAGGTTCTCTATTAATTATTGTACCATATGAGGTTATTGTGAAGCATTCCTAGATTCATTGAATGTATTGTGTTAGAAATCCAAAGGCATCTATAATTGTTATGATAAAGCTTCAGCTAATGGAGTCAAAATCTTTATGAAAGTCAATTTTCAAAGCACAACTCTTTATCTACTTTCACATTTTATAGTTCTTGAATAGTTTTTTGGTTATGAGTATGTTGTTATTAATTTTCTTTCCTACAAAAATGCTTTTTGACCGGGATGAATTAAAAGCTTAATGATCTATTATATTATTGAAGCTAATATCTATGACATAATTTTGTAAACTATATTGCAACAAGATATAGGTATATAATCCAAGCATATGTAAGTTCTGTCGAACTCTTTAAGCAACTAGATCTTGGAAATGAATTCTTGGATGGCTTTTGTGATTATAGGGCATGTTAGGTTCTAAGATTTTAGAAGAAGAATTCATTTATTTCATTATAACTTGGGCCTTTGTTCAAATTAGGGCTAAAATGCTTCCTTTATGCTCGAGTAAAGACTAGTCTAATAAGAAATTTTTTTTGCTCCACAGTAATAACATGAAAGATAAATGAGTTGATTTACGATTAATTACATAATAAGATTTCAACTTTAATAAAGGTTGGTTTGAAAAAATTGTATATTTTCCTTTAATTCATGTTTGTTAGTCAAGGTGGAGCCATTATAATTTATAAAGAGTTGATTTTGTTAATATTTCTCCTTCTCAGCATAATATTATAGAAATATCTGGAATTGATATCTCCTTCTTATAGTCATTGAACAATTTATTTTTTCTTATCAATATGTTATGGATTTGAGATGCCATTATGTACTTGGTTAAAGCAATCCTTTTCCTTAAATTAAGACTTTCATTACCTAGTTTGAAGTTTAATTCCTCCTAAATTTTGGTGAGATTAGTCAAAGACTCATTTTTGCTTTGTAGAGTGTCATTATATTTTGATTTTTTATGAGCTTTAAGTTCTTCTTTAATAGCCTTTAGTTTTTTCATACATTCTTAAATTCTTAACTTTTATTCCCAAGCCTTTATTGATTGCTTCTCAAATCTAAAGACTTTGATAAGGTAATTGTTAAATTTAATGGATGCTTTCTTATTATTTATGGATGCACTTTAAATGAAGTGTAGGATAAGCATAAAGGATTCGTAAAAATAGCTTTGTTGTTGGTTAATTTGGTCGTCTAACATGAGTTTACTAAAGTTAAATCGAGCTTTTTTCCTTAAGGATAATCTTTCACTTTATATATTGTTCTAAATGAATCGAATGACATCATACCTAAGATCTAACAGCCCCAAATGGAGTAAGCATCTTATTAGCTCCTCATTGTGATGATTTGCGCTATATCTTAGTCATTCTACTTCATGCGAGTGAAGTATGTAATTGAAATCTCCTAAAAGGAGTTATGGGATTATGTTGTCAAGTTGCAAGATAGCAGATCTCCCTATAATGTTTTTCTCTAAGTGGATTTGATCGAGGTCCTATTCCATTATGATCCTTTCTATTGAGGTGATTTTTATGGTTTGAAAATGTCCCTCAATTCCTTTTAAAATATCAAAGGCTATCTTAAGTATATTAGTTTTTATTTTAGTATCTAAAAGACCAATAAAAAATGATTTCTTAAAATACTTGTTCTTTTTTAAGGAAATTAATCCCTTTAATGTAACATCTTGATACCCATGTTAAGGCTAAAATAGTAAATAACAGAGATTAATGAGAGTTAGAAAGTGCATTTCATGCTCATGCATAATATAACATACACCCACATGTGAATATTAATGATTGTACATGCATTCATTGACATTGTCAGGTATAATGGATTTATAAAAGTGAGTTTTGGTCTGAATTGTGGTTTTTATATATTGAAATTTTAATTGGTGTGTATATGTTTTGATTTGGAATTTTTGGAGAATTTTAGGAAATTTTTTGAAATTTTATATATTTTTCGACTAGGAAAAATGCCAAGTGGCAAGGCAATTTATAAATGATAGTAGAAATAAATATCAAATGGCAATAAAAATAATTGACAAGTGGCATTAGAATTGATCGACAAGTAACATTGAAAATTGGGAAACAATTGGTTTAGAAATGGAGTGACAAATGGATTGATTATTAAGAGATATGTAGTAAATATCCAATTAGCAATTATATTTAAATGGCATGTGTCAAACATAACTAAATCTACCATGAAAAGATGATAATCATGTGTGCTTGGAGCTAGGGTTAGGAAGAGGTTTAGAGCTCAATCAAGTAAGTAATATGTATTGTTCTTCTTGATTTGTTGAATGAAACATGTGTGATAATAGTTAGGGGATATGATAAGGACTTAATTAGGAAATATGAACTAAGCATAAGATGTTTGGTTGTAACATATAAGAGTTATAACTATGGAAAGATTAAAAAAAAAACACGGAGGAAGATGCAAGAATTTTCGGATTTACGTATGGGAATGCAAGAGAATGATTAACGAACATGCATTTGTAATTTAGACATATATTTGTTTGTAGAAATCTAAATGGGATGATGTTTGATTTATATTATACTAGAGACATATGGCTACAAGTGTCATGAATGAAGCGAAATTTTATTCTATCGTTAAGGGTCTTGAAATTTATCTTGAATTTGAGTTCTGGCATAGGCTGCAACACTACCTTTGATAGAAATCATATCCTAATTTGCTTGAATAAACTGTATTGATTAAGGCTGAATCAGACTCTGTTATCTCTATAAAAGTTGTATATTATTCTCTTAGATTTCTATTTATATAAAGATTGTAATTTTTGGATACCGGAATTAAGAGATATGAGTTTTACAAGTTGGAGTGCTCTAATTCTTCAATCACGCACTAGCCAAAATTTGGCACGTACACAATTTGTGGTATTTTGAGCATAACTCATAGAACAATGAACCAAATTGTATAATCTTGGATTCATTAGAAACTTAAGGTATAGGGGAACAATTGTTTAGAAGTAAGTGTTGTCTAAAAACTCCATCTTCCTTGTCATAATGATCATGCAAGGTTGACCCATGGGTTTTGAGAAAAACAAACTGGAATAGTTAATGAGTGTATGAATGTTGACACATTTGGAGTACAATTGATCTTTGCATCGATTTATTACAGAAGTATACCTGGTCATATGTCATTAAACATGCATGATACATGATACACTTATAAAAATGCATATTCAGTTACATGAACAATGTGGTAACATGAAATTGTCTTTGATTGTATATAAAAGAGCAAGTAGAGCGACCACTTCCAGATATTGCCGGAACTTTAAGGCAATAAGCAAAAAGGGAGCAATTGTGAGTAACCTAAGATGGTCTCACCTTGAATGTTTTTTTAATTTTGAATTAATTTGATATGTGATGTTGTGTACTGATTCCGGATCATTGATTGTCCGAGGAGTTTAATATTCAGGACTGTATTGGAAGTATTCCTTGAATGTGAATGTGATTGATTACATGTGTTCTCAACTTATATGTTGAATGCCTGAGTAAAAGTTCGATGATGAATGTGAATTGGAAAGTGAAAGCGAATGTGAATGACTAAACATAATGATTGAATATGTGTCATGCACTTCATTCCAAAATTGTATGAAATATAAATTCTGTTGTGACCGGAATCGCTAATGAAAAAGTGATTAACGCTCAGACATCCGTGGTAAGAGCCTATGGCTCAATTTTTATGATAGAGCTTGGTATCCACAATGGATACAGGATAGTATAATAGAGCCTGGTATCCACAATGAATACGGGATAGTATAATAGAGCCTGGTATCTATAATGGATACGAGACAGTGAAAAAGGCACTCGGTCACAACAATGTGATAACTAAAATTGAGTCCCATAAACATTGCATACATATTGAGCAATTGCAATGTTTTGAGAACTTGTATTGTATGAAATGTGTGATGAATCTCTTGCATGATTTTAATGAAATGACAAAATTTTATGGATTTTTGAAAATTTTATGGATTTTTGAAATAGGACAATTGTGTACAAAGTGTTTTATGTTATTAAATGATGAAAATTGAGATGATGTAAATTATGATGACTTAAATTGTGTGTTGCATGACAAGAGTGAACCATCAAGGATGGTTCCTCAACTGAGTTCGCAAAACTCAACCAAATTGCAACGTTGACATTTTCAGATTTAAGAGAACGATGACTTAACTCCTAAAACTGCTTAGAAGGGTTTTTGTTATAACTTTTAGATAAAAGAACATGGCTTAAAGGTCAGTCAGCTGGGACAAAAGGAATAGTTTATTTTAAATTTTTGTTTAGTTTCCTAATGTATGTAGTAGAGTATGTAGAATGAGTTGTAAACACTCTAGGTTGACATTGTAAAATATGGTTGATGGTTAATGCTATAGTGTACATTACAGTTTGAGAAATGAAATGAGGAAAATTTTGGTTTTCAGATAATGTATTATTTATTGTTTTACTTACGATGCCATATGATAGAGTGAAGGTGACATGGTTAACACACCATTTCTATCGGGCATATGCATATGTGTCTGAAGGGTGCATGTGCATATGTCAAATGGTAGTGGGGTGTTAAAGTTGGTAGTATCAGAGCATAGTTGGAATCTATAAGGATATGTAGAAATGTTAGGCATGACATATTGTGAGAATTTTGGACGATAATTGAAGTTATTGTTTATTGTAGGTCATCCATCATAGGTGATCAAATGGAACAATTAGCTGACCTAGGATCAGAAAGAGCCAGTAGAGAGTCATCTATGTCTTGACCTAAGGAAATGCTTCCTAAATTTCCCGAGAGAAGGGAGAGGAAGTATGATAGGTTGCGGAAGCAGGGGGCTGTGGACTTCTACGGACATACAGACCCTATGAAGGCCGAAGGATGGTTAGAGAAGACGGAGAGAGTTTTCAATCAGATGGACTACGAGCCAGACGAGAAGTTCGACTATGTTGTTTCATTACTGCAAGGCCTAGCTTACCAATGGTGGAAGACTGTTCCAGGTAATACCACCGGGCCTTGTAACCTGAAGTGGGAAGACTTCCTGAGGGTCTTCAAGGAAAACTACATGCCTAAGATCTACTTAGATAGAAAGATGAAAGAGTTTCTGGATTTAAAGTACCTGATTCAATGGGTTAATGGGGTATGCTACTGTTTTGATTCCTATCGAAGAAGATAAGTGTAGGAGATTCGAAGGTGGGTTGAACATGGAGATCAGGACAAGATTAACGATCTTCAGCCTGAGTAGTTTCGCTGAGATGAGAGCTGCTTCGATCAGAATTAAGCAGCTACTAAGAGAGGGACAAGTAGAGTCTGGGCAAAGTTCTAGATTGAAAAGGTCCAGTAAGGCTCAGAGTGGCTCTGGCAGAAGATTCAGTAAGTGCCAAAACCGAGTTTTTAGACCACCTGCTGGATCAAGACAGTTGGGGTTCAGACATAGGGATAGTTTTGTTCAGTCTGGCAATAGTAGAGGTGCAATATCGGGTCAGTTACTGACTTGTGAGCATTGTTGGAAGAAGCACAATGGTGAATGCCAGAAGTTGACAGGAGCCTGCCTTCGATGTGACTCATTTGATCATCAGGCTAGGGACTGTTCTGTTGTGTTTAGAGCACAATTTGGTAGGAAAGGAAGTGTGGCGATAGAAACTACGGCTCTACAGAGTTGACACAGTAGGTCTAGACAGAGAGGCCGTGGTGGTGGTAGAATGAGTTCCAGGAGTCCTTCTATCAGGACTGAGGTATAGAGCAATCGACTACAATCTCCGGCCCAAGTCTATGCCATGACTAGATAGGAGGCTCAGGATGCTCCTAATGTCATTGCAGGTGCGCTATTTATCTTTAATTTTGAGGCTTTTGCATTGTTAGATCCTGGATCTACATATTCTTTTATCACACCTTGTTTAGCATCTAAATTGCATTATGATAGAGAATTATTGGGATGTGGATTAGAGGTGAGTATACCATAGGTAGTACCACTGTGATAGGAGAGGTCTACAAGAGGTGTTTGATTCGAATAGATCAGGCAGAGTTAGAAGCAGACTTGAGTGTGTTATAGTTAAAGGAGATACAAGTTATTCTAGGCATGTATTGACTCACTGCTCATAGGGCCATCATGAATTGCTATACTAAGGAGGTAATTTTAGAATCTCCTAATTAACCGAGAGCAGTGTTTAAAGGTATTAGCCAAGCAATGCTAGCCAGACTGATCTTATTCATTAGTGCTTTGAGGTTAGTTCAAGAGGATGTGAGGCTTATCTAGCCCACATTATTGATACTAGAGCTGAGCGGAATATACAAGACATTCCTATGGTTAGGGAATTCCTGGATGTGCTTCCCGTAGAGTTACCTAGTTTACCTCCAGATAGGGAAACAAAGTCCACAGTTGATCTAGTTCAAGGTGTTGCTCCTATGTTTATTCCCCTATATAGGATGACACTAGTGGAACTCAAGGAGTTGAAGACTCAGTTGCAAGAATTGCTTGAAAAGGGATTCATTAGACCCAGTATTTTACCCTAGGGAGCTCCAGTCCTATTTGTGAAGAAGAAAGATGGCACTTTGAGACTGTACATTGACTATAGGCAAATGAATCGGGTTACAATAAAGAACAAGTATCCATTGCCTAGAATTGATGACTTATTTGATCAGTTGCAGGGAGCTTAGATGTTCACTAAATTGGATTTGAGGTCTGGGTATTATCAGCTAAAGATAGCAGAGGCTAATGTACCAAAGAGTGCTTTCAGGAGCAGGTATGGGCATTTCGAGTTCTTAGTAATGCCGTTTGGGTTAACCAATGCCCTAGCTGCATTCATGGAATTGATGAATAAGGTGTTTCGACCCTACCTGGATCACTTTGTGATAGTGTTCATCGATGACATTTTGGTGAATTCAAAGAGTAGAGAAGAACATGTTGAACATCTGAGAGGGATCTTATAGATTATGAGAGAGAAACAGCTGTATGCCAAATTCAGGAAGTGTGAATTTTGGCTAGATCAAGTAGTGTTTTGGGGGCATATAGTGACTGCACAAGGTATATGAGTAGATTCAAAGAAGATAGAGGCAGTAATAAATTGAGAAGCTCTGAGAAATGTATCTGAAATTTGAAGCTTCCTAGGATTGGCCAGATATTATCGAAGGTTTATCGAGGGGTTTTCTTTGATCTCAGCCCCTCTGACAAAACTTCTAAGGAAAAATGTAGTATTCAGATAGAATGAAGAATGTCAAAAGAGCTTTGAGGAGCTGAAGCATCGGTTGACTACGACACCGGTGTCAACTATTCCATCAGGGACTGGAGGATATGTGGTATATAGTGATGTTTCACATCAAAGATTGGTATGTGTATTGATGCAGTATGGCAAGGTAATCGCCTATGCATTGAGACAACTAAACTCTCATGAGATTAAATATCTGGTACATGATTTAGAGCTTACTGCAATGGTCTTTGCTCTAAAGATATGGAGACACTATTTGTATGGAGGGACATTCCAGATATACACGAATCATAAGAGGTTGAGATATCTGTTGAGTCAGAAGGAATTAAACATGAGACAGAGGAGATGGATAGAGTTGTTGAAAGATTATGACTACACGATTAAGTATCATCCGGGGAAAGCTAATGTGGTGGCTGATACTTTGAGTAGGAAGTCAGACACCAGTGTAGCTCAGATTCAGTTATCAATGTTACCGAGCTTAATTCACTTGAGAGCTCTGAATGTCAAATTTGAATCTGGAACAAGATGAGGCATTAATCGCTACATTGAAGTTAAGGTCGATGTCACATGATAGAATCAGAAAAGTCCAGAGGAAAGATCCTGATATGGTGAAGCTTATAGAGAACGTGAAGATGAATCTGAATTCTGAGTTTGAGTCGAGAGATGAGACATTGTGGTTGAAACAGAGGTTGTGTGTGCCTAATGTGAATGATTTGAGGAAAGAAATTCTAGAGGAAGCTCATATAGCCGCCTATGCTATCCATCCTGGTACTACCAAGATGTATAACACACTGAAGTAGCATTTCTGGTGGCCCAAAATGAAGAAGCAAGTGGCAGAGTATGTTTTTAAGTATATGATATGCTAGCAGGTTAAGGTTGAGCATCAAGCTTCTGTAGGGAAGCTACATTCGTTTCCTATTTCGAAGTGGAAATGGGAAAGAATTACCATGGACTTCATTATGGGATTGCCTAAGACTTCGAGACAGAATGATGCTATATAGGTTGTAGTGAACCGATTGACTAAGTCAGCTCATTTCTTACCAGTGAGAGAGAATAATTCACTAGATCAGTTGGCCCGGAGATATGTGAATGAGGTGGTTAGACTACATGGGGTTCCAGTATCTATTGTATCGAACAGGGATCTTAGATTTACTTCGAGATTATGGAAGAGGTTGCAGTTTGCTATGGGTACTAAGTTAAACTTCAGTACTGCATTTCATCCTCAAACAGATGGGCAGAGTGAGAGGACAATCTAGATTGTTGAGGATATGCTTAGAGCATGTGTATTGGAGTTTCAGGGAGCTTGGGATCAGTAGCACTGATAAAATTTGCATAATAATCACTACCACAATAGTATCAGAATAGCATCATACAAGGCATTGTATGAAAGAAAGTGTTGATCACCTCTGTATTGGGATGAAGAGGGCTTGAGAATGGTTGAAGGCCCAAAATTGATATAAGTCACTGTAGACAAGGTGAAATTGATCCGAAGCCAAATTAAAGTAGCTCAAGATAGACAGAAGAGTTATGTTGATCAACATCGACGGGATATGGAATACAGTGTAGGAGACAGAGTGTTTTTGAGCGTATCACCTTGAAGAGGAGTATTGAGGTTCGGTAAAAAGGGCAAGTTGAGCCCTAGGTATATTGGTCCATATAAGGTCATTATGAGGATAGGATCTTTGGCTTATAAGTTAGCTTTACCGAAAGAAATGTCTCAATTACATAATGTGTTTCATGTGAGTATGCTCCAAAGATACCAATCAGATCTGACATATGTGATACCGGGCTCAAGAGATTGAGGTTGCTAGTAATCTAAGCTATGTTGAGGAGATGATTAAGATAGTGGGATCCCAGATCAAGTAGTTGAGAAACCGAGTCATTCCATTAGTGAAAGTCCTTTAGAGGAATCACTCAACTGAGAAAGCAACTTGGAAAATGGAAGAGCATATAAGGAGGCAATATCGCCCCCTGTTCGAACAATCAAGTAAGAATTTCAAAGACGAAATTTCTTTTAAGGAGGGGAGAATTGTAACATCCCGTTACCCAGTTAAGGCTAGAATAGTAAATAAGAGAGATTAATGAGAAGTTAGAAAGTGCATTTCATGCTCATGCATAATATAGCATATACCCACATGTGAATATTAATGATTGTACATGCATTCATTGACATTGTTGGGTATAATGGATTTATAAAAGTGAGTTTTGGTTTGAATTGTGGTTTTTATATATTGAAAATTTAATTGTTGTAATAATTGACAAGTGGCATTAGAATTGATTGACAAGTAACATTGGAAATTGGGAAACAATTGGTTTAGAATAGAGTGACAAATGGACTGATTATTAAGAGATATGAAGTAAATATCCAATTATAAATTATATCTAAGTGGCATGTGTCATGACACTTACCAAGCCTTTAAACTCACGATATTTTCATCTTGCAAGACAATCTTCATTTGTCTTTCACTTTTGTTACTTACTTTCTTCTTCATTTTCTTCTTCTCCATCTCACGAAACTCTCACCCCTTTTTCTTGCTACTTCCATGTTGTTGTCTTCTCCATCTTGTTAATTGAAAACATAACCAAATCTACTATGAAGAGATGATAATCATGTATGCTTGGAGCTAGGGTTAGGAAGAGGTTTTGGAGCTCAAACAAATAAGTAATATTTACTGTTCTTCTTGATTTATTGAATGAAACATGTGTGATGATAGTTAGGGGATATGATAAGGACTTATTTAGGAAATATGAACTAAGAATAAGATGTTTGGTTGTAACATATGAGAGTTACAACTATGGAAAGAAAAAAAAAACATGGAGGAAGATGCAGGAATTTTCGGATTTGCATATGGGAATGCAAGAGAATGATTACTGAACATGAATTTGTAATTTGGACATATCTTTATTTTTAGAAATCTAAATGGGATGATGTTTGATTTATATTAAACTAGAGACATATGGCTACAAGTATCATGAAGGAACTGAATTTTAATTCTATCCTTAAGGGTCTTGAAATTTCGCTTGAAGTTAAGTTTTGGCATACGCTGCAGCACTACCTTTGACAGAAATTGTGTCCTAATTTGCCCATATAAACTGTATTGATTAAGGCCGAATAAGACCATTTTGTCTTCAAACGTCGTAGATTATTCTCTTAGATTTCTATTGATATAAATATTTTAATTTTTGGATATCGGAATTAAGAGATATGAGTTTTACAAGTTAGAGTGCACTAATTATTTAATCAGGCACTAGCCAAAATTTGGCACGTGAATAGTTTGTGGTATTTTGAACATAACTCATAGAATAATGAACCAAATTGTATGATCTTGGATTAATTAGAAACTTAAGGCATGGGAGAACAATTGTTTAAAAGGAAGTGTTGTCTAAAAGCTGCATCTTCCTTGTCATAATGATCATGCAAAGTTGACTCGTGGGTTTTGAGAAAAACAAACTAGAATAGTTAATGAGTGTATGAATGTTGACACATTTGGAGTACAATTGATCATTGGTTTATCACAGAAGCATACCTGGGCGTATGTCATATAACATGTATGTTACATGATACATTTATAAAAATGCATATTCAGTTACATAAACAATGTGGTAACATGAAATTGTCTTTGATTGTACATAGAAGAGCAAGTAGAGCGACCGCTTCCAAATATTTCCGAAACTTTAAGGCAATAAGCAAAAAGGGAGCAATTATAAGTAACCTAAGATGGTCTCACCTTAAATGTTTGTTTAATTTTGAATTGAGTTTATATGTGATGTTATGTACTGATTTCAGAACATTGATTGTCCGAGGAGTTTAGTATTCAGGACTGTATTGGAAGTGTTCCTTAAATGTGAATGTGATTGACTACATGTGTTCTCAACTAATATGTTGACTGCTGGAGTAAAAGTCCGATGATGAATGTGAATTGTAAAGTAAAAGCAAATGTGAATGACTGAACATAATGATTGAATATGTTTCATGCATTTCATTCCATAATTGTATGAAATATAAAGTTAGTTGTGACCGGAATCGGTAATGAAAAAGAGCTTAATGCTCAGACATCCGTGGTAAAAGCCTATGGCTCAATTTATATGATGGAGCCTGATATCCACAATGGATACGAGATAGTATGATAGAGTCTAGTATCTATAATGGATACAGGACAGTGAAAAAGGCACTCAGTCACAACAATGTGATAACTAAAATTGAGTCTCATAAACATTGCATACACATATGATATGACTAAATTGAGCAATTGTAACGTTTTGAGAACTTGTATCGTATGAAATGTGTGATGAATGTCTTACATGATTTTAATGAAATGATAAAATCTATGGATTTTTGAAATAGGACAATTGTGTAAAAAGTTTTTTATGTTATTACATGATGAAAATTGAGATGATGTAAATTATGATGACTTAAATTGTGTATTGCATGACAAGAGTGAGCCATCAAGGATGGTTACTCAACTGAGTTCGCAAAACTCAACCAAATTGCAACGTTAACATTTTTAGGTTCAAGAGAACGAAGAGTTAACTCCTAAGACTGCTTAGAAGGTTTTTGGTATAACTTTTAGATAAAAGAACATGGCTCAAAGGTCAGTCAGTTGGGACTGAAGGAATAGTTTGTTTTAAATTTTTGTTTAGTTTCCACATGTATATAGCAGAGTATGTAGACTAAGCTGTAAACACTCCAGGTTGACATTGTAAAATATGGATGATGGTTAATACTACAGTGTACATTATAGTTTGAGAAATGAAATGAGGAAAATTTTGGTTTTCAACTAATGTGTTATTTATGGTTTTACTTACGATGCCATGTGATATAGTGAAGGTGAAATGGTTAACACACCATTTATATTGGGCATGTGCACGTATGTCGGAAGGGTGCACGTGCATGTGTCAGATGGGAGTGGGGTGTTAATTTAATATTCCAAACAACAATGCACATTATGAGGGATTTTTAGCAACGTTTTCCTTAGGCTTCCTTTATGATTTCTTCTTTATGTTTAAAAAAATCTTCTAATTGATGGATATCAATATGTACTAGTTCAATTTTTTTCTCTATAGTTTTTTAGGGGATGTCCTTATGGTGTTATATGCGTGAGCTTACCGCTTTAGTGTATTTTTTGGAACTCCTTACTTTGTTTTTTTCTCTATTATGCAAGCCCTTCTTAGATATAAGAATGTGGGGCTATTATTAGTCATTAATTTCGACTAGGATTTAAATACCAATTTTATTAAATTTTCAATTATTTCCCCCATTAGTTGCTTTTATTTCTTAGACATTTTTTTATTCCTTCTTTTTTTAACAAAATTGTAGGTTTTTATTTATAGTTTAAGCTAATTATTGCCTCCTCAAGATTCTCCTCTTCATCAAGCTTCATTATAGACAATGTATCAAGGAGTTTTATATCCACCTCTATCTCAATACATATTCATGTTAGCCTATTCGTTTTATGCTTCTTGTTTGCTCATCAAGTTACTGAGATCTACCTTTTGAACTTATAGATAACTCAATATGCTTGTAGATCAGTAATGTAAGGGTATGTTATGAAAATTAGTCCATACTAGAATATGTTTGAAGTTTATATTACTTAGATCTACTCATAAGCGTAATCTTTACAAAGACATTGGATTACCGTTGACATGCCAAAACCTTGCCACCAATATCTTTCATCATGTTGTACTCAACTAAATTTAAAGAGAAAAAAAATGGTATCCTTATTTACTAGAACATCATTAAGGCCATGATTCTTCCAATTAGTTGATTCTTATACTTGCATTACAAGAAATTCCATTCTTTTATCAGTGAAAACTTCTACCAATATAAAGCTTTGTTTAGATGCCCCAGCTTACAAAATCTATAGAAGAAAGGAAAAAACAGTTATACCTTCTTTACTACTAGGTGGAAGATATCTTAGTTTATCAAAAAGGGAGTTTCCCCAACTACTTGACTCCAAGTCATATTCATCTAAACCAAGTGGATTGTAAAAGATGACTCAGTAGAAACCAAAGTGGCTTGGATTAAGGAAGGAGAAGAGTTTAGATTTATGTTTGATAGAAGTTCATGTTTAAAAGTAGATGAAGGAAGGAAATGGGAGGAGGGAGGATGGCTGCAAGGGGATAAATTGGAGTTATCAGAAATCTAGATCAAATAAATGAGGTTATTTAGGTTATATGATATTTGGATGAGAGAACTAGAAGAGAAAATTTTGATGCCTGAAGAGAGATTGAAGACTACCTCATGCTTAAGGGGGAGGAGAAGGTCTTGTCAAACATAAGTAATAATAGGCATTGCCTGCACAATACTAGAATCCTAGAAATCTTTTCTAAGAGTATAAGGAAATTGGATAAGATGAGAGGTGGGAATTACCTTGCCTATAACCGTTGGTTATAAAGGACTGTGAAATTAATTTAAACAAAGGAGTGCAAATGAGGACAGTTAAAAATGAGAAGTTGTCTAAAAGAGATTCTATAGGAGAGATGGGAACATTTTCTCTCTCATAAATTCATAATAAAGATGAATTTTCTCTTTAATAGATTTATAAATTTTAGTTAAGACTAAAGCAAAAAAATATAAATAATTGATATCATATAAAATATGATATCTCTCTTATCTTATAATAATTATGTTTGAAATGAGTTGTCTAATAATAATGTACATTTTCATTTCATGGTTCTAGAAAAATAAATAAAAGGACTAATTTAATAATCTACCTTCTTCGATAGATATCTTTCACAATTAAAATCAAACTATCATTAT
The DNA here is from genome assembly GCA_027575705.1 of Erythroxylum echinodendron. NCBI lineage: Eukaryota > Viridiplantae > Streptophyta > Magnoliopsida > Malpighiales > Erythroxylaceae > Erythroxylum > Erythroxylum echinodendron. The sequence continues at coordinate 22,128,848 of JANZXR010000005.1, forward strand.
GAAAAAGAAACATACGAAATAACATTAAAATGCAAGAATGAAAAGATAGTCATATAAGAAATTATACATTAAATATATATATATAAGTTGAAGTTGTGAATATATTAAATGGACTAATTTTGGTATTGATAAAGTACAACATCAGTATCTGTCAATATCAAATATTGTTTCAAATTTGAAAAACTTTATCATTAATTTCAATTATAATTTTATTTCAATTAAATTACTAAAACGTCTAAAACATATTATAAATATGCTTAGGCTCTAATGATAAAGTTTTACAAATTTATAATCAAGTCCAACTTAATTAAAACACTTTTTCTCTCTTCAACCCATTCTTTATATATGACCAATTAGGTTCCTAAATATGTCGGTAATGGATATGAATTATAACCCGGAATCATATTTAAGATTAGATAAATTAAACCTCTTTAATTTATGTTTAATTCTCTAATAAATAATTTATATCTATAGATCAATATTGATATGTAGCAATGCATTATGACCAACTAAATATTTAGGAAAAATAAAGTGGTCTTGACTAACCTTTTCATGTATAATTTTTTTGTATAATTCAATTATCTCGTTATACAACGTTTCAATTAGAAATAAAGTATGAAATTAATATTTACTTTATTTGATTCTAATGATATTAGTTCTCTATCATTAGTAATTGATTCAATTAACAATGATTTTTCTTAGTAAAAGTTGGGAGTTTGGATTTTACCATATCCATCATTTCAATGACAGAATTGTATTTGCTTACAGTAGGGAGAAAGTCAATGTGTCATTACAAAGAAGCTCATATTAGTATGTTCATCTTTTTTGTAAGCTTGAAATTTGTGATATTTCCTTTAAGGTATCCATTATATATGCTTCCAAATTTGAATTTCAAAGAGCTAAGTCTTAGGAAGACCTATCTTTTATAAGCAACTTAATGACAAACCCTTAGATAATAGCTAGTGATTTCAACTATGTACTATTTCCATTTGAGGCTAAGGGGATAAGGTTAATTATTCCAACTGGGTAGGGAGTTAGATAGAATGATTACCAAGCTGGAGGTAACTGATTTAAAGTATGTTGGGAATATTTTCACCTAGAGTAATTAAGCAAAAAGGTGGAGCTTTAATCGAGAAAAAAATAGACAAAGTCTTCTCTAATCAAAGCTGGATGAGATGCTTCCTTAACTCTCATATACTGATTAGATCAACCTTATGCTCAGACCATTCCTAACTGAAGATTCAAGATTTCCCCCAAGAGGAATAACAATGTTCCTTTTAGGTTTTTCAATTACATCTCCAATAAGGAAGGTTTTATAGATTTGGTCAAGAAAACCTGGGATAGTAATTTTAAGGTTATATATCTTATCAAATCATGAGAAAACTCTAGATACTAAGATAAAATTTAAAGTTGTTTCTCAAAACTGGAGGTCCTCCAATAGAAATGAGATTACAAAATGCAAAATATGAATTAAGGGAAGTCCAGAGTGCCTGCTATCTTTCACCCTACAATCAGGATTGGTATTTTGACAAAACTATAAACTTCAAGAGTACAACAATGCCCTAATCGATCTTAATTCCTTACTTATGCAAAAGGAAAGGAATATGTGGATAAAGGATGCAGATATTAATTCTAGTTTTTTATTTCTTAACTTAACCTTGGTTAGAAGGAATTCAAATAAAATTCATAACTTGCTAAACAATAATGAACAATTGGTGACTGAAAATATCTTGATTGAAAGCATGGTGACTGACTTTTATATTGACTTGTTAGCTTCAAATAGATTTGGGATGTTCACTCTTTAGGATCTAGTTGAGGTAATTAAACCATCCCCATCCTAGAGCAACTTGGTTATGATCTAACAACTATCTACTAGCCAAGAAATCAAGGGAGTTCTTTTTTCCCTCATTCTAAGGAAGGCCCCAGGATTTGATGGGTACAATGCTTATTTTTTTTCAATATACTTGAAACGTTATAGGCAAGATACTAGTAAATGTTCGACATGAATTTTTACACACTAGGAAGATATCGAGGGAGATTAATTTCACTCATATTTTTATGATTCTTAAAGTGTGTAATTCCATTTCTTTAAATGATTTCAGACCTGTATCTTATTGCAACACAATGTATCTGCTAGCTAATAAACTTAAGGATCCTCTTAAGTATATGATTCATCATTCAAAGGAGCTTTCATCCAAGGAAGTTCCATTTTAGACAATAATTTGTTGGCACAATAGCTGATGAAGGATTACAATAAAAAGACCTATCAAATGTTGTGCCATTAAAATAGATTTCAGTGTTTGGTCTAATAGGACTTAACTACTTTAAAATAAGTTGTTAGCATTTATCTTGGCACTAATTAGAGTATCTATCACCCATAAGATAGATTTATTTAGTGTGAAGCTACTGGTGTCTAGGGTTTTGTCATTTTTAAGAGAAAAACTATTATGAGCCTTACGGATGGTAATTATTTATGACTTATAAGTTCTATAACAAAATAAAAAATATCATTCCACCTTAGTTAAGGATTTCATGAATCAATACTAATCGAGAATAATAAAATATTCTCCCTAATTACTTTAGGGTGATGAATTATATATTAATCACTCAACTGCATCTACATAGTTTAAGCTATATCTAATGAATACCGATGAGCTCCCCTTGACTAGAATAGGTCATAAGTAGTATCAAAATATAAAAATCCCTATATAAGATACTCTCGTGGTCTCAAATCAAATGATCACTTATATAATCATTATAATGAGAATTTTCATATACATACAAGTAACTTTCCAAATGGAATTCTTATATAGGGTGGTTTAGTGAACTTATTTTTCAAAAATTAGGTGGTTCAGTGAACTTGTTCTCTAATAAGCACTCATATGTTTTTTAAGTATCTCCATACTTTAGTTTATGAGATCGACAACTTCTTTCATAAGAAATAAACATAACATGTACTAGTTTTTTTACACTATATTAATGTCCAATTTTAATATACTAATGACAAGAAACAATTTGTGGATAACATATAAATGCAATATGAATCTCATAATTACAATTTCATCATAATTTCATTTGTAATGTATAATTACCTTATGTACTTTATCATATACATCTTAATATATGCAAGATAAACAACTCCTTTAAATAATTTTTTCACTAAACTAAAACCAAAAATTAAGGACATAAATAAAAAAGACGTGAATAGTTTGGTCGAACCTTTTTGTTTCATCCATATTTTTTATTCCATTCATATAGGTCAAAATATTTCGCGACTCAATCTCATATGTGGTATAGAGTCCAAGATCATGATTTTCAAAAGTAAAGAGTTAGTTTAGTAAGAAACTTTAGAGATTAGTGTTGTGTGAAAAGCAAGGGTTATGAATACCATTTCACATTGGGCGTTACTAGCCAGTACATATCGTACTAGCCTAAAAATGACATTTATACCTCTATTATTGTACTGATTATGGATATTGATCGATATAGGCATTTCCACTAAGTACTAACCAGTTACATTTGATATCGTACTAGTTATGAATATTGGTCAATATCAACATTTTCATTAGGTATTGAACGATACTAGTCAGTGTTTAAGGTACTAGTATTTATCACGTAAAATTTATCATTTAAAAATTTAAGGGCCAAATTTAAAAAAAATTAAAACATGCTAACCTAGTCGTAGCTTCATCCCTCTTGGTCTCAAAAGTCAAACCCAGTGACCTACCCATACCGATTCCATTGCCTCACTTTCTTGATCTCTAATTCATCTCATTTTCTCCATTTTAACTCTCCACTATTGATGATATTATAATCTCTAGCTCCTCTAAGTCTTTGACAACATGTTTTCTCTTTAGCTCTCACATCTCCACCAAATCGTCACTTTCTAGTCACCACCAAATGTGCTAGCCTCATCATTGATTGTTGCTAATACGGCCAAGTCATCACTCCTTTCCTTAGGCAACATTACTACCACTAGTCACCTAATGACCCAATCTTTAGCTTTATCTTTATATAACTTTTAGTTTGTGTGTGGACCGTGGACTATGGAGTCTATAAATATGTCTTTTTATAATGTATATTAATGTTTTAAGACATGTTTAATCTTCTTGGCATTTAGTTTTTCATTTTAAAAATTTTTAGGTTATTATTTTTTAAGAATTTTTGTAATTTGAGATAAAATAGAGCAAGTTTGTAGGCTTTTAAATTTATGTTTCAAAGATTTTAATAATCTCTTAGAGCAACAAAAATTGTTGTTTAGTAATTTAGTTGAGTACTTACAAGCTGTTTGGTTGAAGGTAATAGAAAGATTTTAATAATCTGTTAGAGCAATAAAAATAGTTGTTTAGTAATTTGGTTGAGTACTTACAAGCTGTTTGGTTGAGGGCAATAGAAATTCTATTACCCTTCTATTCCTACCTATTATGTATTCCTTTGTTTGGTTTAATTTTTGATCCACGGAATAAGATTTCTATGGAATGTGTATTCCTTACATTAAGGAATAGCCAAAGACAAGGCCCCCCCCCCCTCTTTACCTATTCGACACAACTGGGAATAACTTTCATTCTCTTTTGGATAACCCATACCCCTCTATTTTCACGCAGATCTCACTCTCCTCATTCACGCAGACCTCACTGACCTCACTCACACAGATCTTCAAGCAGCACCTCACTCACGCAGCATGGTCTTCGTAGGCAGGCGTCTCTTTATCTTCAAACCGAAGAGGCAGGTGTTTGTTATTTTCTTTTCATTTTGATGGATATGGATTCTTGGATATGTGTGTGTGTGAGTGTGTGTGCATTGAGGAGTTTTTGTGTGTTAATGAGAGGTGTTCTTCAAGCTTTTTGTAAAGAGGTGGAGTGAAGTGAGGGGGTTAGCATTTTGGAAACCGAAAATTGGGTTTTGAGAAACCAAAAATTGGGTTTTGATGAGTGCCTCTTTCAGTTGGCAACAATGGTTTTTTCTTTTTTCTTTTTTGATTTTGTTGTTGGGTTTTGAAGGGTTTGGAATGTTGGCTTGTGAAGATGTGAATATGCGACAATATTGGATTTTTGATTTTGTTGTTAGGTTTTTGAATTGTGAATATGCGACAGAATTGGAAAATGTGTGCTTGGTTGGCTAGAAGAAAATGTGTGCTTCCTTAGGTAGAAAAGTATTTAGCAACATGATATTACATACAATCATAGTTGGTCATTTTCCATCGTTGCTTTACCAAATGAGTAGTTGCATATATGTAAAATAGTCATGATAAGATTTTAGGAGCAAGAAAATTGTACGATACATTAAATAGTGCATATATGTATATGCACAAATCAATCATAAGTCTACACACAAAGCATTACTACATCAATATACAACAATGTTAAAGGCTCTTTGGTTTTGGAAAATGTAGATGTTGTAGTGATACTGGTATCGAAAAACTAGGAAGAATATGGTAAGAAGTAGATAAAGAAAAGGAATGTTAGTTGGCATCTAAACAAAAGTAAGTAAATCAGTAGATAGTGGAGGATAAGCACTTACTGATGCAGTCTCCTATGTGAACAATGGGGTTTTTCCATTCTGAAACACCATCTACTAGTATTGTGCTAGATTGAGAAGATTGAGTAAGTAAAGATAAGAGATTTAAGAGCGAGAGAAGCATTGAAAAAGTCTTCATTAGCTATTTGGACTCTTAGCTTTGTTGTTTATGAGAAAGTGATTAAATTAGAAAGAATTGTCAAGACTTTTTCTTTATCTTGATATACTTGTTGTCTTCATCCTCTTGTGTGCGATGAAACAAGGACTATGAGGCGAGGTTAGACTGAGAGTTGTGAGCAACAACCTAAGAGCGACAAGTGAAGCATGCACTATACATGGTGCCACCATTGAAATCGGGGGCAATTATGCATAAATATATAGTATGGCCTTTCCAAAAGAAGCAAGAAGGTTTTAAGTAGTGAGGGATTATTTAAGTAGTTTAGATTTTAAAGCTTTTGTACTAGAAAAATTTGCATATTTGGGTCCTATGAATGTTTAACATCCATATTTACAGATAGCATTCAATGGTCTAATGTTAAGAAGGATTTGTGATGTACAACAACAGAATGGGAAATTGAGTTTGATTCCTTTAATTGGATATTGCCTTAGGAATGGATGCATTTTTAGGTTTAAAATAAACTAATATGGTAATGAAAACAGAATGGGAAATTGAGTTTCTATAATCTATTCTTTTCAACTCTGGAAATATTATCTTCTTTTTTCTTTCTAACCCTACTTTATGTCTTCAACTTTTTTGATTTTTTTCATAGTTCTTCTCTTATACATTATACATTGTTGGAAAAATTTTATGTAAATACATTAGATTTTTTTTTGCAGTCATGGCTCGTTACAGTTTGAGTTTACATAGAAATACGGAAAGAACAAAAAGGATTGTGGCTGTCTTGACTGCATGGTTGTAGTTGTGTAATGTTGTTAGTTCACTATTCATTTTGTTGGCATCGAAGGCTTCTTTATATAGTTATAGGCCAAGGTTTAGAAGTTATTTTCTAAATTTTTATGAAAATCGAGATTATGTGAGGCGAATTGTGCATGAGAATGATGAGTCATGTATTTCAATGGTTAGGATGAATAGGCAAGCTTGTTTTAAACTATGTGAAATGCTAGAAAGTATAGGAGGATTAAAGTCAACAAAAAACAAGCTTATTGATCAGCAAGTAGCAATTTTCTTACATATTATTGCTCATCATGTCAAAAATCGAGTTAATAGGAAAAATTTTAGAAGGTCAGGTAAGACAATTAGTTAGTGTTTTCATAATGTTTTAAATGAAGTGATGCATTTGCAAGATCTTTTGGTTAGAAAACCTGAGCCCATACCACCAAACTCTTCAGACCATCGGTGGATGTGATTTAAGGTAGATAATTACCCTATTACTTTTATAAGAAAATTTTGGGAATGTCGTTAAGGTTCCTTATTATTTTTTATTTCATTTGAATTGTAGAATTACTTAGGTGTCTAGATGGGACATATATCAGGGTTAATGTGCCAATTAAAGATAAGCCTAGATTTCGAACTCGTAACAGCGACATTGTAACAAATATGTTAGTTGTGTGCACACCTGACTTGCAATTTGTCTCTGTTCTTCCTGGTTGGGAAGGGTCAGTAGCTGATGTTCGAGTTCTTCGTGATGCTATTACTAAGAGATATGGACTAAAAGTGCCTCATGGGAAGCTTTCCTATATCATATAGGAAGGTTGTTTGAAATTTTGTATATTAGATAATGTATTGAATAACATATGTAGTGTTTTTTTATATAGGTTGCTATTACCTAGTCAACGCAGGTTATACAAATTGTGAGGGCTTCCTTGCACCATTTAGGGTTCAAAGGTACCATTTGAATAAATGGTGTCAAGGTTACTAACCAAGAACTCCAAAGAAATTCTTTAAATATGAAACATGCGACTGCACGAAATATAATTGAGAGGTGTTTTGGGTTATTATAAATGAGATGAGCTATTCTTAGGAGTCCTTCATTTTACCTAATAAAGACACACAATTGAATTATTATAGCTTGTTGTTTGTTGTATAATTTTATTAGGCAGGAGATGAGTTTTGATCCCTTGGAGAGTGATTTAGGAGATTATTGTCAAACTAATCCAGTTGTTGAGGAGAAGCATATAACTGTTATAGACCCAACAACTGCTTGGACAAATTGGAGACTTGATTTGGCACGGGAAATGTTCAACGAATGGCGAACATCTAGGGAAAATGAGAATTGACATTTTTTAGCTTTTCTACTATGTTTTCAGTGTTAGGAGGTTTGAAATAATTGTTTAAGTTGTACTCTTTGTTATTTATATTGTACGCTGTTAATTTAGACTATATTGTTCTCTAAAGATGTTGATGCTCATTATTATTTTGTAATGAAAATGAAATTATGGTCCCACCAAAATTATACAATTATTTAATTTTGTATACATTTGTTCATTTTGTACCCCTTTTTTTGTCCGTCTTTTCAATATCCAAGCAAGTTTGTTGCGTATTCCTTCATTATAAAGAAAAATGTATACATTGACGATGGTGCAATGGTGGTCGTGCAGCCACCATTGATTAAACTAACTAACATGAATTTGTCCATTGGGTGGAGTTAAATAATCGTAAGTTTTCCCCTGTGTAGTTTTAGGGACTCCCATTATTATAAATAATTACAGTTGCAATAGAATGATGAGTGTTAAAGATTGAAAAAAAAATTGCAATATCAGCTTAAGGCTCACAAGTAGTTTCTCTTTAAGATCTTTTGTATGATTCTTAGCATAATTCAGCAAAAGTTATTACTTGGTTAGCATCAGATGTTCGGTTATTTTGGCTGTGATCTTGATTGTGGCATCGTCAGTGTTCCTTTTTTCTAACTTCTGTCAATTATGGACTGAGAGGATGTTAGAGGATGCTTAGATCAAATGAAGGAGTTGATAAGGCTCTTTGAACCAATTCTTTCGTTCTTGGAGTTTAGGAACACCAACATCACATATGCATAATTTTGGACTTTGTGTCTAGTTTGTTTATGACTCTATGGGGGACTAAAGCATCTCTTGGAACATAGCCAGCAGATACATTCATAGCATGAAACTATTTTGGCACTGTATTCATTTGTCTTAATTGTATGGCTCTGCTATAATGGGAATAACATCTATGATGGAGATGGGATTTTGTTATGCCATGTCTTCATATCCAGCTACTGTTTATTTCTGTTACACATTGCTATCTCTTTCTACTCTTGTTGATGCATGATTTTGCTTATGGATTGTTCTTGCTACTGGCGTGTTTTTGCTAGGATTTTGTTATGCCACTTCATGTCCAGCTGCTGTTTATTTCTGTTACACATTGCTATCTCTGTCTACTCTTAGTGCTGTATGATTTTATTCTAAAAATGGTCTAAAAAATTTTAGAATACCCTCCTTTCGTATATTACCAGAAATTCTAGGAATAGAAGCAACAAGAAACACAAAATTAGGCAATCATTAGTGGGTGTTATGTGGTATAATGATATTACATAAGGAAAGTACTTTATCTAGGTGGTATGCAATAAAAAGAAAGCAGTATTAGTATACAATTAGGACTATTTTTTGCCACATATAGATTAACTTAATATCCCCAAAACTAGAAGTTTTAGGATCTGAAGCAAGAAATAATAATGCAGTTGTAACTCAATTAAGTATACTTAATTATCATGCTGACATGGAAAATTTAATGTTTCTATTTACATGCAAAGAAACATGTTATATGAATTTCTAGCCACAATAAATATTGATGGATGTTGCTGTTTCCATGAGATGTGTGCCAACGTGGTTAAGTTTCTTTTTTTGAGAATTATGGTTAAGTTTCTTACATGAAGAGTTCGAGGACGTGATTATTTCAATAAAAGAGCCAAATTAGAGAATCATTTTGAAGTTGATTCAGGCTCATCCGAATATGAAAGTATTAGTTCCCAGAAGTATGAAAATGTTGTTTGAATTATGCATGTGGGTTGTTATGCAAGGTGTTCTTGGGGATATTGGTAGTGAAGCTGCTAGGTATTCTTGTTTACTTTCTCTTTTGTTTTATGTACTGGGTGGTGGGATGGAGTGGATTTTGTGGGAATGAGATATTGAAGATTGAATTTTTGCAATTTCTCATCCCACATGTATGCATGTGTGTGTGTTAAAGGAGAGATATGAGAAGATGGCAGTTTATGTTGAGCTGTCATTAATACCCTTTCCTTGTTGATATTTTCAAAGCTTTATTAGCACTGTGTATCTTGGCTTTAGAGACGTGATTTCTTATGGTCATATAGAGTATAGAAGTAGAAAGTTCGAGTGCTTTCGATCTAAAAGCTAAGGAAGCCAAATAGCAAAACAAATTCCTATTGGATTTACAAATTACAATAAAAGCTAAGGAACAAGGTCAATTGTGTACTGTGAACTTGTCAGTGCATATATGTAGATTATTTGTTGGTTCTAGAATGGTATTATTTTATGCACTGTGAACTCATTGAACTTGTTGATGTTGTGGATCATGTTTGGCAATTGCCTTCAATTGAGTTGCATAATGTTTTATTCATGATGCTTTTTTATTTATTTATTAATATTGCTTTAATTTGGTAGATAAGTATGTCGATGCATTTCTCGTCCACTATTGACGATCAAAGTTTAAAAGCAACAAAAATAAAGTGGAACTATGATGAGGATATTATCCCTATTTCCTGCATGGTTCCTTTGTAATGTGGGAATATACAATGCTGATACTGGATTTAAAGTCGAGTATCTCAATGAATTAGAAAGAATGGTAGCAACAAAGCTTCCTTATGCAAACTTAAAAGCCAAATCTCACATAGAGTCTAGGATTAAGACTTTAGAGAAAGAGTGGAGTATTGTTTATGATATGGTGAGGAAAGATACTGGTGGATTTGGATGGGATACCAAAAGGAAGATGGTCACTGCTGAAGATCATGTATAGGATTATTACTTACTTGTAAGTATTAAACTTTTAACTTGTTTTAAGTTTTTTCTTTGACTATTTTCTTGTCATTTATATAAATGATTGATTGTTTTTCATCTTGTTAGAGTCACAACGATACTTCTCAATTTCAAAGGAAGAGCTTTTCTTTCTATAATGAATTAACTGGGATCTATGGAGAAGGTCGTGCAATTGGAAATGATGCATAAACTGTTGCAAATATTCTTGAAGAAATGAAAAGGCAAGAAGTTGTAGGTGGGTCCAATGAAGGTGGTGAAGATCAATATGAGCATGTTTTGCATGATATTGATGAGTCTTTTACCCAATCTCAAGCATCAAATTTTACAAGACAAGTTGTAAATATTTCTGAAAGGAGGAAAACAAGGAGAAATGAGACGGGAGAAGCAAATTCACTTATTGTCGCAGCTGGGATGTTGGGTGATACAATGAATCAGATTGGAGATAAATTATGTAAAAGTATTAGCACTGAAATGTATATTTAACTAAAAGTTGAACAATTATATAGTGCATTGCGTGAGATAGAAGGGCTTACAGATGATGAAAGGCATACTGCTTTAGGCAAAATGCCTGATCATATTACACAAATGCTTGTGTTTTTTACTGTTTTGTCTTCTGAAAGACTTGAGTGGGTGAGGAGGTTTCTTGCTGCACATTGAAGGCTATATTGAAGTAGGCCTATTTTGTATAGTTATTCAAATAGCACTGAAACTTAATTTTTGTTCAACTAAATAACTTTTTAGGAATTAAAAGCCTTATATTATATTTATTTTCAATATCGTTATATTGTTATTTCATATTATAATTGCGACTATACAATGAATCTAACATGCGTCGGACCTGGATAGATTAACAATAATGAGGAATTTATTAATAATAATAATAATAATGATGATGATGATGATGATGATGATGATGATGATGATGATGAAATTAAAGTAATTAAACAAATAATAATAAGAATAATAGTAAGTAGAAAATTAATAATAATAAGAATAATAAATTTAATAATAAGAAGAAGTAAATTAATAATAATAATAATAATAATAATAATAATAGTAATAATAATAATAATAATAATAATAACAACAACAACAACAACAACAACAACAATATTAATAATAAGGATAAGGATATTTTGGTCTTTTTGTTACTTATTTCATTGTCATTCCAAGTTTATATGTTCAATTCAAACACTAATACCCATTCTACTCTATTCCTCATCATTTCTATTCCTAAGAATAACTATTCTATTCCTTATTTATTCTATTTCTTGAACCAAACAGCCCATTAGTGTTGAGTCTATTACAATTTTAATTTTGTGATGATTTTTATAATTATAGAATAAATTTTTGGTTGAGATTTAAGGCAAATTTATCATTTTGAAATAAATTGTTGGTTAAAATTTAATCATTTGAGTAGAGATGTCAATAATAGCGCAGCCCAGCTCAACCCGTGGTCAATGGGTTTAGTCTAGTCAAACCGGCCCATGGGTCGAGCCATGGCCTGTGAAATACGAGTCACGGGCGGAGGGCCGGCCCGTGGCCTGTGGAACCGTGGACGGGCTCGACCCATAGCCCGCGGCCTACCCACTACCCAAAAAATTTTAATAAATATTTTTATTTATTTATTAAAATAATTAATAAATAATTTAAGTAAATTAAAATTTTGTAATTAATGTAATTCATAATTTTAACAAT
>JANZXR010000005.1:22145155-22162607 GCA_027575705.1 Erythroxylum echinodendron
AATTCTCAACAATTCTCATTTCCAACAATCACAAAACATTCATAAATAATTTCCATTTCCAACAATTCTCAACAATTTCCATTTCCAACAATAAAAAAACATTCATAAACAATTTTCATTTTCAACAATTCTCAACAATTCCCATTTCCAATAATCACAAAATATTCATAAATAATTTTCATTTCCAACAATAACAAAACATTCATAAAAAATTTACATTTCTAACAATTCTTAACAATTCCCATTTCCAACAATCACAAAACATTCATAAACAATTTTCATTTTCAACAATTCTCGACAATTCCCATTTCTAGCAATCACAAACCATTCATAAACAATTTCTATTTCCAACAATTCTCATTTCCAACAATCACAAACCATTCATAAACAATTTTCTTTTTCAACAATTCTAAAAAATTTTCATTTCCAACAATCACAAAACATTCATAAACAATTTTCATTTCCAACAATTCTCAACAATTTTCATTTCCAACAATCACAAAACATTTATAAACAATTTCCATTTCCAACAATTCTCAACAATTCCCATTTCTAACAATCACAAAAAAGTGGGACATAATTTAATTCTTAGAAAATTATAAGAAATTATATCGAAATTAGTAATGATAATAACATACCTTTCTCGAAGCTTTAAATTGTATCGAACAAAAACTAAGTCATTCAGCTTCTTATACTCCAATCTATTCCTTTTCTTGGAGTGGATAAATTCAAATGTGCTCCAGTTTCTTTCACATCCTGTTGCACTCACACATTGAAGTAAAATTCGAATTACAAATCTTTTCAATTATGGAACACCATTTCTGAATTGATCGCACCAAGAAACTGTAAGTTATAAGATAACAAAAGCAGGGTTATAAATAAAATAAAGTCATAATTAATTTCAACTAATAAAAAAAGGAAATAACTAATATCTGGAGAAAGTTTTCCTCTTTATCGAATAGCAATTGACATTCCAAAATCTCCATAAGACATCTTATAAAGCTCCATTTGTAAGCTTAACAGATCTTACATTGAGTCAATGTTAACAATTGTTGTGATTGTTAAAAGCATTCCTCAATTTACTTCAGTTTGCTTATTAAGATCCAGTCTAAAATAAATACTTGGATTCAAAAATGCTCCAGCTGCAAACAATGAAGAAGAAAGTTGTCTTTCCCTTCTCTCGTTAATAATTGAAAGATACGGCGTGTACAAAGAAACCCTATGGTTCATATTAGCTTTGATTGCTTCCGTCACTCTCTCTAAGGCATCAAAAATATAACCCATTGTTGGCTTTACTTCACTATCAGCCAACCAAAGCACCTTCACCAAAGGCTCACAAACTTGGATGAAAAATTGACATTGTGACCAAAATTCTCTCTCTTGTGGTATGATATTACAAACCTCCACTCCAGCATTGAACCTAGCATGCTGAAATGCAACCCACTTATCACTTGTAAACATTTGCCTTAACTCTTTTTTCAACGAAACAAAATATTGAAGTGATAAGAAATTTGTTGCAAATCTTGTCACAGCAGGGCAACGCAAATTCCTACCATTGGTCAATTCCCTTCTCATCAAATTCAAAACCCATGCACGATTATAAATGAATTTTGTCACCTTTTTAGCCTTCTGCATTGTCTCATCAATAATAGGAAAATACCTAGGATCCCCTATATTCTCCAACATTAGGTCAATGCAATGTGCAACACAAGGAGTCTAAAAAAATGAATTATATGTATTTTTCAGCCTTTTTCTCGCCGCTTTACAAGTGGAATCATTGTCAATGACAAACTGAATAATATTTTCTGGCCCTACTTCATTCACAACTTCATCAAATATCCTAAACTAAGTCTCAGCATTTCTAATCAGGCCAGATGCATCAATAGATTTCAAAAACATAGAGCTATTTATGGAATAAACCAAAAAGTTAATAATAGGATCTTGTCTCCTATTTATCCAACCATCACACATAACTGAACATCCAAAAGTACCCCAACTAGCTCTTCTTTCAGCCAAATAACTTCTAATTTCAGAAATAGAGCAACTCAAAAGTTTACCTCTTAGGTCATCAATCGAAGGACCTCTGTATCCCGGACCAAAAGAGGCTATTGCATCAATCATTGGTTGATAATAATAAGACTAAAAAGCGTTAAATGACGAACCAGTATCATACCACCATCTAGCTATTGCCATATCAACATTATGAGCTACATCTCTTGATTGCATTGCACTACAAATTGAAGGTTGGGACCCAGAGGTTGTTCGTGGTGCAAAGAAACTAGTCTGCTTTCTTCTCTTCCTCACATCAGGTTCAGATGCTTCTTCTTGACCCTGAGATGGAACACTACCAATACCACTACCACCACTACCACTACCACTACCACCTTCAACATTTCCATAATCACCACGAAAACTAGAAAATAAACTTCCACTACCAATTTTAAAATTCAACATTTCTTTTCTATTTCTCTCATGTTGATATTTATCAAGTAATGTTTACATTTGCCACTTCACATCATGACTTACTTGTTTACAAGGTTCTACATCTCCGTTAACCCCAGCTAAATGCTTCTTCAATCGAGTGATTCCTCCACCTTTCAAATGCTTGGTACAAAACAAACAAATTGTATGATTTTTGTGGCCTGGGACTAATGCAGCATGAGCCTAAGCTAGATCATTATATCTTCCTAAAGTAGTTTGATTAGGAGTAGTTGAGCTTCCTTCCATTTATCTATAACAAAAATATAAACATGTTAGTTTTATCAACAAAATTAGCATTGATATATAAAGAACCTCCAAAGTCCAAACCATTAGCATATAGTTTTTTTTTACTAATTGTCCTCTTAGGCTCTTATAATAATTAAGATGAATTAAAAAGATTAGGGATAATAAAATATTTCATTGTAAATTTAGATAAAGTTATTAGAATAAAATTGAAATTTAAATACTAGTATATATATTAAACATTGCAATTAATAATGACTTCTTAAATAAAAAATAAGAAATTAATTTAATTTAAAATTTAAGAAATCAAACTTCTTAATTCTTATATTAATTTAAACAATAAGAAATTAATTTAATCTAAAATTTAATAATGACCTTAATTTTCTGTTTTTATTTTTAATTATGTTTTTAATGTGAACCAATTAAACAAACCAACCAACAAACCATTACAATTAAGTTAACCACAATACATTGCAATATATGACTTTGAATTTCATGAACCAAACAATTAATAAATGAGCCAAATACCAAATACCAAATTTCATTACCAAATACCAATACCAATACGAAACTCATTTTCATTACCAAGTACAAACTCATTTTCATTACCAAATACTAACCCATTTTCATTACCAAACCCATTTTCATTACCAAAAAGTCAAATACCAATACCAAACGCATTTTCATTACCAAATACCAACTCATTAGTCATTACCAAAGCCAAACCCATTTTAAATTTTTAATTACCAAATCCCATCCATGATCCAACCAAACTAGTACCAAACACAAATCTTATGTCTTCAAATTTTTATTACCAAAATGCAAAACCGTAGTCCAATTTCCAACCGAACCAATAATCAACCACAAATTTCACAATTTTTTTACAAACGACCAACCTACTCCAACACAAACAATTTATCACAATTATGTCTCAATTCAATTCTCAAACACAATCTTCATGCCTTCATCACATTCACCACCGTCACCACTCACCAACTTCAAACCATCTCAATTACAAACCATCTTCAAACCATCATAATCTCAGTCACAGCAGCACAAAGTCACAAACACAAAGTCACAAAAATTATCAGAAAAAACCCACCCAACAATTATCAGAAATTTTCACAATAGGTGTTGGGTCTCGGGATCTGTCGGATGTGGCCACCACCTTCTTGGTGTTGGTGGTCGTCGGAGATGGTGGCTGGTGGCGACAGGCAGAGGCGTGAAGACTGGAGCGAGCGACCAGCGACAGAGGAAGACGTGGAGCGAGCGAGGTTGCGACAACCGGAAGTGAAGACGTCGCGTGGTGGAGGACCAGTAGAGGACCACCGAAGAGCGCTGCCAACCGTCAGGAGTCCATGAGAGAATGGCGACAATAGTGAGAGTCGAGAGGAGAGGATGAGTCGGTGCCGGAGAAGCGAGTGAGCGACGGTGAGAGATGAGAGGCAGCAGTGAGTCGATGACGAACGACAGTGAGAGTGAGAGACGAAGAGAGTAGAGAAGCCGAGAGACTGAGAGTGAGAGAGGCGCCAGATCTGGGGGGTGTCTAGGTTGAGTAGATTAGCTGATTAGGGTTTTTTTTATTTTAGTCCTCAAAAGTTGAGGAATTGCAGTACCGGCCCGGTACCGTCCGATATCGTGGGTACCAGCTGGTACTGACCGATAAGGCTCGGTATTGACGGGTACCTAGGGCCGGTACCTTAAACGTTGATATCATTCCGGTTTCCGGCCGGTACGGAACGGTACCATAACACTGCTTCTAACATTAAAATTTAGATAGGAGAAAAAATTATGAATGTAATTTATATAAATTTAGATTAATTAGAGTATAAGTAAAAGAATTATTTTTGACTTAATGAAATAAATAATTCATAAAAACAAATCAAAAAAATATAAATACATATTTGTTTTTATAACCAACTTACTTATATATTATTTTGGAATTCATACGTTAGGATTAATAAAGTGAATAAGTGATTAATTCATTTTTAAGATTAATATAAATACATATATGCATAATGTATATATTATGTAAATATGAAAAATAAAATAAAAAGATTAAATGGACTTGTTTATAGGGAATAATTATGACAACATTATCATGGCTATATATTTTTAATAAATATAAATTGGTTCATATTTTATATAAATATTTTGTATAATTTTATAAAATACTATAAATGATTATTTTATAATTTATAGTTTATGGATTTTAATACAACTACAATTTTTAAAATTGTCTTCAAAAATTTTTAAAATATAGTAAATGTTCGGACAGACTCAAGCCCGATAAGCAGCCTGTGGCACGGCGGGCTGGTCGAGCAGGCCCACGAGCTTGACCTCGGGCTTGGGGGTCTCGACCCGCCACGACCCACTGCCCATTTTCGACCCTCCCGTGAATTTTTTTTCAACTTGCCGGGCCGGGCTGTCGTAGGTCCTGCCTAGCCCGGCCCATTGACATGCCTACATTTGAGATTATTATAATACTCAGATGATTTGCTTCCATATAATTTATCGATGGGCCACTCATTCAATTTTCAAGTGTCTGCTCTTTAGTATTATAATTTATAATTATGAGAGTATACTAATTATTTTTATTTTTCACAATAAAATCATTTTTGAATGTGCAATTGTCCATTGGCAAAGAAAAAAGTAAGATGCAAGAAATTGATGTATGCTTTTAATATACCTATGGACGGTTTTTTTCAAGTTTCTTTTAACTTTTTAACATGTTAACATTCAAATTATTTCCTCTACATTAGTAAAGAATTTATTTGGTCATGTTGTTGTCATAACTCATAACATGTTATGAATATGTTAATAAAATTTCCAATAAATTAATTTTTAAGTATTTTTATACGGTCAATCTTATAACTAAGTAATGATGTGTGGATAGCCTGAACTCATTATAAGTCTCAAAGAGTATAATTTATTTATTGATCTATTATATATCAATAGTGTATATGGAGAGAATCTCTTTGTTCTATTGTTCAAACTAGTATAGTTTTACAAATCTAATTTGCCTTGACCATATCAATCTTTTAATGGATTGAGTTTCTAATAAACTAAGTTCTATAAATGAGAGTGACTTGGAAAATAATCTTAGAAGAGAAAGTATTACATGTCATTTGGTGCAATGAATTTGAATAATATGGATGATAAGACTCCTCTCAATAATGAAGATTTTGTACCAAATGAAAATTGAAGCCAAAGCAATTTAAGCATATATACTATTGAATAAAGTTCTAGATTTTCCATTTTTTTTCTCTTTTCTTTTGAATTTCACTTATATTTAATGGATATGTTAAATTCTATGTATGCAATATAAATATAAAACTTTTAGTTGTAAGTGTTGTTATTTCAGGTTCTACTTCTCCTTTGTTTTGTTCCTCAGCACGAACTCTTAAATATTATTCTCACTATATGATATTTTGACATAATTATTCTTTACTATATGATGTAAATTTTAACATTTTAAATATTTTGTATTATTTTTATTTTTATGTTTATATGATAATTAAACAACTTTTTTTACTAATTCTAGTTATTATTTATATGTGAAATATATAAAAGTAGTGTTAACAGAGATAAAATGTTATTTAATATCTATGTTATTATGATTTTTGAAGACATGACTGATGTAAAATTTAAATTTATATAGCAAAATATATTGAGAGACTATCTTGTAATTTTATAAATTTTAAGGATCATTTTGTAATTTTAAAAAAAATATCTAAAGCAATACTTAGGATTAATCAATACTTGTTCTGTACCATACTAGAACCAATTTAATACAACATTCATAACATTGGTGAAAAGTGGATTGAAGCTATTTTTCGATCCTTATATCATGGAGGAATTAGAAAAAAGAATAAGATTCTCTGAGGTTACTGATACAAAGTTTAAGACTGAAGCTTTAACACTAGATAGAATATGATTTTTTTCTAACCTAAGCAATTTTTTTGGTAACTTATAGTGCTAGTAGATCCCATTCATACACATTGGTGCCTAGTGAATATCAATTTGTACCAATGATCTATATTTAAGGGTTTAAATAGAAGATATAACAATTAAATAAATTTGTGTCACTTTAAAATAAGTCCTTTATAGCGAGAATTATAAAATAACCCACATTGGAATATCTAAAGATGTATATTTAAATGTCCCTTTTTATTTTTTAATATAATGTCGAAGCTATCATAGAAGTAATTAAACTTGTTTCTTGTGGGGGCTTATATGGAAAATCAAGAGAGGGTCGTTTGAGTAATTAAGTAGTTCAAGGTTGTTATATTCAAAATTGAAAATCAAGGACAAAATATAGCCTCTTTTCGTTATATATATATATATATATATATATATTATTTGAGTTCATTTTGTAAGCAAAAGATACATGAAGTGTTCAGTGGTAGTGAAGTGAGCATAAAGTTTTTAGAGTTGAATTAACTTTCCTTTCTTGTTTTACTCTCTACATCATATTTTCTGTCAACGATACTAAACAATTACATTAGGTATCATTTTGGTAAGTGAATACAGTTTGTTAGTTGTGACTGTTATATGCTGTGTGTGCTTTGGGAATATGAGGAAGAGGATAATATAAGTGCTTTTGTTCAGACAATTTAAGGCATGTGAATGAAGTATAGAAAAAGTTGGCAGTATTGGAAAATGATTCAAAGTTCTTTAAAATATGGTTATATTTTTTCCGAGTTATCCAAGTTTGTTTAGATTGTTTCATTTCTCTTAGGTATTTAAATTTTTGATTTGTTTGTTTAATCTATATCGAGATATTAGCTATATTTGTTATGCCATTGTCTATATATTTAGGCCTTCAATGTTAATGTAAACGGTACCCATCAATAAATTGCCTTTGAATTATCTCTTTTTTATTCTTTTTTTGGTTAATTTATGGTTCTAAATCCTAACATGGTATCAAAGCTTCGTATGATTTTAAAGGGTCTGTGAGTGTTCGAGAGATAGTAGTAGCATGGCGTCTAATAATACATCAGCTCTTTCACCTCCAATTTTTAATAGTGAGAATTATCAAGTTCGGGCAATCAAAATGAAAGCTCAGTTGAGAGGTATTAGCTTTTGGCTGTGGGTTGAAGGAGAAAAGAAAATACCACCTCTAGGAAATAAACCAACAATCAATCAAATTAGGCTCATAGAGATGAAGAAGTCAAAGCTCCAAGAGCCTTATCTCAAATTCATGTTGCAGTCTCTGAATCAATTTTCCTAAGAATTATGGGTTTTGAAATAGCCAAAGAAGCTTGGGAGACATTAAAAGAAATCTATCATGGCAACGATAGAATAAGGCATATGTAAGAGTTAAATCTCAAAAGCGATTTTGAGACTTTAAGGATGGAAGAAAAGGAGACTCTACAAGATTTTTCTAATAAGCTAATGATGGTGGTAAATAAAATTATATTGATGGGAGAAAACTACTTGATAGCATGATCGTAGAGAAAGTGCCTGTAAGGTTGCTCAAAAGATTTGACGTGAAATTTCATCTCTAGAGGATTCAAGAGATATTAATTAAATTACCTTGCCTGAATTAATCAATACCCTACATGCTTAGGAGCAAGGAAGAATGTTGAGAAAAGAAGGAACTTAACAGGTAATTGAGGGGCTTATTTAGCAAAGGCCTCATCTTTAAAAGGAAACGCTCAATCTCAATGTGGTATTTTTAAGAAGCCTGGTTATGATGAAGACAATTGTTAGAATAAAGGAAAGTCTCAATATTTCAAGTGCATTAAGTTTGGGCATATACAAAGGAATTGGAAAAATAAGTCTGAATAAAGTGTCAATTTGGCACATATTGCTAAAGAAGAAGAATTATTTTAGTATTGGTGAGAAGTGCATCAAGAAGTAGCTTTTGGAGAGAAGTGCTCCAACGATTGAAGGGTGCTGGACAGTATATCATCAAGTTTAAGAAGTCTTATAACTGTGAATCAAGAGGGAATGTTAGAGAGTGAATCAAAGTTGTTTAAAATATGGTCATATTTTCTTTAGTTATCAAAGTTTGTTTAGATTGTTTCTTGTATCTTAGGTATTTAAACTTTTGATTTGTTTAGTTAATCTTTATCGCGATATTAGCTAAGTCTGTTATTTCATTGTTATATATTTAAGCTTCAACGTCAATGTAAACGGTACCCATTAATAAATTGGCTCTTGCATTACCTCTTTTCTACTCTTTTTTTGGTTAATTTTTGTTTCTAAAACCTAATAGGTAGACAGAGGGAGTCAGAATGGAGAAGCAAACATGGAATTTATGGAAATTCGATGGTTGTTCAATCTAGGATTCTGGTCTAAAAACTAGACTTATCGAGTGTGTTTCGAAGCTAAATTCTTTAGTATGTACAATTTCTGTTCATATTACAACTAGACTAAAAGAGTTTGTTCCGAAGCTAAATTCTTTAGTATTTAGAAGTTCTATTAATCTTTAACTTGTAATTGAAGTTGACTTTGTATGGAGAATCACGAATGAGTTTGTTTCAAAGCTAAACTATTTGATATGTTAAATTTCTGTTAATTTATTATCAACTTTTTTTTGTGAAGATGATTTATTTTGGAGAATGATTCCATCTACTTTTCCCTTGATGGAAATATTTTTTTTGAATTAGTTTTATAAATGTATCAAGGTGATCTTATTCTACTTCTCTTATAGATAATAGTAACAAATAATATTCTACTAAAATAACGTTTCTCTTTTTGTTTTCTTAAAGCATTTCCTCAACTTTCTCTGCATTTTGTATCTGCAAGATTATGATACAATTTTGCTATTTATTTTGTAGATGCAAAGCCCAATTACTAATGCCCAAATGGATTTTCTAGGACCAATAAAAGTTGTTTTTAATATAATCAAGAAATTAGAACCAGAGATGGACAATAAAATTTGGCTATCTTCTAATACAACAGATTAGTGAGCAAGAAATGGTGATTTTGGCTGTGACTGCTAATTCCGTTATTCAAGAACTAATTTTGAAGGCTAAAGCTGAACTAGGCATTATGTTGAGTATATAGCCTAAATTCTTCCACGTCAACAATAAATTTGTGGCTACAAATGTTAGCTTATTTGCTAAGAAATCTTAGGTCAAACTTCTCAAGTCAAGCATTTAATGCTCAAATCGATGCATTGTTTTTTGGTAGACAACACAACCATTTCTGTTGACTTTTGAAGACAAATTGTTTTATGGGGCAAGGAAAAGGCAGTTTTGAGCATTATAAATACATCTTGAGCCCCTTTATTTTTATGTATGAAAGCCGAGACATTTAGCAAAATTTGAGAGTTCATTTTCACCAATATTAGCTCAAATTTGTATTTACTTTTATTTTATGAGAGTTTTGTTTTATGAGAATATATATAAAAATTTATATCCTCGTTGTGCTTAGAGGATTTAATTTGTACTCTTCTCTGTTATAGTGAATTTTACCACTCATGTCATTTGTGGAAGTAGCCCAACTTGGGTGAATCATGTAAATCCTTGTGTCTCACTTTTACTACTATTCTTGCCCAAATTTATTTTACTTCCTGCTCATCATAATCTCAATCTTGCTTCTGTTATCTTCTTATATCTTAACAAGTGGTATCAGAGCGACAGTTTAAGATGTCTAATGTTTAAAATTTTGATATCGAGAAGTTTGATACCAAGATTAGCTTTTCCATTTGAAGACTCCATATGAAGGTTGTTATCAACCAGAACGGGTTAAATAAGTCTCTAGATGGGAAATTAAAGAAACTAAATTCGATGATCAATAAGCAATGGGAGGAGTTAGATGAAAAGGACTTTCAGTGATCCAGCTCTATCTCTCTAAGGAGGTGCTTCATAAAGTGGTCTATGAAACCACTATTGTCAAACTTTGGTTGAAGCTTGAGTCCCTGTACATGACCAAGAGTCTAGCAAACTAACTTCGTCTCAAAGAGCATTTGTACACATTTTGTATAGTCGAACGTACTCCTATTCAATCTCACCTTAATGAGTTCAATTCAATTGTTATTGACCTAGAAAATTTAGATGTTATAGTTGATGATGAGGACAAGGTTATTTTATTAGTTATCTCTTTACCATCTACCTATAAACACTTCAAGGAGACACGCCCAGCCAAGGGTAAGGGCAGGAAGGGCACCTGCCTAGGGCTCACTCTTGACCTGCCCCTATTTTGCCTCATTTTTGTTTTTTTATAATGGCCCACTCTTGATTTATAAATTAAAAAAAGAGGCAAAATAGGGGCTTTTTTTTACTTTGCCCAGTTCCTATAAAACATTATGAACAACCCTACAAGGAGATTATATTATATGGAAATAATGATACTTTATCTTTTGAGGATATCAAGTCTAACTTATTGTCTAAGGAAAAATGTAACCTTGAGGTTCAATCAGATGATAAAGTTGAGGGCTTGTCTGTTAGGGGTATAATGGTTGAAAAAGGGAGTACAAGTAAAAAGAAATCTAGGTCAAAATCTAAAGACTTGTCGTTATTATAAGAAAATTGGGCACGAGGGGTCTTTTTAGTGCTGGTACGGGTAAATTGGAATTCCGTGAGCATTGTGTCTTTGGTAAGCAGAAAAAGGCTAACTTCTCCACTGCTACACATCGGATCAAAGGTGTCCTTGATTACATTCATTCATATCTTTGGGGACCTTCTAAGGTTCCCTCTATTAGAGGAAAACATTACATGATGGCCTTGATTGATGACTTCTCCCACAAGGTTTGGGTTTATTTCTTGAGGCATAAAAATGAAACATTTCCTACTTTTAAGAAGTGGAAAGTTTTTGTTAAAAACCAAACTGGGAAGAAGGTGAAGAAGCTCAGAACAGACAATAGATTAGAGTTTTGTGAAACAGATTTCAATAAATTCTACGCTCAAGTTGGAATTACTAGACACAAGACATTGGTTTGTAAGCCCCAAAAGAACGATGTTGTAGAATGAATGAATAGAAATCTACTTGAGAGAGCTCGTTGCATGCTCTTTAATGCTAGGTTATGGTATTGACTTGATCTTTGGTGTGAAACGATTTCTACAGCATATTATTTGGCCAATCACTCCCCATATTCATCTCTTAGTTTTAGAATTCCAGAGAAAGTTTGGTCAGGTAATCCTATCGATTACTCTAATTTAAGAGTTTATAGATGTCACACATATGGACATGTTAATGATGGAAAACTAGCATCCAGAGTTAAAAAGTGCATATTTCTTGGTTATGCTTCTGAATCCAAAGTATATCATTTATGGTGTATCGACCCTGAGTCATGCAAAGTCATTATGCAAAGTCATTCTTAGCATAGATGTAAAATTTAATGAAAATATATTATTTTCTTCCAGAAAAGATTCTGGTTCTTCTACTAGTACAAGTGGTCAGTAGGATACCATTAAGAAGGTGGAGCTAGAGGTGAGATCATCGCCTCCTCCCAATATTGATGTTCTTAGTTCCTTCGCTACTCAGTCTAGTGATGTTGATGAAATTCATGATATCTCTAGTACCACTACTCCTATTCCCCGTTAACAGGAGCATTCTATCCCCTGAGATCGTCCAAGGAGAAATATCTGGAAACTTGTTAGATACACTGACAATAATGACCATTTAATTGCTTACGCACTCTCAATTGCATAAGAAATTCTTTAAGTGTATTAAACCTCCCTCTTATTCTGAAGCTCTCTTGTGTTGATTCATCTAAATGGCTAGTGGCAATGAATGAATAAATCAAAAGTCTCCATAATAACGATATTTGGGATTTATGTGAGCTTCCTAAAAGTAAGCAACCATTGAGTTGGAAATGGAATTATAAGAAGAAAGATGGCATCCCCGAGGTTGAAGAAGTAAGGTGGAAAGCATGTTTGGTCATTTGTGGTTATGAACAAAAGGAAGGTATTGATTTTAATGAAATTTTATCTGTTGCTGTTCGTCATACATCCATTTATATGCTTCTTGCTTTTGTTGCCTTGTTTGATTTGGAGTTGGAGCAACTTAATGTGAAAACTACTTTTCTGCACGGAGAACTCAAGGAAGAGATCTATATAAAGCACCCTGAGGGTTTTGTTATTCTTGATAAAAAGCATTGTGTTTTTCACGTAAAGAAATCTTTTTATTGGCTTAAGCAAGCTCTAAAACAGTGGTATAAAAGGTTTGATAGTTTTATGATCTGGTAAACCTTTATCAGATGCCAATATGACAACTGTGTCTATTTTTTACAATATGCAGATTGGTCTTTTGTGTACTTATTGCTATATGTCGATGACATGCTCATTGCTTCTTGTGACAAGTATTTGATCAACAACTTAAAATCTCAACTCAATAAGGAGTTTGAGATGAAAGACCTTGGTGCAATAAAAAAGATTCTCGACATAGAGACACAAAAGGATCGATAGGTTAGGAAGTTGTTTCTATCTTAAAAGAACTATATCTAGAAAATTCTTTATAGATTTATAGTAAGCTTTTGTTAGCCTTTTTCCAAAGATGAAGAAAGAAATGGAACGTATGTTGAACATTCCATATTCTAGTATCTGTTGGTAGTCTCATATATGCCATGGTTTGCATTAGACCTAATCTGGCATACGCGGTTAGCATGGTGAATTGTTTTGTGCACAATCCTGGCAAGGTTTATTGAGATGCTGCCAAATGAGGATCCTTCGATATTTGATAGGTTTTTTTTTTCTGATCTTGGCTTAGTATTTGATAAGAGTAAGGCAACATCTAATATTGTTATCAGTTTTGTAGACTCTAATTACGATGGTGAACTCAATAAATAGAGATCTTTCTCTGGTTATATCTTCACTTGCTTCAGTGCTATCAGTTGGAAAGTGTTACTGCAATCTATAGCAACTTTGTTACTACAGAGGTATAGTACATTGTAGCTATAAAAGGTGTGAAGGAGGCCACTTGGTTGCCTGGTCTATTATCGAGCTTAGTGTCAAATAGGATACTACTATTAGGATTTTAGATAGCCAAAGTGCTTTTTATCTTAATAAAAACGATGCCTAGAGCTCCAAAACTAAGCATATTAACATAAAGTACCACTACATCAAAGATATTGTTGCTACTATAGAAATTATTGTGAAGAAGTTCACGTGTTTGACAATCCTGTGGATATATTGACCAACCTATTACCTATCGCTAAGTTCGAGCATTGCTTGCACCTAGTCGGTGTTTGTAGCATTTGATTACCATTTGGGTTTATATGATAATGATTAACTCGTCGAATTTAAGCCAATGCGGAGATTGTTGAGTATATGACCCAAATTCTCCACATCAACAATAAATTTTTTCTATAAATATTGGCTTATTTACTAAGGAATCTAAGGTCAAACTTTTCAAGTCAAGCATTTAATGCTCAAATTAATGCAATGGTTTTTTATGGACAACACAACCATTTCTGCTGAAGACAAATTATTTAATGGTGCAAGACAAAGGCAATTTTAAGGATTATAAATACATCTTGAGCCCCTCTATTTTTATGTGTGAAAGTCAAGACACTTAACAAAATTTGAGAGTTTCTTTTCAATAATATTAGCTCAAGTTTTTATTTACTTTTATTTTAGGTGAGGGTATTTTGTGAGATTATATA
Organism: Erythroxylum echinodendron; assembly: GCA_027575705.1. Classification (NCBI taxonomy): domain Eukaryota; kingdom Viridiplantae; phylum Streptophyta; class Magnoliopsida; order Malpighiales; family Erythroxylaceae; genus Erythroxylum; species Erythroxylum echinodendron. The sequence goes on from JANZXR010000005.1 coordinate 22,159,437, forward strand.
CAAAAATTTATATCCCTATTGTGCTTAGATGATGTAATTTGTACTCTTCTCCATTATAGTAAAATTTATCGCTCATTGCCATCCGCAAAAATAACGTATAACTTAGATGAACCATATAAATCCTTGTGTCTCAATTTTATTATTATTGTTGACCAAATTTATTTTACTCATCGCTCATCTTGATCTCGATCCTGCTTGCAGTATTGCCTTATACCTTAACACATTGGATTCAATATGTCCTCGACATGCTTGAACTTGCCTCTTGTCACAAAACTTCTGGCATTGGCTTCCTTACAACCGATTGCATCTCGATTTTTTGGCTCCTTTGGGTGGTCACAAGCTTCTTCCAAGCTCAGTTCTATTATCACGCTAATGAGTTACCCTAATTCCATCACTCATCTCCATAACCAATCTCAATCGTCAATTTCAAAGGATCAGCTTGACCCTATCAACTTGGAAATTCCTGAATTTCGAGGACATTATTTCCATTCAGGTGCTACAATACATAATTTAGGCATTCAAATGGGCAGATGATATCCATGCCTCAATGAATTTTCTATTAAGACATTCCAGTGCTTCAACAAGGGATGTTGTAATTACCGAACTAACTATAGGTACTTCCACAGCCAAGTTTCTAAGAGCTTCCCCCTAACGCATTCAATGATAAGCAAGTTTAATAGATAAGTTGGAGTTAGAAATTAAAGAGCTCTTGAAGTTAAGAACTAGAACTATGTTTCAATTGCTTCCCTTCTAATGATGTACTATGAGAAATATGGAAAAGTTCTTCAAGCAAATAGGCACCTTACAGAGAGTAAGAATCATGGTAGGGCTGGTTATTTCAAAATAGAAAGTTGCCCATATTCATGATCAACAATATATATCAAAAGTGTTTACATGCTAAATTTGATTTTGCAGACCTCATGGACAACATTCGGTGGTTTTGACTGAAAAAAACAATAATCAGGGAGATAGATAGAAATGATCCTTGTTCAATTGTTAGTAGATCTCACAATGATCCTTGTCCAATTGTTAGTAGATCTCACCAGATATATTCATAGAAGATGATGTCTCTAAGTACTTCAGGTAACTATTTTTACTTCAAAAAATTCTCTAGTTATTCCTATTGAATATTTTTAAATTTGTTCCATAATAGGTTATTGTTATAGTTAATCTTGTGTTTAGGTCGCCTAGTCCAATAGGTACAGTTGTTGTTTTAGTGAAAAGAGGAAACGAGAGCCTAAAAATACTAAGGAGACAGTTTTTTTTTAATTTAAAAAATTGTATTAAGTCAATATATCCTTACAAGAACAAGTAAAAACAATCCAAACAACTCAACGACAACGTTTAGAGTTTGAAACAAGCTACAAATGACGACGTTTTAGCATAACAATGTCTTCATATAAAGAAAACCCATAAGCAAAACGTATCGTATGAAAAAAATGGGTTAAACACATATTACGTCTTACCCATTCACCCCAACTTATCAAATTAGGGCTCGGTGGCTGGTGTTGTTAGACCCCGTTTCTGGAGTCTAACTTTCATGCTGAAAATCATGATGCTTGAGCTATTTCCAATAGAGAACACCTTAATCATTATCGGTTCATCTTCTTGCTTTGATACCATAACTTGTCAGACCCTGTTTCCAGAGTCTAACTTTCATGCTTCCTCTGATACCATACAATGTCGACTGTCCAGAGCCCGACGATCGCATTCGGATAACATACATTCATCAACCATACTTGCATTCAAAACTCCCCTTTCTAAGCTCAGCTCCGCTCTTCGAAAAGTCGACTAATCCATTTATCCAACTGACAGGTCTGATTGTTAATAATTGACTTGCAGCTAAATGGTCGACTAGTTCAATGCTCCATTTCAACCTGAATACCTCAAGGAAGAGCATTAGTGAGTCCCCAATTTTACACATATACCTGCTTCGGGGCTATTAGCGTAACTTTTTCTATAAGCATCCAAATTAGGGTTTCTTTGGATAGTTTGAAAGAGGACTTTAAGAGCTACAACTTTCATAAAAACCTCAAAGACCAATTGTATCTTCTGAAAGGTTGAAAATAGGGAAGAAGATAAACCGTGAACAGTAACACAGAAGAAGTTGTGAACAGTAATACAGACGAAGTCTGTGAGCAGTAACACAGAAGAAGTCTATGAACAGTAACATAGACGAATCTGTGTATAGTAACACAGATGATATTCTTCAACTAATATAACTTCTTAACTACTTTTTATAATCCTTGGCTTATGATCTATCCTCTGTAGTTGACTTTTATCTTTTGCGTTGACCACTTATTGTCTGTAGTCTATCCTCCGTGTTCTATCCTCTATAGTTGACTTTTATCTTCTATGTTTACCACTTATCGTCTGTGGTCTATCCTCTGAGTGATGACGTGTCCTCTGTGTTCTAACGTCATCACAGACGATACTTCTACTCTTTATTTTCCCTTTCCTTTGTGTTCTGACATCAGCATAGACGATACTTCTACTCTTTATTCATCCTTGCCTCTGTGTTCTGACGTCATCACAGACCATACTTCCACTCTTTATTCCTCCTTACCTCTGTGTTCTGATGTCAGCACAGACGATACTTCTACTCTTTATTCATCCTTTCCTCTGTGTTCTGACGTCAGCACAGAGGATACTTCTACTCTTATTCATGCTTTCCTCTGTGTTCTGACGTCAGCACAGACGATACTTCTCCTTCTAAACTTCTCTTTCCTCTATGTTGTGACGTTATCACAGACGATATTCTCCTTCTATATTTTTCTTGCCTCTGTGTTGTGACGTCATCACAGATGATATTCTCCTTCTAAATTTTCCTTGCCTCTGTGTTGTGACGTCATCCCAGACGATGTTCTTCCTCTGTATTTTTCCTTTACATCTACCCTACTTAATGCAACCATCAACCTTCTCAACCACTCTCATTTATTCAAATCTCAGGTCAGAAATACGCAAACATAAACATCAACTGCTTCTCAAAATCCTCAAAATCATTTGATCAACACATGCAACGTGAAACTTAACAGTGTTCATAATCATTTGCAGATCATACATATAATTCATTCATCCTCAAACGAATATTTCCTTTACAAGGCTTTAATAACCTTACAAGTCATAATACATCAGTACACTTAAACTAATAAAACTTGAAAGGTGGCTAAA
>JANZXR010000005.1:22162707-22190578 GCA_027575705.1 Erythroxylum echinodendron
ATTATGAAACCATCATCTGAACATTTGTATGAGATTTTGTGTATGATCTATTCAGCATTTGATGCATTTCATAAAATACATGCTCAGATAAGGGCGTTGTGACTTGAGATGTCAGCTAGAAGCGCTTCTACGTAGAGCTTTGCTCCGTGATCTATATGTTCTGCACGTCGAGCTATGCTCCGTGAATTTGCTCCGATTGAGCCCTATGGGCCAAACTTTGTATATGTGTGTGAAAAGCACTCAGTCAGAACAATAAGAACGAATATGAGTCTCATGCATGTTCCATGCAATTACGTGCGCAATATGTCAATGATATGCAAGTTGTAATGTATGGTTGTCTGTTATGCTAATTTCAAAATGGATGCTTATCCGACTGAATGAATAACTGTGATATATGTATTGTATTTGTGTAATCTGGTGAATTCATCAATGATGGTTCACTCATTGAGTTCGCAAAACTCATCAAAAATTTACACCGTGACTTTTCAGGTACGAGACAGGAAACCTGAGTTATAGTCAAGACATAAAGTTTCCGTAGATAGAGATATGGATCAGAGGTCTATCAAATGACTCCCGAACTGACTCCCGAAGGAAAATAGTTGTTGTCATTTTGTAATTTTGTTAGAACCTGTATAGAGTTTTGTAAACAATCGTTGAGAAGAACAATGTATGTTTTATCAACGAATGAAGTGAATGTTTTAAGAGAAAATGTTAATGATTTCGAGTATGTTAATTGATGCCATGTGCAAGTTAAATTTGTGTTATTGCTTCAACATACCATTATCGTAGGTTATGTTCCTAAAAGCTTAGGTACGTACCCTATGGTAGTGGGATGTTACACTTTGCCCATCACTTGCTATAGCATTTTCCTCAGGCTGTCCATTAATGTTGTTTCTTGGAATAGATTTGTCAATTAGTTCATTATCTAAGTTAGTGATCCCTTCTCCCATTCGCTCCTCATAACCCATCTTTTGAAAAGTTTTACTCGTAGGGATCCATCTTTTACCTTGAGAAGCAAGTGAGGGCTTCTATTGTTATTAAGACAGACTCATTATCCTCATAAAGAGATCCATCAAATCCCAATCTCATAATAGGAATAGTTTTTGGTAAACCATTGGAAAGATCCATGTTAATGTATATTCTAGCATACCCTAACCTCTTCCTATGTGTTGTACTATCATCTAAACATAAAGGTTTGCTTAGGAAACTAGCTATCATATTCAATCCTTTTGTTGTCCAATATTCAAGAGAAATATTATAGAGATTTACCCATTAGAACAGGCCTCTTTTCCTTACAATAAATCTAAAAACCAGGCTGTCAAGGCTACAAGAAAAGTGGGAAATTTGCCACATGCCACGACCCTTCTTCTACAACCTTTAATGCTTAAGCTTTGGAAAAAAAGATGAACATTATATATTTGTCTTCAGCTATTAGTGCCTAAACAAAACCGTTGTTTTTCCATGCTGATTGAGCTCATTTTTGAATGATAGGAAATGCAGTCTTTTGTCCTAAAAAAACCCTGTAAAAGAGTTCTCCTAAGACTTAATGCCTTTCTGCAGGATTTCTACATCAAAGGAGACAATGACGTGGCCATCTTTAGTCTTGGGAGGGCAAAAATGTAGAGAGAGATATGTGAAGGAGCCCCCTACTATTTTCTTCCATGTTTTCCTCACAGATAATGTAGTTGAAGAAGGAGGTAAAGTCTGGCTTATGGCAGAGGATAGTTGAGAGGATGATGCAGCTAAAGATTGTGGCACATAGGAGAATTGAAATGGTTGGTGTAATGGAGAAAGAGGATCAGATGCTGCAACATAAGTAGAGGCAGAGGGTAGAGGAAAATCCTCCCTAGGATTGTTTTGTTTTGTAGTGAATTCAGGAATTTGCATAGTTTGCATAGTGGCCCTTGTCAAGTGGCTAAGAAGGAAAATGGCAGGAACTAAAAGAGGAAAAGAAAAGAGCGGGAGAGAAAAAGGAAGGATAAAAGACCTTAACACTCTTGCCACATGATAAGGAAATATTCAGAGCTAAAGAAAACTTGGAAGGGGGGCGAAGTAAGGAGGAGCAGGAGAGTTTATATAAATGAAGAGACGGAACAATGAAGTATGGTGATAGGAGAACAGGAAAAGTTTAGAGAATAGTTAACAATGAAAAAGATTTGCAGGAGAGAAGTATAGAGGTTAGAGAGATGACAGACAACTCTCTAACCCATGGTTTTCTCTAACTTGTTTCCTGTTGAAGAGGAAGAGGATCACGCTTTTGAACTTGAGAGAAGGAACCTGACACAGCTGAAAATGGAAAATTCATCCTACTTTGACTATGCTATGGACGGCTTAAAACTCACAAGTCTCTTTTTCTAAAAAAAATCTCCGACTTTGATTATTTGCAGTTGTTAATTCGATTGCTTATATCATTTGCAGAACGCCTTGGTTGTCTACTAGATACCCTGAACACTGGTTCAGGGAGTGACAAGCTAAAAAACACTCATCAAAGACGGGCATAGCTGATCAGATTGTTACTGGATGGATTAGTGTTTGTTTACTTCCTGATTCCTGCCCTTCCACAAAATGCAGCAGTCGAGGAATTGAGCTACCAAAGGGCCCAATTGCATCTCCAATAACTGGCAGCATTTCTACAACCAAGTCAACGGACATCACCTCACCTATAGAGTTACCAACCCCTTGAAAGCATTATCTCAAATTCTGAATACACAAGCAAATATCACAGGAATATATGGCAATTTGATCCTTTAGTGGAACATAAACATGCATGCAGTTGTTCAATCATGCAAATTTTGTTAATATCTGAGATTTTGATTTAAATACTACCGCTAAAAGTTGGTGCATTCCCCTGTCAAGAAAGTGACAATCATGTTCCTTCTTAGTTACGGTTGCTTCTCTTTCATTCATTCTCTCCTTTTACTTTTGGCTATTTTTACAGGAGTTGGAAGTTTTAACCATACAAACATCTATCTGCTAATTTGTTTCGACTTAATATCCATAAAGTGAATAGACTACCATCTCGGTTCATGATTTCATTGCCTGGTTATGGAATTTTAACAGCTGCTGTTATCATCAGTCAATAAATTGCTCGCCATATAGCTTAAGATACTTTGGTAGTGAAGTTACCACCTTCTATAACTAACAATAAATGGTCCGCATACGGCAAATAAAAACAAAAGCAATCCCCTTTTCTGAGAAGGAAGATACAGAAATTCCCGACCAACTCTTCATCAAAGGGCTTGCTGGATTCAAGGGAGCTTCAGGCCTGTAAATTGTTAGAGAACTAAAGTGGTGGAGATATGTGAAGCCAAAATTTTAACCGGCATAACTGATAATGGAATATTATTTATGACAAAGCCCCACCAGAAAAAGGCAAGTTAGGCAATATAGCCGTTCCTCACTAGTGGCATCCAGATAAAATAAAAGGGACTGCAACATATTATACAGATTTCATGAAAGAGAAGAACATGTCTTTGATTAAAATAGTCACTAAAGCCACAACAAAAAGTAAAGACAGACCAGCATTACTATGAAAAGGGCAACAACTTGCAAGCAGTTTGTGAAAGACAACATGCATTATTTTAATTTTGTCCACCTGATAATCTCTTTCTGGTGGGTCTAAACAAATCCTGAATAGAGACCACCAGTTATTGGGTCCCTCTTCATAATATCTCCTGAACTAAACCATAAGCAACAACTTATGCCCCCAATTTCAGGGAGTCAATCTCCTTAGCAGTAGCAACTGGGAGAGACCTGACAAACAAATTCTACAATCTGCAAGATAAAAACTTCCAAAATCTTGAGAGTCTTAAAGAAGGCATAGATATTACCAACCTAGCAGTTGGTGTATCGAGAGACAAACTCATAACCAGAAACCTCTAGTTTCCAAGAAAATGGGGAAAGTGAAACAAGTCTTCCCATCTACTCAAATTGAAAGTCCATTTTTCTGGTAACATTGACCTCTTTTCTGACATCCAACGAGAGGAAATTTAACTCCAAATATAATAAAGCTACAAGAAACTAGTAAAGTAATAGCTCCAGCACTTACAACTCGGAAAGAAAAAGGACACCTTTGTTTCAGTTGCAGGAGCAATATATCATAAGATCATATATTCCAGATTGAGGAACGTCACATCTTTGACTAAGTTAATTAGACAAACAGAAAGTAATTTCAAATAAATAAATACCAGAATTTGTAGGACTACAAAAATCCGTTTGGTGATGAGAGTAGAGGGGCATTTTCATCTTATCTTTCTATAAGCTAAATATAGGATAATAATCCCAGTCATGTTTGAAGAAAAAGACATCAATGGCCAGTTCAAGAATGCCATTAAAATAACATATCCAGTTCCTGCGTTATGGAAATATAGCAGCACAAGCAGCAAGTAAATATTTATGGAAATTTCACTTTATGCAGCCTCTTCCTAGAACCTATCAAACAGGTGTCACATGCCATTCATTCAGGTAATGTCCAAGGAGGGTTATCAAAAGTTCCCAAAGGACAAAGCTTCAGCTTCGGATTGAGGACATATAACTCTTATCCGTAGTGGCTGGTGAATTTAAAGAGGCTTCAGGACTGACAAAATTCCAGACAAACTACAGCTAACAAAATCTGTAATCTACTAAGTGTTTGCCAGGCATGTATGGACCAGCAATGCATATGCGAAATGCCTCTTTTTACTTTATTACTTTTCCTGAATATACCTGTGACATTTTAAATATTTCTTTTGGTATTATACGGATTACTCATCACAAGAACGAATCTCAGACCTTCATGAAAAATGGTGCACTGGAATAAAACCATTATGATTCATTTACAAGCTTGAGGAGAGAACATATTCGGAATTGTAGCAATGAATGTGCAATTTATGAACTGTAGAGTATATTGCAGTAGGAAGAACTTACAGCAGTTAGTACAGCTCGAACTTTTGCATTGTCCTTGTATTGATCTTTGGTTGCAATACACCAGCAATGGTTTGGTAATAATTAGACAACACAGAATAGAACTCAATAGCATCTAACTATAAACATAATGTTCATGGGGCACTATTTTCTCCCATATTTTGCTGTATAGCATGTCCCACAGCATAATTATGAAAAAGGATAAGTAAAAAAATTAAAGACCACGGGGCAGCCAAATTATAAATTACTGACCCTGAATTTCATTCTCCTTGCCTTCACAATTTGTCAGTGGTTGAAATATGCCCTCATCTGTTTTCCTTTTAAAGCCACATATCATTGCTAAAATGGAAGGTCAGCATACTGGAGCATCAGCTGCACAAAAATAATTGAATTAATGACAAATGATCATGAAAACTAATAGATTCCAAACACAGAAATCAGCATAACACCAAATTCAAAATGGGTAGCAAAACAAGACAATTTGCTTACCAGATGTTCAAAGTAATTTGCACGTCAGAGCTTCAACTCAAACTTGCATGATAATGTTTTCAAAATCAGCCATATGGTTGGCTAAGTTAATGCAGAGATACTGATGCTCTATACCGACTGGGGCTGAAGATAATCATGGTCTTTCATATTTATTTGCAAACTCTTTCAGTAACAATTGCTGCCGAAATGCTAAATACTTATCTACACTCGTTCCAGCCCAGTTCTGACAGAAACATTCGTCAGTTGGAACTAGTGAACTCAGAGGAAAAGGCCCCTTTGGAGCTTTTTTCAAGAAAACCAAGAATCTATGTCGAGGGCGAATTCTCTGTTTCAAAGACAAGCTCAAGTACATAGGGTATTTAGTCAAGGACTGCACTTCATTTTGAAGCTCATTGACCAAGTACATATATTTTGGTTTTAGATTGTCCTCCAGGGACAGAGAGAATACCTGAATAACATAGAAAATAACATGATTCAACAGAAAGGGGGAAAAATAATATAACAAAATAAGGAAAAGCAAAGTATAGTCCAATCTCTCATGGTAACATGTCGGGAACATTGCATTGGCTTGATCCTTTTGGTAACTACACGGAGGACTTACCACAAGAGTATATAATTGTACAAGCTTGCTAAATAAAAAAATAAAAACATTGGGGAAATAAACTACTTTCGAAACTCACGGGAAAAGGAATTTCAGTATGAGTAGCAATAAAGCACATTTGTAGCAAGTAAATTTAACCTGGGCAAGGCTAGTCAAGACTTTCAAGATGTCTGAATTGCACATCCCAATATTCCGCAGGAAATTGATCCTAGGCAATAACCCGTTGTCTATGCTGTAATGTAGAAGTTGGGGATGTTTCATTACCATCTTTAGTACACTATCCCTGGATGCTCCCAGCTCCTTTGAAAGAAAAATATAGCGAACATTCCATGCTATGTCTATTCGTTGAACCAGGATTTGGGGACTCAGTTGCACAACTTTTCCTACACTCTTTTCATCAATACCAACCTCTTCCACCAAATATCTGACAGTTGGTTTCAATGAATTTTCAATGCTGTACGAAAATAGGGAAGGAGCAGTAGCAATTATCTGTCCAATTTTGGAGGATGGAATGCCTAAACCTGTCAAAAATGCCACATGGGACTTCAAATTGTTCTCGACTGTATATTCCAGAATTTGTGGCTGCCTCAGAAGAATTTTTCTGATATCTTTGTGCCTGACACCAGCACTCAATAGATACTCTAACCTTTCCCGTGCAGAATATACATTTATTTGGAGGGCTGGCACGTGCCTCTGGTACATGTGTTTAAAATCTGTTTCCTTAAGCCCAAATGTGCTTAAATAATCAAGAAGAGGGATCCATCTGTTATCTAGATCAATTTGTTCATATAAACCTTCATATTTACTAGTAGGTTTCCTTGCAAAAAGCTGCATGAAAAAAAATTTATGAGCACTTTTTGCAGCAATAGAACAATTTAAACAATGAATATCAGCTCATAATGCACCTTTCTTTTGTCTTCAATATCCAAAGAATCAGCCTCTTTCTTTTTGTTTTTTATAGGGTAAGAATTTCCACGCTTTTCTTGGGTGCTCCTGCCAGTAGTTGTACTCATATGTCTATGGCTGCCTGAAACAACAATTTCTTGGATCAGACATTCTCCCAGTTGTCATCAAACCTTGTCAAAACTTCAGAGCATACCCTCTTTTGCATTTAATTTTCTTTTGGACTCAAATGTCTTGCCATCAACTTCAAATTCTACCGGTTCTGCAAATCCGTCCTGAGGACGTATCACAATGCTTAAATGCAGTTTAAACAGAGAAAAAAAATGGAAATAAATAACATTAAGCCAGAAAGATGTAGGAACATGATAAATGCATAGCTAATAACAACTAAAACAATCACCCCCCAACTTGAAAAGTAGCGAAATTGAGAACAAAAGGCTGTTTTTTTTAAATAAAAAAGCAATCCAGAAAAAAAAAAGCATACTAAGATTATCCAAAAGGTTGCAGAAACATAAAGTAGTATCCATGTACGCTAACACACATGCTAATAGATCCATGCTCAATCCGAGTACATCCTTGCCAACGAGTTAGCAGTGTATTAGCTACAGAAAAAGCTACGGTAAAAAATCTAATCTATCAACACCCAACCCGACAATCTTGAGAAAGTTCTCAGATATAACATAAAACAAGAAATTTATAGTATCCTACCTATTTACTTACAAGCTCGTACAAGCCAAGTTTGCCAACATCAAATACGCTATAAGAAAGTTAAAGACAATTTCTCATCCATCAAACCGGAAATTCAAAGAAGAAAAAGAAAAAACAATAAGTATTTTGTTCGTCACAATAATATATAGCCCCTTTCCTATGCTATACCACACATAGAAGTCATAATTCTTGTAAGCGACTCCCAGTTTCAGTAGGCAGCCACTAAACGCTATTGGGAAGCTTACTGAATACTGTCACGTCTATCAGTACTTAAAAACAAAATTCAGAAACCCTTGTGGAAGAGAAGATAAATTCAACCCTTTACTGAAAAAGAAATGGATATGAGTTCATGGAGTGATTATAATGAAATTAAACCAAAAAGCTGTTCTATTTTAGGGCAAAGAATCCTTGAACTCACGCTCAACAGCCAATCATCCCCTAGCAAGCCATCATATTCCTCTTCTTCGTCTTCTTCGTCCTCCTCTTCCTCATTTTCATAGGGGTCGCCGTAACGTGACTTACGGTTTGGCTTCAAAATATAAGCATTGGAGTGAGTGGATAAGACCACAACTCTACTCTTTTCTCCTCCTCTCCCCAGCCTATTATCACTACCCACTAATACAGCTCGTGGTTGTGATAGAATTGGGGAATGAAAGTGAAGAATAGTGTTCAATGAGTAGAGAGAGGAAGAAACTGCCATGTTCAGAGAAGAAGGGAGATACTTGAGAGAGATGATAGGGTAGAGTGAGAAAAACAGGGATGTAGAATATTCCCATAAGCGCTAAACCACTGGATTTATATTGTCAACATTATATCGTATGAATGATTAATATTGCCATAAGCCGTAAACCACTAGATTTATACTGTCAACATAAATATCGTATGAATGATTCTTTCTCCCTAATGAATGACAGTGACAAGTTTTAGTTTTCCCCTCTCTTGAAGAGAAGTTGAATGGATTAAAAGCAAAGAACTTTGCTGCTAACAATCGTAATTTGTATTAACTAGAGGGACCAAGAAATCTGTTGCTTTATTCTATGCTGTAAATTTGTGAAATTTAAGGAAGGAAGTAAACAAATGATAGAAAGAAACTTGTGTGGAAGGCATCGAACCAGCCATCCCAAACAAACTAGATGCGGCTCGTGAAAGTTGGAAGATGTTCTTCACCTTCTACTCAGATTTTCAACAAAATTTCAACTGTTATCCATCAAGGGTCATGGTTTCATCAGAAAAAGGAATAGCAGCCATCAGTGACGTTTCTGATGCAGCTTATCCTAATCAAGTTGTTGTACGAGTAAGAATTTATTATCACGTGTTCTGCAACTTGAGCTTCTTATTATACGATCTACGCCTGGTTCTTTTCAAGTAAGTGCTTTTGCTATCCAGCGCTCCTCAACCAATTGACCACTCGTATCTATTTTGCTGTACACTTAAATGGTCCTTTGATTGCTTGACAAACCATTTCTGTGTTCTATGTCGTGGGCAACAGCCCGTCACACGACATTTTGTTATTGTTATTATTATTATATCTTCTGATAGTTAGTTTCGTTATAAATACTACATGAAAGATATATTGTACAAAGAAATATAAACATAAACTATATAATTACATATGATATGGTATTAAACTCAAAATCAATTTCTCGAAAAATATACATTGAACATATGAAGTCATTAAAGTTATGTAAATATTGAAATATAATTAATACAAATTTTTATATGTATGTTAATTCATTATATTCTCATGTCCAATGAAAAATGTGTTGATATTATTTATTATGTTATAACATTTGATTCTAAAATATACTTTCTTTGTATGAAATATTTTGTATATGAATCAAAAGGTATATCAAACAAATAAGAGATTGACCTTTTTATATGAAAAATACCTGTAATATTTATAATAACATGAAACATTTTGTTATTGTTATTATTATTGATGATATTTGCCTTCGCGTCAAAAGGCTATAATGGCATTCTAACCAAGCTTCTTAATAAAAACATGACCTAGTTGAATAATTGGGGGACATTCATCATAAATGTTTACCTTCCCATCAAAAGACTTGATTCACGCTAATAAAATTAACAAAAATAGTGTGTTGTTTAATAAATCATATTGATTTTGTGAATAGCATGATTTCTTATGAAAACCCACTTAGGGATAGTTACAATTTTGATTGACCGAATAATTATCAATGTGTGTGTATAAGTGATAGGAGTGAATGAGTTTGACATTAAAGTCTTGATTAGTATGTATATTCCCGAAGTACTTAGACACAAATTTAATAAGATTATAAGTGAGAACAACTTGAAGGATCGTGTTTGTAGTTAAATTTGTTCCTTGAAGTTTAATGTCATTGTCCCATTATTGCATATATGTATTTATTGTGTTTTGGTGTGTTTTGTTTTGCTTATTTTGTCTTTGCTTGGAGACAAACAAAATTTTAAGCGTGGGAATGTTGATAGGGGTAGATTGCATAATGTTTAGTGGGTAGTATAGTATGTATTTAGTTGTTAAATTGAATGATTAGTGCATGTTTAGGTTAGGATTGTGTTATTTACTTAGATATTTGTGTTTCGAGTGTTTTATGGGTTAGAGCATGCTATTGATCTATGCCTTGATGTATTTGTTAGTGTTTGAGATCAGATATTGAAGAATGGAGAAGATTTGGAGGAAGCCCGATAGAAGATCCGGCCCACAATCGTGGCATATGTGTGTGTGTCGTGTTTCCGTGTGTTTTATTTTGCCTATGGGCCACAATCATGGCTTGTTCGATAGCAGATGTGGATTAGCTTTGAAAACTCAACTTTGTGGGATTATTTTGGACTTTTTGGGCTCGGGTAAAACTTAGATTTTACCCTAAATATAAAAGACTACAGAGGAAAAAACTCTAATTTTTTGTGAGCCTCCATCTGCCCTTTTGAGAGAGAACACAAGAAAGAGAGAAGAAGGAGAGAGGGGAGAGGAGCATCTGCAGCTACTGTCTAGCCACTCCAACCTAGCCATTTCAAGTTCCTTCCTACTTTCTCTTATTTATTGACTTCATCTTGATGTATGACTTGGGTTTGAGAATGTTGAACATGTTTATGGATTTGTTCTTGAATCAATGTTAATGTAATTTCTTTTGAAATTAATACATTAGGTATTGTGATTATGTTTTGTATTTGTATGCTTCAGTAACAAATCACGAGAGTGAATTGATAGCAAATCGATTAGATTGGGTAATGAAAGTTAAACAATTTGATAGACCACGCAAATAATGAAATTGGTAATTTATATGAAGAGAGAACTCGTGTAAGGACCTGATAATCTGTTAGAAGGCTTAAGATCTAATTAGATGTGTGGGCTTTTTGTTAATTGAGAGATTGCAAATTCTATAATTCAATTAGGGTTTATGATTTAGGATTTAATGATTATAACTCAAGAAAGAGTAATCCACCCTTTGAAAGTCTAGGACCGATACCAAATTAATTCAAAAGTAATCGTGTTAGCATTTGATGATAGGATAAATCTCCCTTCTCATAATTCTTTGATCTTGTCTTATTGCGATATCTCAAATTTTAAGTGGTTGTGCTTCATTTCGATCTACCTTTGTTAATTTCAAAATTTTATTTTCATTCAACCCTTACTTGATTGTTTAACTTTCTGTTTATCTTTATTTTCATTTAAATCATGTTTTTACAGCCTTAGAAAAGTTAGAATTCAATTAGTTCACTAATTCCTTGTAGGATCGACACGTCAACTACTACACTCACAACCCGTGCACTTGCAGAACACTGAGGGTTTGTATAACTTGCTCAACAAGCTTTTAGCGTTACTATCGGGGAATTAGTTAAGACCTTTTGAATTCCTTTGTCTTAAGGAATTATTACCCTTTCTTGTGATTATGGTACCTAATCGCACACATTTTAAAAAGAAGAAAGAAAGAGTGATTGTGGCACCCAATCACACAAATTTAAAAAAAGGAAAGAAATAGAAGGAAGTTTGGGTGTAAAATAGAAGACACATCAATTTGGACATCACAAGGCAACTATGAGGAATCCAAAAGGTTAAATGCTCAGAAGAGATATAAAGAACGATGACGGAGGAAATAAATCATAGACCCTTATGGACTTCATGAGACCAGAGTTCAATGCCTATCATTAAGGAATTACACGACCATCAGTGCAAGCGAATACATTTGAGATAAAACCAGCACTACTGAATATACAACAAACCAATGTGCAATTTTATGGATTAGCTAATGAGGATCCTAATGCTCATTTGGTTAATTTCTTAGAGATTTATGACACCTTCCGATATATTGGGATGTCGGAAGATGTTGTTAGGATGAGACTCTTTCCCTTTACACTCAAAAATAAAGCAAAGGAGTGGTTAAATTCTCTCAACTCATCCAATGTCACGATTTGGAAGCAGTTGGCACAAATTTTTCTAGATAAGTACTTCCCTCTGAAGAAGACAACAAGACTGATAAAAGAAATTATCAATTTCCAGCAAAACGATGGGGAGTCTTTATATGAAGTGTATAAGTGGTATAAGTAGTTGCAAAAGAGTTGTCCTCATCATAAACTACCTAACAAATTCCTATTACAAACCTTCTACAATGGAGTTAATCCATCCACGAGAGGCATTATAGATGTAACTGTTGGAGGATCATTCATGAGGAAAACTGTTGAAGCAGCATATGATCTATTAGAAGAGATGGCATACAATAACTATCTTTGGACATCAAAACAAAGTAGATAGTAGTCAAACTTTTAGGTCCCAAAAGGAATGATTACTGCAGATTTAGTGACCACATTGCACGATGAGATTGACAACCTAACTAAGCAATTGAATAGCCTGAAATTTGCCTCTTCCTATCCATTCAAAGCAATTCAGTACGGGTTCACGTTGCGCGGACAAAAGAGCCATATCACAACTGATTGCTGCTTAGTAGAAAACAACAACGTGCGGCAATTCAACTTCAATAAAGCATAAGTTAGTCAGGAAAGTCATTATTCTTGTTTGAATAAGGACAATCCAGGGTGGCAAAACCACTCAAATTTCTGTTGGTCACACAATATAAATACTCAATTGAGAAATTAAGACCTATTAGGATTTCAACAAGATGAGTCCAATTCATGAGATTGTAAATTAGACAAGATCATCGATAACCTTATAAATATGGATGTAGCTTATAAGAGGCTAGAAGGGAAGTTTGAGTAAGTAACAGAAGACCATGCCTCTTCTATTCACAATCTAGAGGTTCAAATGAGACAGATTTCTATAGATTTTATAAGAGAAGTGTGGAAAACTTTCTAAGTATCATGGAAGTACATTCAAGAGAGCAATATAAAGTTATCAAACTTAGGAGTGGGAAAGAGCTAGAAGCACTAGAAAAAAAACAAGCTGAAACCCACTTTTTAAAAGACCAAGAGAATAAGAATGAGGATGAAGAAAAGAATGAGGACCCTCCATACATTCCTCCTCCACCCTCATTCAGGAAAATTGATGTTGTCAAATCTTTAAAAGAGTAAGAAGAAGAAGAATAGATGACAATGGACATAGAGTTTGAAGCAGATATAAAAGTCTCTGTTCATAAAATGAAAGCAGAAGAGGAGACGGGGGTAACTCAAGAAGAATAAGAATGACTTTTCCTTTTACAGGACAAACTGATGGATTCAATAGAAGATTGAGGGAGTTTTGTTATTCTTTATTTTATTGACAGTTTATTAGTGAAAAGGACATTATTGAACTTAATTAGTTTCCTTAATTTTATCAATATTATCCTTCTGATTATCTTGCAATTTATAGCTTATTTATAAGCAACGAAGCTGAAATTGGACAACAAAGGTAGAAACAAGCCACTCATAATTGATCCTGGCAGAGGTTTGAAGGATGCATGTCAAGCTAATGACCATAACTTAGAACGTTTGGTAGTTAGATTGAAATTGTTGCGTAGTTATATTTGCTTTACATTCAAAAAATAAGTTTTTAATAATTTGGATTGCTAACTCTCTCATTCCTTTAAAACAATTATAAGATAGGGCAACAATCTTGGCCTCAAGCGCATTTGGTCTCTAACACCATCACCATCACCACCTCAATCACCATGATAGGTTCTTATGCTTTAACCCTTGTCTTTTCATTTCTGTCTTTGTTTTGTTCTTATGCTTTTGTATTATTTTATTTTTATTTTGATTCCCACCTTGTATGTTATTTGTCCTTCTCACATTGAGGACAATGTGTTGTCCTAGTGCGAGGATGGATGTGCATTATATGTTTTATTTTAAGTGTGAATTTTGCATATTATATATTAGTTTTGTTTAAGTTTGCACGATGTGATTCGTATGAATGTGTCAATGGCTAGGAATTGATTTAGCTTTGAACATAGTCTTTTAGGTTGCGAAGATTTATTAGCTTATGAAATTAGTGTTCTAGGTTGTTTTGATTAAATATGCATGTAATTAGGATATGATGTTGATTTGTTCACTTTAGGAATTTACCACATTCATTTATAATTTTAGGCTTATCTTTTCATAAGAATGATTTTTAAGGTAGGCCAGAAAATAAAAAAAAATTATGTAATTCTGAAACAAATAATTATTCTGCCAGCCCTTTTTGAAACAAATCAGGTTATGAATAGAGCTAGTAGCTAGTTAAGAATGTGACATAGTTGAGTAATAGGTGTCATTCATAAAAAATGTTTGCCTTAATGTCAAAAGGCTATAATGACATTCTAACTAAACCTCTTAATAAAAACATAACCTAGTTGAGTAACCAAGGAACATTCATCAAAAATGTTTACCTTCATGTCAAAAGGCTAGGTTCATGCTAATAAAATTAACAAAAATTGTCTATTATTTAATAAATCTTACTGATCTTGTGAATAGCATGATTTCTTATGAAAATTTTTGATTGACCGAATAATTATCAATGTATTTGTGTAAGTGATAAGAGTGAATGAGTTTGACATTAAGGTCTTGATTAGTATATATATTTAGTCTAAAGTACTTAGACATAAATTTCACAAGTTAATAAGTGAGAACAACTTGAAGGATCATATTTGTAGTTAAATTTATTCCGTGAAGTTTAATTCCATTGTCCCATTATTGCATATATGAATGCATTGTGTTTTGGTGTGTATTGTTTTGCTTATTTTGTCTTCGTGTGGGAGTGTTGATATGGGTAGATTGCATAATGTTTAGTGGGTAGTTTAGTATGTGTTTAGTTTTTAAATTGAATGATTAGTGCATATTTAGGTTAGGATTGTGTTATTTAGTTAGATATTTATGTTTCGAGTGTTTTATGGGTTAGAGCATGCAATTGATCTTAAGTTTTATACATTTGATGTGTTTGATAGTGTTTGAGATTAGATATCGATGAATAGAGAAGATTTAGAGGAAGCCTTATGGAAGAGCTAGGCCCACGATCATGATAAAAACAAAATGGACTAGCCATCATGACCTACGCGATAGCAGACATAGATCAGCTTTGAAAACTCAACTTTGTGGGGTTATTTCAGACTTTTTGGGCCCGAGTAAAACCTGGACTTTACCCTAAATAGAAAAGACGAAAAGAACACTAATTTTTTGTGAGCCTCCATCTGCCCTTTTGAGAGATAACATAAGGAAGAGAGAAGAAGGAGAGAGGGGAGAGGGGAGAGGAGCAACTACAGCTACTATCCAACCATTTCATGTTCCTTCCTACTTTCTCTTGTTTATTTACTTCATTTTGATGTATGACTTGGATTGAAAATGTTGAACATGTTGTTAATGATATTCTAAACTTCTTTAGGGATTTTTTCTTGAATCAATATTGATGTGATTTCTTTTGATGTTAATACATTGGTTATTATTTGCTATATTTGCATGCTTTGGTAACAAATCGAGACAGTGAACTAATAGCAAAACAATTAGATTGGGTAATGAGAGTTAAATAATTTGATTGATCACGCAAATAGTCAAATCGGTAATTTATATGAAGAGGGATCTCGTGTGAGGACCCAGTAGTCTATAAAGGGCTTAAGATCTAATTGGATGTGTGGGCTTTTTATTAATTGAGAGATTGCAAATTCCATAATTCAATTAGGGTTTATGATTTAGGGTTTAATGATTAAACTTGAGACACAGTAATCCATCCTTTGAAAGTCTTGGACCAATACTAAATTAACTCAAAAGTAATCGTGTTAGCATTTGATGATAAGATAAATCCCCCTTATCATAATTCTTTGATCTTGTCTTGTTGCGATATCTCAATTGTTAACTAGTTGTGCTTCATTTTCGTCTACTTTTGTTAATTTCGAAATTTTATTTTTATTCAATCTTTACTTGATTGTTTAATTTTTTGTTTATATTTATTTTTATTTAAATCACTTTTTACAACCTTAAACAAAGTTAGGCTTCAATTAGTTCACTATTTTCTTATGGGATCGACACCTCAACTACTATGCTTACGACCCGTGCATTTGTAGAATATTAAGGGTTTTATAAATTATCAAACTTGCTTAATAGTGGGGAAGTTTCAAGGAGATGTTAAGGAAGTTCACACACCATGGTATACCTTTATAGATGAAAATTTAGACCTTTTACAATAGGCTAAATCAAACGATGAGGCAGATTATTTTAAAAAGGAAAACTCCAGAAGTAGTCTAAGAACTCAATGAAAATATGACAACAAATAACTAAGAGTGATGCTCTTCTCGAGCAAAATATATCAAGCCAATATAAGTATATGATGTGGATACAGTTATTGTAGTGGCAAACCAAGTTGAAGCTTTAGCAGGAAGATAGATGGATTGACAATGAATCCTCAGCTACTCTAAGTAATATAGTGTGAGGAGGGCTAGGACATCCAGGTCAAGAATATCAAACACTACAACCTAAGCATGTGGATTATATGGAAAATTCTCCTAGACCACGTAATAATCCCTACTGTAATATATACAATTTAAGATGGATGAATCACCCAAATTTCTTTAAGTTGTTTCATGATGATCAAAATAATTTAGGAATCACCAAAAACTATCATGATCACCGAAACACCGATAGGAGACCAAAAATGACAAATATGATTTTTAAAATTTTTTGGAAACCAAATTTCGAGAAAAATCATTTAGGCATGCATCAAACATCAAATTAACACATTTTTATCACATAAAAATATTTTTAAGGTTCTGGAATTTAAATATAAACATACAAAAACATCAAACAAAACAAATCTTACAATTTCTGGAAAACTGTCCAGATCTGGAAAGTTGTTTGATAAAATTATTAAAACATTTTTAATAATTATACAAAAATTATAGAGGTATAATATTCACATAATTTTTCTAGAATCAAATTCCACGAAAATCACATGTAACCTTATCAGTTTAGCCAATAGACATCACATGCCTAGCAGAAAGATAGATTTCATGTATGTTCTTGTAAAGTCAAAATTAAATATTTTAATCATATTGAAAATGTTTTCAATCATACTGAATCATTCACATACATCTTATGAATAGATTGGTGAAATAAAATCGTGAAAACCATTTTCTATAATTAATTTTGAACAAAACATTACAAGACCCTAAGTTGTCACAACCATGAAAACAATTTTTTACATGTTATGTATTCTACAACTAACAAGGCACAAGATGGCTTTGATACCACTATTAAGTTATGATCATGCATCTCATACATAATATATATCAAATATACACAGTGAAAATAAAACAAAATCTCAAAAACTAGATATACTCATGCATATAGATATAGAAAAACAAAAACATCAAATGTAAGATGTTTACATACCTTTCTAACGATCTCCTTCGTTCTTTAATCTTCTCCATGTTAGGTTGTCGTAAACTATAACAATCAATGTAGACTGTCTCTAATGAAAGTCAACATAAATATAGAAGGATGAAAACTCACTAGGAGATGGCTAGAATTCTTTGTTTGTGCTAGAAAAGACAAGAACTCTTGAGAGAGTTAGAGAGAATATGTGTGTGTATAAGAAAAAGAACCTTTTCTTTTCATTTTGTGTTTTACACAAGATGCACAAAAATCATCTCAATTTTTTGCACCATTTGGCCTTCCATAACCGCCATCGCTAATGGAAAGTTATAGGAACTTAATGGTCATGAATAGCATGCAGTAATGGAAGTTACGGGAAGTTAATGACCATGAATAGCATACATTAATGGAAGCCAACAACACTTGTTTGTAAGCCATTTCATGCAACATTTTCTACCACGATCACATCGCGATACAATCCCAAAACACTCTCTTATATCTTGAATCACCATTTAAGAATATTTTACTTAGCCTTTGGATCTCCTATATGTGTGACACATTAGGTTCTCGGTTATGTTGGCTCCTTGAATTAACACTTAATTCAAGTAAGTTAAGAGCAATATCTAGCAACACGTCATGACCTCCAATTGACCAAAAAGTCAGTGGTTTGACTACGAACCCTTCCATACGCAATGTTGCCATACAATTTGTCCTTTCACTATGTATACCCACTTGGTTCAAAGTATGGTCAAAGTGTCAACTCTCACTAGACTGACTACATTACATCTGGTCTAGGCGATATTATATCTTGTCCTAAGGATTTCATTACTCTATGTATCATTAAAGACTCTCTTCATGACACATATCTGCTCTAGCTACAGGCTTCCGAGTAATGACCCTGATAAGAGGTCGTGGGTATCATCTCCTTCTATCAGGAGTGGTGAATCCGTTATTGGCTACTTAATTACCTCTGAATACCTCAAGTTGTACCCAATTACCGCCCTATGAGTAACCCATGAAAAGCATCAATGAATGGAGTCAAAACACAGGATCAGTATCTAAGATATCCTTGAGCGTCTCAAGTCAAAGGATACTTGCACCATTGCTACGATGAGACTATCATTGACACTGGAATAGAATATCCATATGATTGTCTCATAGTAGGTCAATCTAATATACTTACTACCCTTAGTAAGCATCCACATGTTAACTCTAAACAGCTCATATCTACCACTTATGAGATCTATTGCTTGATCTAATCAAGGAGTATAACATGCGCTAGTTTATCTGAGTTAATGATATCCTATCTCATTAATCCTATGACTAGGAAAAGTTTAGATCCTAACATAATTACACATGATAGGAATATCATTATCATGATCTCATCATGACTTCCTCAATGTTATGTTTTGTATTAAGGATTTCATTAAATCAATTTAAGACCAACATCAAATCCATAAATGTATGGACATCAAAATAATGAAAAATACCTTTATTAATCATAAAATGATTTGTACAATAAGTGCTAAAGGTGATTGTCTTTAGAGCACTTCTCTAATATGTACTACTTGTTATAAGCTTATGTTGTTGTTTTTTATAGTCTAAAAGGCTCAAAATCTATAAATCTCTTCACTTTACTTCATTACATAAGTATTTCCATTCATTAAGAGGCATTGAAGCTTTTGACTTTAATATAAAAGCCTCTTGATCTATCAAATAAAGTCTTAGGGAACATTTTGAGATGTTTAATTCATAATTGCATTAATCACATTGAGTTTGAGCATTTGAAGGTGATAAAATAATATTTTTAGGGTGATTGGTTGACCTATATAGGTTAATGGTCAACCAATATAGGTTAAAGTTGTTAAATAAGTTGTATCGTGAGTTTATCATAACATTGGTTGATGTATTAACCAATACGCCTACTAGTCGACGACTATTTAAACAGATATTGAATCTGAAGCTTTTAATGCATATTAGTTACCAAATATACTATATTGGTTGACCAGTACTCTACAAATAGTCATTATAATGGCTAGTTCTAAGCTCCAACCACTATTAGGGTCCTAAAAATACTATAAATAGTTATTCTCTAGTTATTTTAGTAACAAGAAGCATTTGAGTGCCTTTTGGTACTAATTTCTAAGTAGTTTTTAATCATCTGAGTATTCATTATATCATTTTGTATAAGTGAGCCTTTTGTGGTTATCAAAATCAACAAGTGAGCAAGTTTGAGTTGTCAACTATTCTTGGATTTTGTAATCATTATATTGGGAGTCCCTAAGGTGGTTTAAGGTTCCTTTTTATTTTGAAGAAATATTGGAAAAGAGATTCCTTTTTGCCAAATTAAAAGATTGTACAAAGGTAATTCTTTGCCTTAAAAGAAGAACTATAATGAAAATTTAAAAAGAGTCTTGGGAATGAAGGTAAGCAAGGATTGTTTATTGAATCACTATAAATCAGTTTGTGCTTCTCTTCTCTTACTCTTTACTTTATTGTTTACAAGCATAGTTAAATTATTTTACTTTTATTTCATTCTTACATTTGTGACAATTTGTAGGTGTTCTTTTTATAAATTAGTATCCTTTAAATAAAATCTTAAATTCACCTACTTCATCCTCCTTCATGGGTACCATTAGGAACATAACTAAACTGCACCATTACTTCTTTTAAATAAACTTGTCAACAAGGTTGATGATAGGAAATCTCTTCTAGTAATCAAATAGAAATTCAATAGTTCTTTAAAATACTTAACCAATAAATAAAGACCCATATGATTGAATTGTTGTGCCTTTTAATCATATAATGATGCAGTATAGTTATTGTTGTTTCTCCTCAAACAATAAGGTGAAGACAAATTAGTTAAAACCATAAAAAAGCATGTCGTATGATGTTTACCTATTACCATTATAAGTATAAATAGATTATTATAACTATAAATGGATTTACCTATTAACTGTAAAATAGATTAACTATAAAATGAAAATGGATTTAGATTTAATAAAAAATATTTAACTATAAATAGTATTATTATATATAATTCTAATTTTAGTTAGGAAACATGAAAATTGAAAATACAACTTATAAGTTACTCTCTCAACTCAACTAATGATCTTATAAGGGTTGTTAATTAAGGACTATATCCTATGGTTCTTCCTTTGAACTATGGACTTTTGTCTATAAGATTGGAATTTAATATATACTAACTCTTCAATTCATTATTCTTTATCCAGTTCTTTTGAAGTTGGTTTATTGTTGCATCTTCTTTTGATCCCTTTAAAGGTGAAATCTGACTAATTAAATGGTTGCTTACTTATCAACCAACATCTAGTACACTATAAACACTCTAATATCTCCCACAAAATAAGTAATTTATAAGGGTGAAAGATAATTATAAAGGACTTCAAAAGGAGTTGTATTGACAGTTGATTGGTAGTTCATATACCACCATCTAGTTAATGTTAACTACTAGAATCACATGATTATATAACTGCTTGTCATATATCATAGATAAGTCTTTAAGGTTATGTTAAGAACTCCAACTTGCTCATCTGTTTGTAGATGATAAGCGTATAAAAAATATAGCCTAATTCCATAAAATTTATAAAATTCTTGTTAGAAAATGTTAAGAAACACATGATCTCAGTCACTTGTAATAGTCATTGGTGTCCTATAAAGGCTGAAAACTTAGGTAAGAAATGTCTAAGTCGAATTTAACTGTGTAAAGGTGTTTAAGGCTTAATAAATAGCAACATGTAAGAGATAATAGTAAGCCTTTTATGAAATTCATATGTATATGAGTTCAACACTAATTAGCAACCAAATATGGCTATAGCAACCTAATAGTGAATGTTGTTTCATATATGTTTCCATTAGATTTGGCATCTTTTTTATAAAAGTTTTGACATCTTTATGCATTCCTTTACAACATAAAAGTTTGTAATTTTCTCTACGTTGCTAATATCCTCGAATAACCACTATAAACTCCTTTATAAAGAATAAAGATTAGTTTAGACCTCAATTCAAAATTGAACCCCACCATAAGCCTCCTTTTTCACTTAAGCGTTTCATCCTACCACTAATAAGCATTTGACACCCATTCTCCTTAAGAAAATTTGAAAAATTAGATCATTTATAGTATTATCTACTTTCCAACTCTTATTTTAAGCAACAAATTTTCTTGTACTTGAGAAAGGATCATAAGGAAGAGTTTAAGACTTGTAATTCTTAAAAGGGAATCTATTGTCAAAATTTTCAATATCCTTTTATAACTAACAAAAAAGTCGTACCCTAGTAACTTAGGCAAATACATTTTCTGAAAAAGAGTGCTAAGTAATTCTTCAAACTCTTGTTATTAGTTCTTATTATGAAAGCCTTTCTGTTTAAATATTGACATCAATACTTAATAGTCGTAAGCATAACTAAGAATTCATTTTCATAGATAAAGAGAAATTAGTGTTATGGTGCAAAACTTTTACTCACAAAGTCAAGAAGGGGTGTTCTTTCATAAGGACTACCTCTAACCCTAATTTAGAAGCATCAATATCAATCACAAAAAGCTTTGTATGATTGGGTAAAGCTAATATAAAAGTGTTAATTATTGAAATTTTAAGTTCTTAAACATTAGATTGTCTATTATCACTCCAAAAAAATGTATATCTATTTAACAGTTCAGTTATATATTTTCTAGTAAAGCCAAAATGTTGAATGAACCGTTGGTAAAACCTAACTAAACTAAGGAAACCTCTAAGCTCTTTAGTGCTCTTATGAACTAGCAACTAAGAAATTGTTTTCTTTGGTGCTCTTATGAACTACCAACTCAGAAATTGTTTCAGTCTTCTTAGGATCATTAACAACCCAATATATAGAGATTAAATGGCTTAAATACTCAATTTCAAGTTCCCCAATGAAGCACTTATTATCTTTAACATAAGACTAAATATAATTGCAAAATTAGAAAGGTAAATCAAAGATAGAGTATATGAACTTTAAAGATAGGATTGTAAACTAAAATGTCATCAAAGAATATTTAAATAAGCTTTCTCAAATGTGGTTTAAAGATTTTATACACAAGGATTTGAAATGTGAAAGGAGAATTAGTAAATCCAAAATGCATCACTAAGAGCTCATATCAACTATCATAAATTCTAGATGCAATTTTGGGGACATCTGAAGGATGCATCTTGATTTGATAGTATCCTGACCTTAAGTTGAGCTTAAAAAATTATACAATTCCATGTAATTTATATAACAACTCCTCATTGAAAGTATAGGAAACTTATATTTAATTATATGCATGTTTAATTTCTCATAGTTAGGGTTGGTTAATGGTTTAAGTTAGTTTATTCAAATTTTTTTATGTTAATCCAAATTTGGCCTAAAATTGAATTGAATTTTAAATTAAAAAAAGATATTAAATGAGACCTACAAGTGGGCTTCTCCCAATATATATCCGCCACTTAAATCTTCTTATGTCTTTTTTATGTCTTCTTTATATGATGAACATTTATAGATATTTCTTTATGTCTTCTTTATGGATGATGAATATTTTTAAACCACGTTCTCATATTGAATTGTGTTTATGGTATTGATTTATGTTTCGTGCAAGAATAAAAGGCGAGCTAATTATTATCTTGAGATGGATAGCTATTAGTTGGATTAAATTCTCATATTGCTTTCTAATATCACAAATGTTTTGTCATTATCAGAAAGAAGGAGATTGTTAAACCAAAGGAGGTTTCAATTAATGTTTTGATGATAATAAATATAATTAATATTAATGAGTTTAATATTATTGATGGGAAGGAATATGAGAAAAAGATAACACTGTATCGAAGAATTGTGGAAGAAAAGACAATTTGCAGTATTCAATATCGTGATCAAATCAAGAAGAAGATTCAGATACATCTAATTTATTATATGTACTACTTATTATAATCTCATCTTATTTGTTTTTGATAGTCTAAAAGGCTCATCATGCATAAATCTCTTCACTTCACTTCATTACATAAGTATTTCCATTCACTAAAAGGCATTGAATTTTTTATTTTTAATATAAAAGCCTCTTGATCTTTCAAATAAAGTTTTAGGGAACATTTTGAGATGTTTGATTCATAATTGTGTTAATCAAATTTAGTTTGAGCATTTGAAGATTGTTAAAATCATAATTTTAGGAACATTAGTCAATCTATATCAGTTGTTGGTCGATCAATATAGGTTAAAGTTATTAAATTTGATGTACTATAAGTTCGTCGTAAAATTGGTTGATGTATTTACCAATATGTCTATTGGTCCATATGTCTATTCGTCCACTAGTGTTCCAAAGGTAGTGAATCTAAAGCTTTTAAAGCATATTGATTAACTAGTATACTATACTAGTTGACCAGAACTCTGCAAAACATTATTGTAACAACTAGTTCTTACCTCTAACAGCTATTAGATGTCCTAAAAATACTATAAATAGGTGTTTTCTGATTTACGTTAGTAACAAAAAAACATTTAAGTGCCTTTTACACATATTTCTGAGTATTTTCTAATCATTTGAGTATTCATTATATCATTTTGTATGTGAAAGCCTTTTATGATTAACAAAATAATCAAGTGAGAAAGTTTTAGTTGTCAAATATTCCTGGGTTTTGTAATTATTATATTGGGAGTACCTAAAGTGGTTTGAGGTTTCTCTTTACCTTAAAGAAATAATGAAATGTAGTTTCTTCTTTGCCAAAATAAAAGATTTAAAATTTTATTCTTCATCTTGAAAGAAGAATCACTGATATAGATTTCGTACCGTATCGGCCGCCGGTCGGTACGAAAGAAAGGTATATAGTACCAGGTTTAAATACTGGTCAGTACTGGCCGGTATTATAAATACTGACCAGTACCTAAAATTTTGAAAAATATAGGGATTAAGTTGCAAAATTTTTAAAAATTTAAACTCCCTCCTGCCAAAACCCAACCCCTTTTTTAAAAAATTTTTAATTTGTTATTTAATTAAACTTTTATTCTAATTTTTTAATTCTAATTTAAAACAAAATAAATATTTTATTACTAATAATAATTATACATTAAATAAAAACTAAAATAAATTATTTTATTTAAATTCATTTTAATCTTTTACATAATATTTATTAATAAAATATTAATAAAAATATTTTATTTTAAAAAATAAATAATTTAAAAATTATTATTTATAAACTAATATTTATTTTATATATTTTTAATTATTAAATCAAATTTTATTTGAAATATATATTTTTTAAAAATATTTTTAAATTTAACTATATTTATTAATAATTATTAAATTAATTTTATAAATTAAATTAAATTAAGATATTTATAATTTTAGTAATAGTTAATTTTAATTAATTAAATATATAATATATTTAATTGATAGTAAATTAAATAATTTTGTTTCATGTTTCAATTTTACTTGGTTGTTTCCTTATCGCAACTCTTGTTAATATGATAATAGACTATTTTGCAATTTTTAAAAAAAATTAAGGGCTATTTTATAAATTTAAAAATTACCCAAAACGGTGTCTGGTATTGAATATTATCGGTATAGTATCTTACCAGAAGCCAATCAGGTACCAAGTCCGATATAGTATTTGTAATATTGAGAAGAATTATAATGAAAATTTAAAAAGAGTCTTGAGAATAGACGTAGGCAAGGATTGTTTGTTAAACCACTATTAGTGAGTTTATGTTCTCCTCCCTTAATCTTTACTTTGTTGTTTAGAAGCATAGTTAAATTACTTTACTTTTATTTCATTTTTACAATTATGACAAATTGTAGTCATTATTTTAATATATTAGTATCTTTTAATTAAAAGCTTGAATGCACCCTCCTTCCTAGATGCCATCAGGAACATAACTAACTTGTAACATTCCTTTTTTCAAAGAAACTTGTCAACAAGGTTGATGATAGGAAATCTCTTTTAGTAATCGAATAGAGACTCACAAGATTTCTTTGAAATACTTAGCCACTAACTAAGGACTCATAAGATTGTTTTGTTATTCCATTTAACAATATAATGATGTAAATAGTTATTGGTGTTCCTCCTCAACAAATACAGTGAAGGCAAATTGGTTAAAACCATAACAAAGCATGTCCTATGAAATTTTAGTTAGGAAACATGAAAATAGGTGAAAATACAACTTATACATTACTCTCCCAATTCAATCAATGATTTCATAAAGGTTATAAAATAATGAATATAACTTGTGGTTCTTCCTTTGAACTATGGACTCTAGTCTATAAAGTTGATATTTAACATATACTAACTCTTCAATTCGTTATTCTTTATGGACTCTAGTCTATAAAGTTGATAATTAACATATACTAACTCTGCAATTTGTTATTCTTTATCAAGTTCTTTGCAATTGGTTTATTATTGCATATTCTTTTGATCCCTCTGAAGATGAAATCTGATTAATTAAATGCTTAGTTCCTTATCAACCAACATCTGGTCTAGTGTAAACACTCTAAAGTCTACTACAAAATAAGTAACGTATAAAGGTGAAAGATAATCATAAAGGATTTCAAAAGGAGTTATATAGATAGTTGATTGGTAGGTGATATACCACCATTTAGCTAATGTTAACTACTAGAATCATATGATTACATAATCTCTTGTTTTATAGCATAGGGAATTCTTTAAAGTTCTACTAAGAACTCCATCTTGCTTATCTGTTTGTGGATGATAAACATATAAAAGTTATAACTAACTCCTTAAAGTTTATAAACTCTTGTTAGAAAATATTAAGAAACAAATGATCATAGTCACTTGTAATAGTCATTCGTATCCCATCAAGGTTGAAAATTTGGGTAAGAAATGTCTGAGTCACAAATTTAACTACGTAAAGGTGTTTAGGCCTTATGAAGTGGCCATAGTTTTTAAACTTGTATAAGATAGTAGGAAGCCTTTTATAAAATTCATATGTACATGAGTCCCACCTTGATTACGAACTAAAAATGGCTATAGCAACCTAATAGGGGATGTTGTTCCATATTTTTTTTCATTAGATTTGATATCTTTTTATAAAAGTTCTTACATCTTTATACATTCTTTTGCAATATAAGAGTTTCTATTTTTTTCTACGTTGCTAATATCCTCGAATGACCATTACAAAGTACTTTATGAAGCATAGAGATTAATTTAGACCTTAATTCAAAATTGAACCCTACTATAAGCCTCCTTTTTAATTTAAGCATTTCATCCTACCACTAATAAGCTTTAGACATCTATGCTTCTTAAGACAATTTGAAAAGTAGATCTTTATAGGATTATCAACTTTCCAACTCTTGAATGGATCCTAAAGTTGAAAGATTCTCCCTAATTCAGTAAGGTGGTATTTATCATCTCTTTTGCTTTAGCTATTAAAGAACTATGGAGAGAGAGAGACCTAAGGAGGTTTCAAGATAGGACTCGTATTAGGGAAGAGATTTTGTTCTCCCTAATTTCTAAAATTAGGGAGCAATTACTCTGTACCTAAGGATTATCTAGCAGCCTCTTAAAGAATTAACTAATAAAATTCCTGATTCTTAACAAGTCCACCCAATCAGTAATAATCAGAAGGAAGAAAACCTCTTACATGAAGAATAATCGAGCTGTGTATGGTGGGGTAGTGTTACCTTCTATAGAGGATCTGAATGTGCGATACGTCACAATCCTCATTTGTATCTATGATGAAACCCACAAGAGAGGGAAAGAAGACTAAGAATCAGATCTAGGTAATAGCACAATCTAAAGTTGTGAAAAGTTTTACCTTATGAGTGGGTGGACGATGCATCTATTGTCAAATTTTCAATATCCTTTTATAACTAACAAAGAAGTCATACCCTAATAATTCTGGCAGGTACATTTTTTTAAAAAGAGTGCTTGTTCTTTGCTAGGTGATGCTTCAAAATCTTCTTATAAGTTATTATTATGAAAGCCCTTCCATTTAAACGATGATGTCAATACTTAATAGTCATTAGCATATTAGCATAACTAAGAATTCCTTTTCATACATAGAGAGAAATTAGTGCTTTAGTGCTAAAGTTTTAGTTATAAAAGTTAAAAGGTGGTGTTTTTGCATAAGGACTACCTTTAACCCTCATCTAAAAGCATCAACCTCAATCATAAAAGGCTTTGTATGATTTGGTAAAGTCAATAAAAAAGTATTAGTTAGTGAAATTTTTGTTCCTGAAAATTAACTTGTATCTTATCACTCTAAGAAAATGTATGTTTCTTTAATAGTTCAGTTAGAGATTTACTAATAAGGCCCAAAATTTAATAAACCATTGGTAATACCCAACTAAACTAAGGAAACCTCTAACGGCCTGTTTGGTTCAATGAATGAAATAGATAGGGAATAGAATAGTTATTCCTAGGAATAGAAAAGATCAGGAATAGAACAGAATGAGTATTACTTTGTTTGGTTTAGAGAATAGAATAGAGAAAGAATTTCTATTCCAATGTTTGGTTTGAAAATATAAACTTGGAATAAGAAAGGAATAAGTAA
>JANZXR010000005.1:22207749-22221361 GCA_027575705.1 Erythroxylum echinodendron
AATAATAATAATAATAATAATAATAATAATAATAATAATAATAATAATAGTAGTAGTAGTAGTAATAATAATAATAAATAAATAATAATAATGATGATAATGGTAATAATAATAATAGTAATGATGATGATGATGAAGAAGAAGAAGAAGAAGAAGAAGAAGAAGAAGAATAAGTTTAATAATAATAATAATAATAATAATAATAATGACAATAATAATAATAATAATAATAATAATAGTAGTAGTATTAATAATAATAAATAAATAATAATAATGATGATAATAGTAATAATAATAATAGTAATGATGATGATGATGATGATGAGCTTAATAATATAATTAAGAATAACAAATTGCTTATGTAAGGGAGGGTATTTTTGACATTTTCTTATATTTTTTATTTTTGTCTTTGGGACAAGAAATCTTATACCACAATCTTGGGAGGGAATTTCTGTCCTTGTACTCCGAAGACGGAACAAACATGGGTAAGAACAGCAAGCAAACACTACGAGGCACAAGATTTTTGTGTCTCTTTCATCTATCCTTACTCACGAGAAGAGCAACCAAATGCTACACAAGTGTTTGTCTAAATGTCCAGATGGGACAAAAGTGTTATTTCCTTAAGCATAAGATGAGACAGAAAGGAGTACTTGAATGTTTTTGCTGATGGAAAGGTAGGGTTGATCTTGTTTTTGTTTCGAATTTCTTGGTTTTGGATCTTCCTTTATGTGCTGCTCTCGTAGTTGGCTAAAGATCAAGCTTTGAGGTCGATTTTATATTGAGTGTCATTCATGATCATGATTATATTGCTCCAGAATACCTCTTGCAATGGACAAAAATTGAGATATTGTTCCCTTTCTTTTTTTCATATACATAGAGACGTGATGAAGTTCGTTGATTCAATAGAAGATAAGGACAGGACATACACAATGTATACGAGTTTGACATGTATGCAGCCATCAATGCTTACAATGCAAAAGAAGAAGGGAAAGGGTTATATAATAAGACCAAGTTTAGTAGCTTATATGGGTAGGTACTTGACACCCTGTAACAACCATTATTAACTTAGCTGGGTCTTTAAATATATGAATTAATCACATAAAGGAAAAGTATTTATTGAAACTTTATGTTTTTTAGTTCATACAAGTTGATGCATTATTTATTACTACTGAGGACTGACCACATGTTATGTTCCACTTGAACTTGAAGGGTCTTTTAGTTTTTTGTCTTTAAATAAAAGACAAGGAAATCCGTTTCATGTAATGAGTGGCAGTGACAGAAGTGTAGTTTTGAGGGTTTGAATAGGCTAATGCAGAGGGCAAGGTTGTTGGAACAGGTATGTTCGTTCCATGATACATCTCAGCTTATAGCTTTTGAATTTCAACCAAACAAGCACAATAATTCAACCATCGACAAAGTAAAGATTAATGTTCGAAGGTACGCCTTGGATCCAAAGAACAAAACACCATCAATTTGATGTTCAAACATACATATATATATATATATATATAAACAACTCGCAGCTATGTTTAAGCAAGATTCCTCCTGTTTGCTGCTGTTAAATTCATTTCCATATTGCATAAATTTGGGTGTATTCAGTACTTTTTTGTATATGGTGAGCTGGTTCCTTATTTTCCGCTTTGAGCTACAGTTGCAGTTGAAAGTTTCTGATTTTCGGGTGGAGGTATGATCTTTGGAAGTGAGTGAGGGGGTGCCAAATCTGTGAAAAAGTGAGATCTTCTTGCTTTTCCGAGTGGATCATTACTTTTGAAGTTCATTTGTAGCCTTATAGTCGTTACGAATGCTCGATTATCTCTCTCGACAAAATGAGAAGTAGAAAGAGAAGAAGTTCGAATCCTTCGTTTCGAGAATTTCATTTGGCATCGGAACTTCGTTTCCCATGACTGAAGTATTAAAATAATTATATTGGGACTACTTGGCTGCCGAAAGTTGATGAAACCTTTTCCGGATAGTGCATTTCTGTTATTAGATGAACTGAATTTTCATACTTCATCTGTAGTTTTCTATCTAAATTGAGACGTACAATATATTTCAAATATTTTTCATCTTATTTTGTTCTTCTTCTTTAAAAAAATTAACAAAAATAAGTGTATTCCGCGATATTTTTCATCCCGCGACGTTTTATAACAACGTCATGAAAAGGTCAACTTTTCAGTGACGTTGTTATAAACGTCATGGAATGTCAATGTTCTGTGACGCTTTACATAAAATATCGCAGAAACTTTTTACCTATACCACAATCCGCGACATTTTTTGTGACGTTTTTTAAAACGTCACAAATTGTCTTGTTTTCTTGTAGTGGGGGAAGTCAAGTCGCTGTAAAATATATACTAAATTAAAATTTTTAATAATAATAATTAATTAATGATTAATTTAAATTTTTATTAAATTTGAGTAAAAGGATAGCAATTTAATTGTTAAAAACTTTTTATTTGATGTAAAGAAATTAGATTTATATGGGAATTATATAACGCTTGCTAATAATTGAAATTAATGAAATTAATCTATTACGTTTTTAGACCATTATGACTATTTTTAAATTTTCACAAAAATCTTATATAGCTATAGGATTTTTCATTTTAATTTTAATTTTTGATTATTACTACAAAGTTAAATATTGTTTTAAATAAAAAAGTTAATTTGATGAAATTTGAGATTACAAAAACCTATTAAGCTCAAATTTTAAATCAAAAATTAACCCATTTATCATATTAAAAATTTTATATTAATAATTTAAATTAAGATTATTAAACCTAAGATTTCTTGCAAAATAATGCAATTGATGAGAGAAATAAATTATATTTAATAAATTATAAATAATATCAATTAAATTAAAATTTTACAGTATAAGAATGTAATTTATTATTAATTGACATAAATTTTAAAATGAAGTAGATATATGTCAAATAATATGTAAATAAATAAATTTCTTTATTATTATTATTAAAAATGGTTTAAGCTCTTTTGCTAGCTTCGTTGGCAAGCCAATTTGTATGGATGAGGTTACTTCACTAAAGAAGAGAGTTGGGTTTGCCAGAATATGTATAAATATGGATGTTACTAAGGATCTTTTAGAAGAAATTCCTTGACTAATATTAGGGGAGGGGGACCAATTAATGCATGATTGTATTACAATCTCCTACCAATAGTTACCTTCTCTTGCTATAATGGGGAAGCAATGACGCCCAACTAGAAGAACATGCGTTAAGGGAAACTATTAGGAGCTAATAACTATCCCTAGAGCTAAAAAGAACATAGAGCAGAGGTTATAGGAAACAATGAATCCCTCTCTTCCACCTATTCTTTCTTCATCAGTAGAGGCTTATGGAAACACTAAGGAAGTTAGTCTAAATCAGAATTACCAAACTAGCAAAGCAGATACTTAACAGCCTTCAGAAACCCCCCACAGATAATATTGCTATTCCAAAGGTTGTTATACAATCAAGGAAACTATCTGAAGGTTTTAGAACATTAGAAAGAAGAAGATCAGGGAATAAGGCCAAAAAGAAATCTCCAACTTCCTGTTAATATGTCTATCCTAGCTTGGAATACTAAAGATATGAATAATCCTAAGAAGCAACTTCTTATAGTTAATTTTGTCAATTATATCAATCCTATGATTTTTGGTTTGCTTTAGACCAAACTTAAGTTGGAGCTTGTTCTAAATCAAGCTTTCTCAATAAATGGAAGTTTGTTACAAACCATTCTCATCACCACCTTGGAAGGATTGTGGTAGCCTACTTTCCTAACCAAGTTAAGGTCCATTAGTATGCATAGCTCAATACAAAGTATAGCCATCGAGGGAATTGGGGTTATATAACTCACTTCATCTATGCATTAAATCATTCATTTCAAAGAGTGGCTTTGTGGAAAGATTTAAGGGATCCAAGAAGCTTGGTAACTGGTCCTTGACTGATTCTTAGGGACCTCAATTTTACTACTTTTGTAGTTGAATCGGAAGGCATAAGGTGTAGCCTAAGTCCAACTTAATATCTTATCTATCTTCCATAGAGTTAATTGATATAAACTCTAATGGTTCCTACTTCATTTAGTGTAATATGTAGGAAGAGGATTGACACATTAGAAGGAAAATTGACAAAACACTTGTTAATAAGAACTAGCTTCTTAATTTTCTTAAATGTAACTGATCCTTGGTTGATTCTTAGGGACCTCAATTTTACTACTTTTGTAGTTGAATCGGAAGGCATAAGGTATAACTTAAGTCTAAGCAAGGAGCTAATATCTTGTCTATCTTCCATAGAGTTAACTAATATAAACTCTAGTGGTTCCCACTTCACTTAGTGTAATATGTAGGGAGAGGATTGGCACATTAGAAGGAATCTTGACAGAGCATTTGTTAATCAGAAGTAGCTTCTTAATTTTCCTAAATGCAAGGCTCACTTTCATAAGAATCTTTACTCTGACCACTGTCTTATCTTAGTCTCCAAAATGAGGGAATTAAGGACTAGGATAACTCCCTTTAGTTTTTTCAACTACCTAGCTGACAAGGAAGGGTTTAATAAGGCCCTAGTTTGGGGTCTTAGCTTCCAATTACAGGGATTTAAATCCTACCAACTTTATAAAAAGCTGGTAGCCATTAAATAGAGCCTTTTTAGTTCAATCATTTTTGTAAGCAATGCAGTCAAAATGCCAAAGAAATTTTAATTTGTAGATAAAAGATCTATACTCATTTGGGGTATAAAACCAACAAACATTAGAGAAAGTTGCTTTATATAGTTACCTGGACGGCCTACATATCCACAACTCTATTACAAGACAGAAGTCAAAGGTATTATAATTCAAAGAGGGTGATTCAAATACTAGCTACTTCTATACAAGTTTACTTTCGAGGAGGAATAGGAACAATATCAACTCCATCTAAGATGAACTGGGTAATATGATAAATAAACAAGATGTCATTGTCAACCATGTTAAGAGCTATTTTGCAAGTATCATGGGAACAAGAGTAGAATCTGTGCTACCCTTATCTACATTAGATCACAACTTCTTTATGCTTCTCTCCCCCCAATAATATGTGAAACTTATTAAACTCACCTCTCCTAAAGAAATCTATAAAGTGGTTTTCAGTATCAATCCAAACAAAGCACTTAGAATTGATGACTATAATGGTATGTTCTTTCATAAAGCTTAGCCTTTGACAGTCTAGGAATTCTTTTCCAATGTTAAGATGCTAAAGGAATACAATATAACCCTTTTATGCCTAGTCCCAAAGTTCCCTACCTAATAACTATAAAGGATTATGGACCAATTTTATGTTGTACCAATATTTATAAGATTATCTTAAAGATCCTAGTTGAGAGACTCAAGTCCATTCTACCTGATATCATTGTTGCTCCTCAAGCTGCTTTTATAGATGGGAGATCTATAACAGATAATATAATGATAACTCAAGATTTTTTGAACAAATATAATGCTAAGGGGTCTAGAAAGAATGTTGTACTAAAAGTAGATATCTATGAGGCATTTGATACGTTAGATTGAGAATTTTTTTACTTTAAGTCCTTTACAAAACGAGATTTACATAAATATTTATCTCTTGTATTTCTGCTTGCATCAACACTATTTTCTATTATATGATGATAAATGGAGAAACCATTGCTACTTTTTAGGGGGATAGAGGATTAAGGCAAGCGAGACCTTTTATCCCCTTATTTCTTTACCATGTTATAGAGGTCCTCACTATAATAATCCAGGATAAGGTAGTTAAGGAGAATGGATTTAGATTATATAAGAAATGTATACAATATAAAATTACTCAACTTTCCTTTACAAATAATGTTCTACTTTTTCTGTCATAAAAACAAGGCATTTATTCAATGCTTAATGGAGTTTTTGAATCAATTCAGCAAAGTTTCTGGCTTATATATTAATAAGGAAAAGAACTTAGTCATCCTCTCCAAAGACTATGAATTTCTAATGAGGTAATTTGATGGAGTTCACTAGCATCCCTTGTGCTTCACTACTTATCATGTATTTTAGGGGTACTAATTACCTCTAGGAAGTTTTCCTATAATGATTGCCCAGTGTTGTTTAACAAGGTTAAAGCTAAGACTAGAAGATGTAAGTGCAAATTCCTTTCTTTCTCTAGCAAATTTCAACTATTTTCCTCAGTATTATCAACCCAGTTACCTATTAGGGTGCTCACTTTCAACTTCATAAAAAGCTTCTCTAGAACATTGAAAAGATGATGAGGAATTTCCTCTAGACAGGGAACCTATCTTCCAAGCCCTTCTATAAGGTGAGTTGGTCTAAAGTGAAATTACCCAAGGAGGAAGCAGGTCTAGGATTGATTTCCCTACAAGAAATGAACACAACTTTTCCAATAAGGTACTTATGGAGCATTGTCATAGAAAAATGCTTAGTTTGTTTCAAATGGATTAATAAGTTCTATAAAGAGGCAGGAACATTTAAAATGCTAAAATTAAATATAACTCTGCCTATAATATGATGCAAATTCTAAAATTTAGGTCCTCTTGTCAACCATTCATTAGAATCAGGATTAGAAATGGCTTAACATCTTCTTTTTTTGTATGACAATTGTAGTCCTTTGGGTCCTCTATACAAACCTCCTAACTATAGTGCACTGAGATTATCTTTCCTAGAATAAACTAAAGTCTTGTATTTAATCAACTCTGATGAATGGATTAGAACAGGGAAGTTCTTAAACTCTATTCCTAACTAGGTGCATGCCATCCTGACTCTAATATTCAGGACAAGGCTGTTTGCACACTAAACTCTTCATTTATTTACTCTACTAGGTCTTTTAGACATGTTATTAGGTCTAAGAGAACTAAAGTTCATTGGTGTAAATTGGTATTTTAAAGAGTATTTCTCCCCAAAGTATCATTTTTGTTATGGTTAGCAATATTAGAAAATTTGTCTATCTTAGATAGAATTATCCCATTGATCTCACCCCTATAAATCCTCTTATAAATTCTGCAATGGTAGTTGTAGAATCCATAAGTCACCTACTCTTTAATTTCCCTTTCACTGGTTCAACTAGGAATAACTTCTGTTAATGCGCATTTTATATTGATTTGATATATAATTAGCCAAATTTTTGTTCATTTAATGTTTAAATTTTACTAATTAAGAGTTATTTGTTTTATTCTAGGTATATATTAAATTTGAAACATTTAAAAGCCTAAAGCCAAAAAGAAAAAGAAAACGTCAACGTTTTGGCCACCCAAAATGTTAACGTTCTTGGTGGAGATAAAAAGACAGGCTAGGGCTGCGTGAAGAAAAAAACAATAATAAATAGCTGGACAAAAATGCAAGAGTAGCCCATAACAGCAAAATGACAACACAACACCAGCTGGGTATAAGAAGAAACGACAACGCAGAAACAGCAGGACAAGAGAGGAGCAAGAAAGACAAGAGAGTAACGTTACTAAAAAAAATTCAACAGATAGAAACAAGAAGCATTGGCGAGAGCAGACAAAGGAGAGAGTAACCGGAAGGCGTGAAAAGAAAACAGTGAAGCCAGCAGGAATGTGCGTGAAAAAGGAGAGTAGTAGGAGTAGCGTAAAAAGAGAGATGGAGTGGAGTAATAACAGCAACAGTAGCAGGCGTGAGTAAAGAGCAGTAGCATGCGTGAGTAAAGAACAGTAGTGTGCGTGAAAGTAGGGCTGCGTAAAAAAAATTTTATTCGAACAGAGAAGAGATGATTATACGTGAGCTGTTGGAGAGGAGTTGAGAGAGCCAATCCCTCACTGACGCACAGAGCTCACTAAAGACTCTCCACTCACTCACGTTGAAGGCAAGCAGTTGTGACAAATTCATGTTGAGGCAGCTGGTGGAGATAGGAGTCGCTAGCAGCAGGTGAAGAAAAGCAACATGGAAGCTGCTGGCACTCCACACACACCGAAGCAGCTGGAGACTCTCCACACACATAACGTTGGGCATAGATAAAAACAAGACAACTGGTGGCTTTGGAGAACAAATTGAAGCAGCTGATGGTGTGAATAACAAAAACCAGTTGGTGGCTGGTTGACGCAAGCAGTTGGAGGAGAGAAAAAACGCTAGTTAGGAGACTAGCTAGTGGCTTAAGGAGAAAAACGTGAGTAACGTTGGAGATAGAAATAAAAGAGGGAGCTGTATAGAAGTTGCGTGAAGAAGAAAGGCTGGGCGTGAATAGAAAGATTACGTGATTAGTATCAGTGGACCAAAAATCTCCCATATAATTCGTCACATCAGTT
The DNA here is from genome assembly GCA_027575705.1 of Erythroxylum echinodendron. Classification (NCBI taxonomy): domain Eukaryota; kingdom Viridiplantae; phylum Streptophyta; class Magnoliopsida; order Malpighiales; family Erythroxylaceae; genus Erythroxylum; species Erythroxylum echinodendron. Next base: position 22,215,990 of record JANZXR010000005.1, read on the forward strand.
ATAGTGGCAAGAAGGGAGGATAGAAAATACAGCAACGGTAGAAGACGTTGACAGTAGAGAAAATTCAGCTGTAAAAAAAGGGGATATTTTTAATTTGTTTTTATTTCTTATTTAATTTGATTGTGTGGATTTAATCAATGCAAATATATGTTATGACCTTGATTTATGTTACATTGATGAATCTGTGTGAGTCAGTTTTTCTTTTCGGTTAAGGTTATAATTGATATTAGATTGGGACAATTTTTGTAGTATTGATTTTTGCTTGATTGAATGCATATTTAGTTCTAATTTAGCTTGATCACCTAGATTAAGACCTCAGATGATTGAATGCCACAATCAATGGGATTTAATTTGTCGAAAAATTAATCAAGCGACATACTTAAACCAACCTTAGGATCTTGTGTGAGGATACCTAGGATTAACGAACTTAGTTTTAGGCTTCTTGTATTAAACACCTTTTATTCCGAATTATCTATAAACTAAGTGAGTGACTCAGATTTAGAAGAGAAGGGAATTCCCATGAACATTGGGTTTGACTTGCTTTAGTGAAGTAATTCCTATATCAATCCACCGTTATAATTTTTAGCGTCTAATCCAGTTAAAATCTGATACCTTAACCGATTTTTGTTATTTGATTAAATCTAGTCGTTTTAATTTATACCTTGCATTTTTCATATTTTCTTGATTTGATTACTTTAATTTGTTTTATTTTCAAATCAATCAATTCTTAATTGTTTCAGTAATTTTTCATCGTTTAATTTAATTGTCTTACGTGTTGGATTTTTCCTTGGGTACGATATCCAGTTTTTACCGATTTATATTACTTATCGACGGGGTGCACTTGCCTCTAATTGATCTAGATAGAATTTAATTTATATTGTTTTGTTTAGATCGCAACAACTTCCTAATAACATGTGAAGCCCCTATCCCTCCTACAAAATGGAGATATATTGTTCAATGGATTATGAAACCCCCATGGTATGAGGAAGGATAATAGACTACTTCGCCAGGTGGCTTGATCTTATCTTATATATTGGTTTCTACGTGACAGGAACTCTAGGATCTACAAGCAACTATTTGTTAATCAACAAGTCTTCATATGGAAGTTATCCACTTTGTCATGGAAACTATTCTAATTAGAGGTGCAACATTAAAGTCCTGTATCATAGTTTTAACTAAATAGCTTTTGTAAAATGATTAAGTTGTTACCAAGCCTTTGAAAGATCAACTCTTTTTTGTTGTTGTAGAATTTTCTTCTTGGTTCGAGCATTGTTTCATTAGGCTTATGCCTTGATTTAGGCTGTTATGTAATTTTTAAAAAAATTAATAATATATATAATATACGGAAAAAATATGAAAACAATATAAATTTACTTATTTTTCATAATTTTTTCAATTGTAGATATGCAAATAGTATTTATAGATAGGGATGATAGTTAGGTTCGAAGTTGATTTGAAATCAACGAGCTAGGCTCGAGTTGATTAGATTTTGACTCAAACTAGAGTTTGAGTTCGAGACTTTGTTTGAAAGGTCAAAACGGTTTAATTTTTCGCTCAAAAAGATGTTATTTTGACAAAATTGGCTCAAACAATATCACTTTGATTTTAAATTTGTGTAAAATTAAAATCAGAATGAAAACATTTTGGGCAATTCAAGCGGACTCAAGTTGTGAGTTAATGGAGTCAGGTCAGACTAGGCCGGTAACAGATCTAACCTAGTTCAACTTGTTCCCATCCCTATTTGTAAATAAAAGGAAGAAATAAACTTTATATGTATAATTGTTAATGATGGTGCATAAGTTTGTCAAATGTGTAAAATTTAAAAGTTTTTGTATTATAAACTTAATGTTCTAATGACAATTTTTATAAAAAAGAATAATTGTGACATCTTTTAAAATAGTGAAGAAATTAAAACCAATCACACTTCTTATATAATAAAAGTTTATTATTCTAGAATTTTAACTTTTAAAATTTTTTCAAAATCATATATAGATAATAATTATAATAACCTTATCGTACGTATATATTTTCTAATAAATATAACAACTTTTTTTGATAAATACACATTACAATTATTTTTACAATATACTTAGTATTAGAGAGAAAGATATGAACCACTTAGATCTTACGCGAAATACCAAGAGGTCAATTGTACCTTTTCCTTTAAAAATTCATAACAATCACTTCTTCATCTACATGGCTAGAATTATATCATTTTCATGTCACATGTCAAGAGTTAATAGTGTGATGGCCGAAATTTGACATAACTTATAGTTAAAGGTGCCAAGTAATATTAGAGTTTATGACAAAGTTCATCTCGAACATTTTGGGAAAGTTTAAGAGATGAATAAGACGTTTTTACTTTTTTCTATTTATTATAGTTTGTAAAGGTGCTTTGACATAAATTAGGGGAAGCTTGCATTATCAAGAAATTTGATTAATGTGTTAGGACTTTTTAGATGGTCAAAGGATCCATTTTTTCATTTAGTCAATTCAATTTTAACTGCTCTAAAGTAGGATGATTCGCGGATAATGCAACTTATATAAATAATTTGCATTTTTTGGTTTAATTTATTTTTAAAATATAATTTTAATTCATAGAATAAAATTGCCAAATTATAAATTTGTCCAAAGTGTCTGAATTTGATTTAATAAATATTATTGTGTGATTATAGTTTTTAATGTTAAAAAATTCTTTAATAATACAAAATAATATTAATTATAAAAATAATATAACGTAAGAAAGCTGTTGTCAAATAAACATTTTAATATAATATTATGCGTTGCCCAAGTGCATATTAATTTATTTGACTTGGGTATAACCAAAACTATACGCGTGGAATTTATGGAGGCGATGTACATTTTCCAACCTACCATATCTTCCTGTTCCTGTTGGCGCAAGATCCAACATATTGTGGGAACTTGGTGTAAGAATTTTGAGCAACATGGAGCTTTGACAACACGAAAGTCAAGCTAAGATGCCGATTTTTCTAAAACATATGACGTGATGTGCCTCATTTTCTTTAGGAAACTTGAAGGAATGAATGAATGCGTTGTTTGATTTAACCTTAATCGCAAAATATGACCAAAAATGAACCAACCAATCATACGTCATTTCCAGTGATGCTTAATTATATGGTAACCAGTAATAGGTGAGAACGAGGATATAACCATTATTTCCTAGATTTTAGTTATTTGGCTATTACCGTTAGGTAAAATAGAGAAAGAAAAAACTGAAATGAATACGAAACAATCATGAAACTTTTATTTTTAAGTAGACGGTGATTATAAGTTTGAATAAAAAATCGGGAATAAAAGGTAAAAGATATTATTAAAATATTAGCAAATTATTATTAAAATGTTCGTTTTTATTATAATATTAATGTCAAAATCTTTTATATTAATTTCTTAATGATTATTTTATTTTATTATCTTTATATTTTATAATAATCATTTATAATTATTTAAAAATTAATAGTTTTATAAATAATTGAAACTTTTATTAATTATTTATAAAATATAAAATTGTAATTAATTATGTACAAAATAAATTATAGAATAAATAAATATGAGTTAAAAATTTTTTCTTTGATTTTAATATTTAATACCAAATATTAACATAACTATTGCTTTTGTTTAATAATACTAAACACGCGTACTCAATCATTTTATTCCTATTTTCATTCTCACTTTATATTCGTATTTATTCGTTATTGGCTACCAAACTAGACCTTAGGTTAAAACTTTTGGGTGACTAAGCCAACTAATTAATTATGTAAGTTTATTGTAACTTGTGATAAGCGTTTTGACAGCTTAACCAAATTTAATATGGATGAGTTGGCGAGACATGACTTGTTCTAAATATTTAAAAAATAAAGTTTTCAAACTTCTAGTTTGCAAGAAAACAGAAATTGAGACTTTTTATATATTAATTTAATATCATATTGGATACAAAAATCAAAGCTTCAAAACGAATATATAGTACTTGAAAATAAGCCATAAATTTTGACTTGTGATAGTTTAAAAATATGCATTTTCACTTAGTTTTATACTTTAATATTAAGAAATTCATATTTAATTTAATAATTTTCATATATTTTTAATTAATAATAATATATTATAATACTGTTACATTGATCTAGTAAAGCAGCATGACGTAGCATCTAGAATTCTTTATCCTTTCAGGACAAAGTATAAACGACATTCATACAGAAAGTTAAAAGTTTAGGGATGAGATCCCCTTACTTATTATTCTGTATTTTTATTTATATATTTTTCTGAGTTTTATATGAGTTCGACATATTTTTATGGATGAGATCGAGTAGAACATAGTTGTTACAGAATAGTAGGTACAGAAGATCTGATTCTGTTTAAGGATGAGATCTTCTGTACCTATTATTTTACACTAACTATGTTCTACGTGATTTTATTCATACATTTTTTTAAGTTTTACATGAATTTTATATATTTTTATGGATGAGATCGTATGAAGCAGAATTAGAATAGAGTGGTATGTAGAGAGGATCTGATTCTTAAAGCTTTTGACCGCAATTAATGTCAAGTCTACCTAATCTTCAAGAAGATCCCAGAAACCTATCATCGGTTAATCATATTAATAGTTTGGTCTCAACTGTAACTATAAAAATCAGCCAACGAGATTTACCATTTATAATACTTCACTAATTTGACCGACTAAAACTAATTTAATTTAATTTAATTAGTCATAAAACATCCTCTATCCAATTTAATGCAAAACTTACAAGAAAATATCTAAAGAGTCCCTAAAATGAGAATTCTAATTTATGTAGAGCCTAATAACAAGTCATACAAAATTAATAATTAATTAAAATTTATATGTTTAATTAGTAAGGACTGTCTCTAGCTCTCTGTTTTGTGAAAATCAGAGAAGAGTTATCAATGTAACCTTCTGTTTATATTTTATAAAAAAATTATTTCTATAACTCGAAGCTGTAATATTTTAGGCAGAAAAAAGAGTAATTTTACTAATTATAATTATAAGTTTACTTAGTAAATTAATAGTAAAAGAATTTTGTATCCCTAACATCAATTTAATTAATACCATCGAACAAACTTGATCTGTTTATTGGGATTACAAAAGCTTGCATGGTTGTCTGACGAAGATGAAGTTAGAAGCCAACTCCTATACTACATATAACGTCATCACCAATCCCTCCTGCCTATAAATACGATGCCAAGTTTCAATAGGCTATACATACATCAACCGAAGAGATGAATTCTCTAAATTCTTCACTGCTGTCATTTCTTCTCCTCCTCCTCCTCCCATTCCCTCTGATAACTTCTGGTTCCCCTCATTATCAGTTTATTCAATGCCTTCTCCAACATTCTGGAGA
>JANZXR010000005.1:22226825-22265294 GCA_027575705.1 Erythroxylum echinodendron
ATTGTCTTGGAGACTGCTTCAAACTATATAATGATTTTTGCAATTTGCAAACCCAATTTTCTTTTCCAGCAACCGTAAACTCTTCTGGAAGAGACATAAAAATATCTTCCTCCAAATCACCATGTAAGAACGCCGTCTTGACATCAAGTTAAGCCAACTCCAGGTCAAACTACACAACCAAAGCCAACAAAATACGAATAGAAGAATGTTTTACTACAGGAGAGAATACCTCGTTGTAGTCAATGCCTTCCTTCTGAGCATAGCCTTTGGCTACCAATCTAGCTTTGAATCTTACATTGTCTTTTCCCAAAGATTCCATCTTCTTAGCATACACCCATTTACAGCCAATTTCTTTCTTCCCTTTTGGTAACTGAACTAGCTTCCAAATCTCATTTTTATAAAGAGATTTCATCTCCTCATTCATAGCTTTCTTCCACTCCACGCTCTCTGAACTCCTGACAGCTTCTTTGTAAGTGGATGGAACATCATCTTCAATAACGGGAAGTGCATATGAGACAATATTAGTAAATCGAGCAGGCTTTCGAATTTCCCTTCTTAAGCTTCTGGTTGCAATAGAATCTTGTTACTATGGAGGCTCTTGGGTAGGTACCTCTTCTTCATTATCCTCGTCCTCATCATCAGAATCAACTGTAGGACTAATGTCTGTAACATTAGACCTTACTGGAATAACTAACTCCACCTGCTTTGAACTACTTATAGTCTTGATCGCTTCAATTTCCCCTTCATGCTTGTTCTAATTAACCATAGGAGCCTTATCAAAAGTCACATCTCTACTTACAACAAATTTCTTCTCATCTGGACACCAGAGTCGATATCCCTTTACGCCAATGCTAAAGCCCATAAATAGAGTTTTCTTTGCTCTTGGATCCAACTTGCTTTCCCTGACATGATAGTAAGTAGAACAACCAAATATATGTAAATATTTGTAATCAGTACAAGGTTTACTAGACCATACTTCTATGGGTGTTTTACACTTGTTCACAGCAGTAGGCAATCGATTAATAAGATGACTTGCATAAGTAATTGCCTCAGCCCAAAATGCTTTGCCTAAACCAGCATTAGACAACATACACCGGACTTTCTAAGTAAAGTACGGTTCATGTGCTTCGTCACCCCATTCTGTTGCGGTGTCTCCCTAACCGTGAAGTGCCTCACAATACCCTCATCTTGACAAACTTTCAAAAATGGATCAGAATTATATTTACCACCATTGTCTGATCTGAGAGTCTTAATCTTTTGACCGCTTTGCATTTCAATCATCTTTTTCCACTTCAGGAATATCTTTAAGACTTTATCTTTATGCTTCATGGTGTATACCCATACTCTTCTAGAGAAGTCATCAATAAAGGAGACAAAATAATGGCTACCTCCTCAAGATGCATTCTTGAAAGGTCCCCAAATATCAGTGTGAACATAATCTAGAATGCCTTTGGTGTGTTGAATAGCAGTGCCAAATTTCACTCTAGTTTGCTTATCCAGCACACAATATTCACAGAATTCCAATTTACATGCTTTTGCACCTTTTAATAAGCCTTGCTTCACCAATCCTTGCAACACTTTTTCACTAGCATGCCCAAGACGCATATGCTATAACCTTGTTATGTCTGAGCTATCTGCATCAGCAGCTTCAGTGACAGCTGCTCCACCAATAACTGTACTTCCCTGCAAGAAATATAAGTTATTTCGTCTTATACCTTTCATCACCACCAGTGCCCCATACACAGCTTTAAAAACTCCACCCTCCATGGTGATCTTGATACCCTTGGATTCTAATGCTCCCAATGAGATAAGATTCTTCTTCATATCCAGTACATACCGAACATCACTCAATTCTCTGACTGTTCCATCATGCATCTTCAAACAGATTTTGCCTATCCCTTGTGTTTTGCAGGCATTATTATTTCCCATCAAAACAACTCCACCATTAAGCTCCTGGAAGCTAGAGAACCATTCCCGAATGGGACATATATGATAGGTGCAACCTGAATCCAAAAACCACTCCTTTAAGTGACCATCAACAGATGAACTAGCCAAAGCAAACTCCAAATTATCATCTCCAGATTTTGCAACTTTTGCTACAGAACCCACTTTCTCTTTCTCTTTATTCTTCAATTTGGGGCCATCTTTCTTCCAATGACCCTTTTGGCGACAAAAGGCATATTCATCTTTAGCAGGAAACTTCCCTCGTGATTTTGAACGAGATTTTCCTTGCTTCCCATGTTTTCTTTCCTCTGTTAGTCCCCTTACAGTGAGTGCCTCAGTTTGTGAATTGTGAGTCTTCTATTCCTTCTTACGACACTCATGATTCACCAATGCCGCAGAAACCTCATCAAATTTCACCTCGGATTTTCCATACAACAAAGTAGTTGTCAAATGATTATAATCATCAGGCAATGAATTTAACAAACACAGTGCTTTATCCTCATCAGGAATTTTCACGTCGAGATTTGCTAAATCAACAAGTATTTTATTATAATCATTTAGGTGTTCGTGCATAGAAATACCTGAACGTTACTGAAATCGGAAGAGTCATTTCTTCAAGAAGAGCCGATTTTCTGCGCTCTTGGTCATGTACTTTTCTTCCAATTTCTTCCATAACTCCTTAGCAGAAGTTTCCTTCATATAAGGATATTTCAGCTCCTTATCAAGGAATGATCGAATAGAGGCACAAGCATGGAGATTAATTCGCGTCCACTGCTTGTCATCCATATCTTCGAGTTTATCTTCCAGAATTATGTCCAACTCTTGTTGATACAATACATTCATAACTTCACATTGTCACATACCAAAATTATTAGAGCCATTGAATTTATCAATTTCTAACCTCGTAGTAGTGATTGGATGCCTATTGGATATAGGTTTTGACGATGACGATATCGACTCCTTCTTAACGGACTCGTCTTTATCTCCAACCATCTACTTGCCCTATTCACGAATACGTACTGTTCACAATTACTATTCACACGACTGTAGCACCAATACTATTCACAGCACTGTAGCAAAAGCACTGTTCACGTATTGAGGCACGAACACTGTTCACAACTGTAACACCTACACTGTTCACACTGTAGCATGAATACTATTCACGAACTGTAGCTCCGAAAAATTTTCACCTCTACAACACCCCAGTAGAAAAAACTGGAGCTTTGATACCACTTGTCGTGCGGAAACGCTAATCAATTTAGAATGAAAATAAAACAATAACAAGAACACCAAGATTTTGATACTAGTTCGGCAATGCCTACGTCCAGTTTGGAGACGAATGAGTATTTCACTATAATCAATGAGAACATATAGTGTTTATCACTCAATTTTCCAACGACCCAAATTAACCCAAGCTCACACACTGCTACTAGGAAGAGAAAAAACTGAAAAATACAAAAAACATCTCTCTTCGAAATTCCTCCTTGCTATTTTCTCTCTCTTGGTGCAACTCTCTCTCCTTTTCTCTCTCCCTCTAGGCTCTTAGATTTTTCTGCTCTCTTCTCTCTATCTCTCAATTCCACTGCTGCTGCTTCTCTTTTATAGAGAAGTTACTAAATGAAGGCCAACTTGTTGCACCAAAACCCACCGATTTTAAGCCACCATTTTGACCTTGAAATTCACCGAAAGTCACCGATTGTAAGCCACCATTTTTGACCTTTTATGAGTTTGAGACAATAATCAACAATAACTAGTATTGTTGAAGATTCCTGCTTTGTTTCAGCTATTTTTCTTGCATCTCCTTGGGTAATACCGAATCTCGTTACAAAAATTATCCTCCATTTTCTTTTTGATATTTGAACTCCTAGCACCCTTTGCCATTCTTCTAACGGTCACATTACCAAATGAAAATTAATTTATTTTCTTACAAGAAAGAAAGTGGCCTTCTCCCAACATATACCCGCAACTCAAATCTTCCTAATTTATTGGACCATATTATAACATACTAACCGATATAAACATTAACGAATGCTGGTCTGAATGATATCATTCCTCTGGGAATTTGATCCAATTAATCAGCAGACTATACATTCACTCTTTCATGGAAACAAGAGTGTTGTACCTACATCTTTCCTCTTCACCCTCGTGATCTTCCTGGATAGCTTTGATGGGTTGAGTTGATGACCCCATGAAAATCATATTCCCTGCTGGGTCTCAATGTTCAAATCTGTCCAGAATCACAGGAAATGTGCAACCAGAATCCAAATTGACGATGGTATGACACGAGTTTACTAGAAAACAGTGACCATCTCTTAATCAACTTAAAACTGAAAGAAGGTTTTGCTTCTGACAAAGTTTTGGTTGCAACAGTAAATTTTCTTTTCGCAGAACCCATTTGAACAATGTTAGTAGACAAAATTGATATCGAAACAACATTTAGGACATCTTTAAACCTTTGACATATACATATTATATTATATTTCCCCGATGAATGGAACAAGGTAGCTAAGTGGCAGCAAGAACCTAAAGCTGTGAAGACTACATATAGTTTAGAACTTAATTACCACAAAAGTGAGTTGCAACTGGAAGCACTTAGATTTAAATGAATTCTCCATTTGATGAATGAGCTTTCTGTTTAAGTGTTCCTTGTCAGCACCGTTTCAGGCTGCAGTTAGATAGTTTTGGCCGGTTAATCACATCACTTGACTCATTCGCAAGGTTGACCTTCTCTATCAAGGACACACACAAAACTTTCATTTCTTCTCTCTCTCTCCTATTGGTAAGTATTGGAGGTCTCAGTGTGGGAACCTTTCTAGACAGTGAGGAAGGATTTAGTTCGGAAAATTGGTGGTGGAGAGTTGGGCCATAACGTGGTTGAATGATTACTGAAGATAAGACCAAATGGTGAAGTAAAGGCTTCCGTATGCTCTACGTACAATGCCTTATTTGTACTTTTGTTGATAACGAAACTTCGCCTGAGTTTACCTCCGGAAAGAATGGTGATAGCAAGAGTTCCGAGTTCGATGGAGTGAAGACTTTACCATAACAGCCTTACAGAGACAATTTAATGGTTACGGTTTGTATTTGTCTGAAGAAGAGATTGGCAAATGCAAACAGTTGGGTCCAATGAACAACTTCCACATTCCCGTCTGCCTCAGATGACATCGTCTCTTTCATGATGGCTTATGGCTTACCATATTTTCTAAGTGAGAAGCCATTCAGAATTTTAACGTTGCAAGACTGACGAGACAAAAAAAGGCATAGAAGTGGTGAATAGCTATGAAATAACTTCAGTATCTTCTCCCTTTTGGGAGTAAGGTATGCAGTTCAAACATTATTTACAACAAGCATATTCTGTTGGGAATAAATACCTGTCGCTTTCATAGTTTTACAGAGCGTCAAGGTCAACCAAGCTTATAAAAGAGCAGTTGGAAATGGTAGAATTTACAACCAGGAAAACTAATACAAAGATCTGCCCTAGGAAGAGTGAGCTGGAACAAATAGAGCAAGTCTCGCTGCCTGGAATTAAGATTCTAGCATTTGTGGGAAGAGAAACTGGAACTTTATAGAAGGAAATTTGAAATTCCATAGGATTTTATTTACTCTGCATCGAAGTTAAGAAAAATTCATGGTCATGGACCAGTTAATAATCTTCCAATGTTTTTTGGGTATGGATAAGAAGAGTGGTTTAGAGGTGGAATTGTAACACTATGACCATCATTCCCACGTTGTTGAGATCCATACTGATCCATGCCGCCATTTACAACACCATGGTAAGTTGTAACTGGATTTCCTTGAACCATTCTGAAATTGGATCCACTTGTTTGGAGTTGGATTTGTGCAAGTCCACAATCCAAAGCTTGTTGTTGATCACTCGATCTATTTTCAGCAGCTGAACTAATCCCAACACCAAGATCAAGGCTAATTGTATCGCTTTCATCTGATCTCATCCTTGGTGGTCCATTCATTGCTGTTGATCCTGCTGTGTCATGACTACTGGTCCTTGATACAGGCACATCATGATTGTGTTTCCCTTCGTATGTTGTTATAACTGCTTTTGGATCATGAGATGCCCTCTCCACATGTTTCCTAACTGGGCATCCAGCATTTGTGCATTTATAGTAACTCCTGAAGAAAGAGTAAACATGAGATGAGATGAAACATCTTAAGCTCATTAAGACTATGTATGAACATGAAGATATGTAAGAAATAGCTAACCGCATAAGATTTCCAGACAAGAAGTGAAAATTCTAACTATTTGTTCTCTGGAGTCCCAGATTAAAAGAATCCTGTTCCCAAACAATCAATCAGCCAATAACAGAACCACTAGCAACAGCATCAACAACTTTGTAGCATGTTTCAGTAGCATAAATTCCAAATCTGCATTTGCGCAAGTATCGCTTACTATGACATCCATATCACCATTAAAATTTGGAAACTTACATTTCCTTAGGTACTGAAGTTAATAGCAAAATGAATTTATTGGAGGAACTGAGGCCTACACATTGATGCCAAAACACAAAAGTAATGGTGACGTCATAAGAAGATCTGCTCTGTACAACTCTGAATTAATAAGTTGCCTAAAAGGTCATTCAAAAGACACGTAAGGAAGATACACAAGCAAATAAGATAGTTAAAGAAACTAGTTGTAACTTGTCCCACTGTGATCAGACTGGAACAACCAGAAGTTATTTGTACCCATGATGTCATGACAGCACTAGACCTCAAAATACAGGATATCTATCAATTTATAGAATGTCTTTTGGTTTAGAATCCAAAATTAGTTCTGAAAGTGCATAAAGTGAGCACAATATCGATATGTATTCAATTAATATTAACAACATTGAATACATACCTTGGATTAGGATTGCCTCTCACAACTTTCTGCCCATATTTACGCCACCTGTACCCATCATCCAGGATGTCAACCTCACTCAGAGTCTGAACAACAACACGTGGTTCCCTTATTGGCTTAACAACTGGCATAATCTCAAAACTCCCAGAATCCATCTTCCTGTTTGAAGCAATTGACCTTACATTAGTTGGTAAACCATTGGGTGATCAGTATTAATGAATGACCTGAGAAAGTATTAAGTACCTCCTTTTTGCAAGGACATCCTCATCATCCTCAGCACCTTCTATGCTATCATCATTTGCTACACCGGGAGACAGATCAGGAGTTCCATTTGGATCCATGGATTGAGACATCTGACCACACAAACCCAATGTCTTATCTGCAGAGGAAAACAACATAACAGAAGCACATTAGCTAAAAGATAATAAGACAAAAGGAAGATTTACAAAGAGAAAATTATAAAGTTTCTGCTTTACCATCATGGCCTGGTAAAGATGAAATCTTGTCAGATCTTTCTTCTTGTAAAGACAGAACAGAGCCAGAGGTATTTCGACGACTGGGTTGAGGCTTAGGATGATCATGTGTTCCTTTATAGATAATCTCGGTTATCTGTCCATCATGTGAGCGCTCAAATAGCTTTTTCACCTCACAGTTAGGATGTGTACATTTGTAATAGCTCCGAGGGAATTCACTTCCTTTCACATGTTTCTGCCCATACTTTCGCCAGTTGTACCCATCATCAGACAGAATGGCAGTCCCACCTCCTTTATGATCAGATTGAGATGCCTGAAGACCACTATTAGAGAGCCCAGTCTGCTTTAGTTCGTCAGGATCAGCTGCACCATTCCCTCTATCAGCCATATGCAGAGGTGCTGATAGACTTAACTCACTTGAGGAGACTGCTGCCTCACTTTTAACTAGAGAAGATGACGCAAATGATCGAAGCTGACGTTGGTTTTGATCTTGAATAGATTGGTCACTTTTATGCACCTTCATATCTGCAGAAGCCTTGAAGTCAATGAAAAATGTCAGGAAAAATAACAATCATAACAGTTCAGTCTTGCAGACAAATGAAAGAAGGCAACACAACAGAAGATAGTTATGCAAGATGAGAGCAGTATCAAGGTTAAATCTGAATATTAATTAGGATGCATGAGTATAATTTGATTCTCAAAGTTTAAAATTCGGCATGCTGACAATTGATTAGTTGCATCACAAATTACCGTGTTTGGAATAACTTGGGGTCTGAATTCAAAGCAGCTAGAATTTCTTTCTCCAATAGCATTAGGGGAAACCATAGTTGCAGGATAAGAATTTGAGACAAGGGAACCATGTGCTAATTGAGGTTTAGCAAAGGAACCAGTAGTTGGGGAAGGCTCTGCCTGCAAAAATGACAGATAGTAAGAACCTATTCATTTGGAAAATACTTTTTAGGAAGCTATGCTGAGTCAATTCCTTTCCCATTCTTCTAATACTGACAAAGACGGAGCTGATCTACTGAAAAAAAAAAGGAAAAAAAGGGAAACAAGGAAAGTTGCATTATCCTTTTATGTCCTAAGTCTACATCTGTAACTGAACTAATTAATAGAATAGATATCACCCTGCCACCTCCACATTGCTCCAAATAACATCATCTGCAGATCTTCTAAAAATCCTTCCTCATCAGCAACATTAAATAGAAGAAGATCAAAGCACCTAATCATATGAGCCAAATGATTCTTACAAGAACACATGTGCCACTACTAATAAATAAAGATCATAGATGGAATAATGGGTGATGTTACTTTGCGTAACATTTATTTTTTAGTCCAATACAACTTAATGAATAGACTTTAAGGATCAAAGTCTTAACCAAAGTCATATGCTTGGTGCTGCACTTTTTGGAAGTGCATTAAGCTCTAGATAGGCTTTTGCTTGACCCACATATTTTTTTAACTATCTGCGTTTATGCCTCACAAGAAAACTATCAATTTTCAAATGAATGCATTTATTCCATATTCCAGGCGCAAAAGTTCTTCAGTTATTTAATTTTTATTTTTTTAATGAGGAACATCCAACTATCTTCAAGTGTAGACAAACCAAAAGAAACAAATAAAGGGAAAGATCCATTACGTGAAAAATCAACAGTGGCAAAAAGCAAAAAGCCATGCTACTACCACAAATAATATTCTCCAAACAAATTCTGATAGAACAAACCACGTGGACAATGCGCCAATGTAAAATTTCATTTCATTGAGCATCAGAATCAAACTTCAGGATCCAACATAATGAGCACCAAATAAACACAAGTTCTAGTCACATGAACATAAAAAAAGACAAAAATAGTAAGTGGCATTTCAACTTTTGAGTATATAGGATGAAACAACCAGCATCTCCTTTTAAAAATTATTATCTTTAACACAAAAATGCAAGTGCACCATCAATTCATCCACTTGATTATTACACCAACTTCTATAAACTATGGACAGGAATCTCCAAACAATACCGTTCTTTTTATAAACATTAATAAAAAGAGAGAAAACTGAACGAAGAACTCAAAAGGCGAAAAACAAAAAAGCTTTGAATCTTCAACTGGTGGATGCTTCACTGACTAAAAATTTCTAAATTAACAACTCTGTTTGGCAACACAGTCAGTAAATGGTCATTTCCCTTACTTTTCTCAGCTCCCAAAAAAGATCTCAACGCTTTCAAGTTCCAGCTAAACTAATCGACCAACCAAACAGCACTCAGAAAGCACATAAAACCGAATTCATTTCGCAACATTCCCACTTTCCATCATTTTGCTCATAAACGACACAGAAACTAACAAAAAAAAAGGAAAAGCGAACTCGATCCATAACTAACCTTAACATTAGAGAGCAAAATCGGAGATTCTAGAAACGAAGTGGGACTAAGACCGGGAGGGATCGTGATGCACGGCGACCGCGAGATCGGAAGCTTCGCCGGAGACATGAGTTTGTACCTGGCGCCGACAACGGCAACGCCGCGGGAATCGGAGTTCAATATCGCAGCTGGATCACCTGAATCTTCGGCGCAGACGGCATGGACTCCTTGCTGGATGTTGTCGCAGTTGTCCATTGAGAGGGAGAGAGCAGCGAGTGGAGAGTCAAGAACAACGAAGAGGAGGAGAGGTGCTAGAAAAGGCAGAGGGTAGGGACAATTTGGTAAATTTGAAAGAAACTTTATTTTGTGTGAGAGAGAGAGAGACCCTTTTGACTTGTTTACATTGGATCTGCATTCTGAAGATGTGTCATTGGCTTGTCCTTTCTTTTTCTGCATTTTCTTTTTAATTTTTTTTATTTTGAAGGGGAAAGAAATTGTATAATTTGGTTCTAAACTAAAACCTGAATATTGTAATACCCGTCAAACATCATAAAACGTAGACGTATATCTCTCATCCTTGCTTCCTATTATTCAATGTTAATTAGAACATATTATACCGTAGAATGAGATTTGTGTTGAATGTCCGATTCTATTTTGAGATCTTGAATGATATGATGAATAAGATTATAGTAGATAGATATTAACTCTAAAGATAAAGATTATATGAAAGGATTATCTGAAAACAGTGATGATCTTTGTAAATAGGGATGTATCATTTTTAGTTAAATATAATCTCTTATCTTGTTAACAGTGATATAAATAAATCCTATCGGATAAAGTCATATTTAGATAGGGATGTTATCTTATTAAAATAATGTAATGTAATCTGATTAGGATAAGATGTGATCTAATTAGTTCAGTTCAATTAGGATTTTGAATTGTAAGCTAGAGATGTCTATAAATAGCTCATTAGAGCCTGCATGAGATAGATAAGAGATAGTGAGTGCTATCACAACGTCTAAAAGTGAGGAAAATAGAGAGAGGATAAAGAGGGCTAAATTTTAATTCTTATTTGATTGTTTTTTGGATTGGTTTGAGGATTTGTTGATTGTGATATTAACTTTGGTTTCAATCCTAAAACTTTATGAGACAAGTAGATTTATTTGTCAATTTGTCCTGTGATTTTTTTCTCTACATTAGAAGGTTTTTCACGTTAAATCTTGGTATTTGTTTCATCGTTTAGTGTCTTATCCTTGTATTGTTCTATTGCTGCAATTTGAAGAGTTATTTCTTGTCGTTGATATTCGGTTGACTGTTTTAGAAAGTTGTGTTATTTTTCTCCTAACAAGTGGTATCAGAGCTATTGTAATACAAGGTGGAAGCAGTTATATGGTTAAGTTAACGTCATAAAATTATTCGATATAGAGGCCCATGATAGAAGACCTTCTGTATTGCGAGGATCTTTTTAATCCTATTGATGTGGACAGAGGTGTAAAGGATAATGTTCCTTCAAAACTTGAAAATATTTTAGACAAAGAAAGGGGGAGGTGAGAGATAAACTTTTTTATAAATCTTTATTGAGTTTAGTAAATTTATTTGTCGATTTTTTTATAAATCTTGGTATTTATTTCATCGTTTAGTTACTTATTCTCGTATTGTTCTGCTGCTACAATTTGAAGAATTATTTCTTGTCGTTGATATTCAGTTGAATTTTTTAGAGGGTTGTATTTTTTTTTTCCAATAAGTGGTATGAAAGCTATCGTAATGAAAAGTGAAAGCTGCTCTATGGTCAAGTTAACGTCATCAAATTACTCGATATAGAGGTATATGATGGAAGCCCTTATGTATTGTGAGGATCTTTTTGATCCTATTGATGTAGACAGAAGTGTGAAGGATGATGTTCCTTCAAAACCTGAAAAGATGTTGGACAAAGAATGGGAAAAGATGAAGCGAAAACTCTAGGCATTATAAGACAATAGATTAATATTAGTATATTCAACCATGTGTCTCAAGAAACAGATCTTTTTGAGTTATGGAAAAAGCTAGAAAGCTTGTATGAAAGGAAGACTGCTCACAACAAGGTCTCTCTGATTAAGAGGCTTGCGAACTTTAAGTTAAAGGCTGGGAAATCAATTTCGAATCATCTAAGTGATTTCCATAACATAATCAACAAATTGACTACAATGAAGATCATTCTTAATGATGAGCTCCAAGTTTTATTCCTGTTGAGTTCATTACCAGATAGTCAGGAAACATTGGTGGTGAGGATTAGCATCTCAGCTACTGAAGGTGTACTTTTTTTTTGGATATAATCAAAAAGAGTATGTTTAATGAAGAAATAAGAAGAAAGGAGATTGAAGTTGATAACGTGCAGGCTTTCGTGACAGAAAGCAAGGGGAGGAACAAGAGTAGGGGTCTCCGGCAAGTCTAAAAATAGTTCAAAATTTAAAGATGATAAAGAGATAAAGACGTGTCTTATTGTGATAAGCTAGTATACATTAAAAGGTTCTGCTATAAGTGGAAGAGGGATTAGAAAAAGGAAGCTTATCATGATGATGATGATGATAAAAGTACAACTGTAACTATTTCAAGTATGGATGATGAGGTGACACTAGTTTGTGCAACTAGTGAATGCTTCGATGTCCACAATGTTGGTTTAGAATGGTTGCTTGACACAAGAGCATCTTATCATATATTCCAAAGAAATAGTACTTGTCAAGTTACAAGAGCAAGGATTTTGGGAGCGTCAAGATAGAAAATTAAAGCTCCACCAAGATAGTTGGTATGGGTGATATCCAGGTTTAGACAAATGTCGAATGCTTACTAACCTTAAGAGATATATGACACATACCTGATCTAAGTTTAAATCTGTTATCAGCGAATATGTTAGATCAAGAAGGATTTAAGCACACTTTTGGGGATAGGAATTATTGCATCGACAATTGAGATAGATAAGTGAGAAGGGATCAAAGTTACTGGCTGAAAAATCCCTTATCCCAGTTAAGAACTCAATCGCTTAATCCTTCTCACCATTGTTTAGTTGGAAAGCAACTTAAAGTTTCTTTTAAGAGAAGATCTGCAAGGAAGTCAGAGTTATTGGAGTTGATGCATTCAGATGTCTGTGGTCTTATTGAGGATAATGAGCAGCAGGAGCAATGAGATATAACAGCTGTTGAAACTCAGTTTCAAAGGTCGATAAAGAAGAAAAGGCTTTCTAGAAGGTATCCAAGTTCTGAGCACTTGTTACTTATTGCTTAGGGAAAGTTAGAGATCAACTTTTTCTGCAAACTCTTATTGAGTTTAGTGGATTTATTCGTCGATTTGCCCCATGATTTTTCCCTCTACATTAGAGGGTTTTTCATATTAAATCTTGGTGTTTGTTTCATCATTTAGTTTCTTATTCTCGTATTGTTTTACTGTTGCAATTTGAAAAGTTATTTCTTGTCGTTAATATTTAGTTGACTTTTTAAGATAATTGTGTTATTTTTATCACAATAAATTTTCCTTAACTCTTGATTAAACTATTAACCAAAAGTTGCAGGTCGAATGAGATGATCAAATAAAGCCAGGTGGTGTAATGCGGCTTAACTACAATATGGGAAGTTTTATAGTGCATAGGCCATATTGAAGGGTAGACTAAGCGATAAATCAATAGGCATTAAGTGAAGTGATTGACCCGGAAATGCTACCCTCTACATGAAAGGTTGATACAGAAACTTAGTTGAAAGGATGAGATTTAGACCTCTCAACACTGACTTTCAGAGTTCAGCTCAGACAACAGGTGAACAGGCTAAATCCAGGGTGTTGAAATTGCAACTTCAATGTTTCACACTCACACATGTATGTATATCCATAGTCGTTTTGCTAAGAACAAAGGTCCCAAGTCGGCAATGTGAACTTCCGTTAGAGAGATTCAGATTTTGTAATGAGTTGCAGATGAGAAGCAAAAGCCAAGCAGGGAGACAGATATAAACAATCCCATGAACAGACTGGACAAAGCTGAGGAAAAAGTAAGAGCAAAGCAGAAAGACAAAGGAAATTAAATGAGATATATGCTCCGAAGAGGTGGTAAAGCCATATACCAGAGAAATGAACAAAACAAAATTAGAAAGAAACTGACCAACTTAAACAGATACATGCATGAGAAAAGAAAGTACGAATAACAAAAATTTTAATAGTGTTGCATTTGCATGCTCATCCCTTAAAAAAGAATTTTGAAAGAGGTAAGATCAAGATGGACTCTTGGTCAAAATTCAGTCGCATGTAAATTGAAATAGTGAATAAAATTGAAATGCTACTTGAAAATAACCAAATATTAAATGCTTAAGGAAACGCACGAAAAACTGATTCCAAGTTTATTTCCATGTAGACAGACTTGCCAGAAACAAACTTGTTTTTGTTTGATAATCATTATGGTACTAAAAAATGTCCAGAAGTTAGCAAGTCTATCTACCAAATTGAGTTGATGGACTATACCTGCCTTAACTAAAGAAGGAAAGCCTGCGTCTCATTAAACATCATTGACAATGTAGGCAAAAGGTTCATACCTTTTAAAGACATGTATTATCATGGAAAACACCAAAAACTACATAAGATAATGAGGCTGATGGTACAGAGGTGGATAAATATATCCACCATAACCGGATAGCCTCTCATAATAAACAGATGGCATATGGGATTCTGCAGAATATGGATAGACTCCAATAAGGCCCGAGCTTCCAGTAAAACCCGTGGTAGGTCCAGTTAAACCATAACGTTAAACTAATGAACCCTCATAAGTGGCTACTAGAAGAGAGGAAGCCGTTAACCAATGTGACCCAGTTGCTGGCAACAAAGTTGCTGGTTCCGAATGGGAATGCTGATATGGAGAAATTGACCTTGAGCCATGACTAATGAATGTCCTTGTTGTAGGACTGGTAGGTGAAACTATTTGAGGACGCTTACTCCCACTATGCTACAGCTGCTTCTTTGCCTGCTCTTTTCCTTTTTCGCTTTTTTTGTGTTGCAGGTTGCTTATTATTAGCATTTTCATTTTCCTTCTCATTCTCTAATATCCTAATCCATTTCTTTAGATCCACAGCTGGGTACTGATATTCAAGATTGTGACATTCAACAAGTTTAAGTATGGATTTAAGAATTAACTTCACTGAATCTGACTCCAATCTGCAAAAGAGAATAATCAGGTTAGAGTGTTGGAAGCTTTGATGGGCTCCAAATAAAAGAACTTTCACAAAATATGTATTTGTATTGATAACAACACACACAAGATACAAATATTTCTCTCTAAGTGCTACTACACTTTTCCTCTCAATATGTCTTTTCTCACAAAGAGCTACAGCACTCAAAACACTTCTTCTTTCAAATACTCTATCTCTATTCTTTTTTTCTCCTCTCTCATTCATTCTATAAATGGTTACAGATCACATATTTATAGACATGCAAAAAGACTTCAAATACAATTTGACTACTTCTTACATTAATTAACTCATTCTTATCTTCAAGACTTCAAATACAATTTGATTACATCTTTGACTAATCATTATCCACAAGACTTCAAATTCAATTCGATTACTTCTTTGACTCATCCTTATCCAGACTTCAAATTCAAGTTGATTACTTCTTTGACTCATCCTTATCCACAAGACTTCAAATTCAATTTGATTACTTCTTTGACTCATCACATAACTCATCCTTATTCATAATGAAGGAGGGTTTGCATTTTCTAACAAGGAGGTGTATGATTTCAACCAAGGAAAGCACATCTAATCATAAGGGCATGGGAAACTTCCTTGGATTTAGTGGAAGCATTTTTGTCCTTGCAAACTCCTTTTGTTAAAATATTGCGCTCTTTAAGATGAGCATTCAAAAGGGTAACTGATTATAACTTGTCAGTCATCCCAAATTCTTAAATGAATTTTATAGCCAGAAGTTGCTTGCCAGTATTTATAAGTTTACACATTATATCTGTAAGAAAATGACACACAAAGACATTCCTCAGACCCCATTCCCCAGAAGATGTGGAAGACAAGAAAATCACTTTTGTTCAGTACATAAAAAAAGGTGTATATATTCCCCATCAGTAGTTGCCCTTGTTGACATGGTCTTTTCAACGGCAATGGTCAAGAGGCTAGTCAGCCAGAGCCTTGAGCAAGGCAACTATAACTCTTTGTAGCCATTCCATGATCCCCTCTGTTTTTTTTTTTTGTGAACTCTTAGCTATTTTATCAATATCAAAAAGATTTATGACCTCTTTCAAGTTTGCTGATATCTCACATTGTCCAGAAGCAAGAGCATAACTAGCCTTAATAGGGCTTGAGCAATCATCCCCAGCATACGTTTTGAGGTAGAGTTAAGATCAATTTTATCAATACCAAAAAACATATTTCAATCACTTCCCCATGATTTTTGAATCATTGAAGGTGGTTTTAATTTCAGAGTAATTGCACCGTTCACGTTACTGATTTGTTATTCAAATGATATATGCTCAACAAACAAGATCCTAACCATTTAGCAGAGACTTTAATGAGCTAGCAACTCGCCATTTTGTAACAGATATGATACATAGTATATTTGTACATCATCAACTAAAAAAATCTTTTGGCATAGCTTATTTTCTTTTATGTGAAATTTTAGAGAACTCTTCAGTTTTTGCTGGACAAAATTAAGTTCCAAGAGCAGAAAACATATGAAATTATCCACCAACCAACTTAACAACATAAACACAATATTTGAGTCCATCCACATCCCATTAAGGTAGTAATATTAACCACAAAAATGTGATAAAAATAACAATGGCGATTATCTAGAATCAGGAGATATGGAAGAGATAATAAGATCATTTTTGTATTAAAACGTTTGTTTCTCACTTTCTCTTCTTTTTTCTTACAACAGCATACATCTCTATTTATAGCCTTAAACATCAAGCTAGACTCCTAGAATTCGTACAAGAATATATGAAAAAAATAGAATTCTAAACAGCACTCTTAATTATGACGTCTTTTCAACAAACTGGCTATAACTTCTTATAAGGAAATCCAAACGACCTGAGACTTGAACCATCAGAAACTAGACTCGAAAGCACCCCAAATGTATAGGTCATAAACCAAAAATAGATAACATTTGACCCTTCAACTTCTCATTTAAAACAGCCTCAAAAACTGTCCACTACATTGTTACGAATTTCAAGACAAATTAAGTTTAGTCATCAACACCCCTCTTTAAACTTAATTCTCTTTTGTCCTTGATGCCGAGAAGATTCTTGAACTTTTCGAACAACTTGATTGGCAACGGTTTTGTAAATATGTCAGCGACTTGATCTTCACTTTTAACATAAATTAGCTCAATATTCTTCTCCTTTACTTGCTCCCAAATAAAATGCAATTGCACATCAATATGCTTGCTCCTTTCATGATGCACCGGATTTTTCACCAACTCGATTGCTGACTTGTTATCCAAATAAATTGGCGTTGTCTCATCTTTATTGAAATTAATCTCCTTGAGTAGCCTTCTTAACCAAACCGTATGGCACACGCATACCACTGCAGCGAAATATTCTGCCTCACATATCGAAAGTGTCATAATTGATTGCTTGTTCGAAAACCACGTGAAAGCTATATTCCCTATGTAAAATGCAAATCTCGATGTGCTGTTTCTATCATTTGCGTCTACACCCCAATCACTATCGGAATAGCCAAAAATTGCAAACTTGTTAGTGGATGAGCTATAAAATAAACCAAGGGATAGAGTACCTCGAATGTAACAGAGAATCCGTTTGATTGTCTTCCAATGTGCTGCTCTTGGCTCATCCATGTATCGACTTACCAAGCCGACCGCATACAAAATATCTGGCCCAGTGCATGTCAAGTACCTTAAACTACCAACTAGGATCTTATATACTGTTGCATCAATCACTTTTCCTTTGTCATGCTGAGACAACTTAACACCGCAATCAACTAGTGTGTTAACCGGTTTGCGATCCTCCATCTTGAATTTTTTTAATATTTCCTTGGCATATGCCCAATGTGAAATAAAAATGCCTTCATCTCCTTGCTTTATCTCAAGACCAAGAAAATAGGACATTAGCCCTAAATCAGTCATTTCGTATTCTCTTATCATTAAAACAGCCTCAAAGTCTGTCCATTGCACTGTTACAAATTTCAAGACAAATTAAGTTTAGTCATCAACAAAATGAACATAAATCATGAAGGAAAGAAACTCAAGCAGGCCATGACGTAACATATAACCAAAGGTCTTACCATTAATTTTGATTCCCTAACTAAAAGCTCTGCACAAAGCCAGACCTTGTTTCAATCTAGCAACAATAAAGCAAATAGTCCACTGGCTCACCCACATTTAACAAACTCAACAAATCATAACCCAGCCGGAAAAACAAAAAGCACAGAGCCTCTAAAGGAGCTTCCAAATTTAAAGTTGTCTTCTTTCTTTCCGTTCTAAGACCAAATTTTTAGCTCTCTCCCTCAGCTGATCACTCAAATTTGGCTTAATCTCGATGAATACCTCTAACAAATCTAAGCAACCCTCCTACAATCCATTAAATTCCTTCTCTTTTCGCTTTTCAACTGTGAAATTTCCAGGTAAAATGCATCTACTGCATCCAAAATCATAGTTCCCGGGTCAGAACCAACCCACATTGCACTCACTAACTCATCTCTAATCCTAAATATTTCTTTGCCATGCCAATGCATAACAAAATACTTACTTAGCCCTTTCTCGTTCATCTTCTGAAAAAAACTACTAACTCAGCTCGTGGTACTACCAAGTCAAGTCCAGCCTTACTCGGCGGAGCAGAAAACAATGATTGATTGCCGGAAATGATTAACCACTGAGTCAACTTGGCCATCACTCAGATTGATATAGCTCAGTCCAACGTGACCTCAGCCTAACCAGTGGAGCAAATGAATCTGAGATCAAAACGAAGGTATAGCCAGCAAATAATGATTTAGCCAGCTAAGCTCGTTGATTACGTGGAATAGAGTTGGTAACATAAGGGACAAAATTAGTTATGTACTCAGTATAATTACAGCGGCATATTTACAGTTGCTGCAACTAACTCTAGTATTAAATGAATAGTGTGTGTACGTGAAGGCATGCATGGTTTAACAAATCCTTCTGGCTCTTTTCTCTTCTTCTCTCCCTTTCTCTTACCTTCTTCTTACTCTAATTTACTCTGTTCTTATTTATTATTATCGGTACTCTACCATTTGGTGCTTTCATTGAGAGTCATTATTCCAAGGATGACAGAGGGGACTACCACCCATTGTAAAGCTTTAGAAGAATCGATCAATAATCTAGCTAAAGATTTTCGTGAGATGCGGACTATTGTCTAATAGCATTCCATGACAATGCAGCAACAATGTGAAGAAATTTTGCGCAATAGTAACACCAATGACTGGATCAAGCAAACACTGGAGTCCATGTGTCAATCTCTCGCAAGATTAGAGAAACAACCATTGGTGCTCAACCTTCGCCATCACCAGTTCTCGCTCTTGGTTCTTCTTCACTACTAGGCTTGTTACCTACTCCGATCACACCAAGTTTACTAAGTAGCTCTTCACACCCTCCTTATGCAACATCTTGGGATGTTCAGGAGCATCAACCACGCACATCGACACGTTTACCCAAGTTGGGGATTCCACTGTTTTCGAGCGATGGTGTTGCTGAATGGATTTCTCAAATCCCACGTTTCTTTGATTATCATCGCACTCCACATGATCAAAAACTCTCTATTGCCTCTTTTTATATGGCAGGACAAGCGTTACAGTAGTATAAGTGGATTCTGACAATGAACCAAGCACTTAACTGGACTGATTTGATGTGACAACTAAAGGTCCGTTTTGGACCGTCTCTATTTATTAATCATGAAACTCTATTGTTTAAACTATCACAGGTGACGCCAGTCAGCACTTATATGCAAGAGTTCACATCTTTATCCAACCGAATCAATGGACTCAGTGCTACCAGTTTACTTAATTGCTTTATCTCGAGTTTAAAGGACAAGATAAAAAAGGAACTTTATATTTTAAAGCTCATGATCTCTCGGAGGCTACTGGGATGGCACAAATGATCGAAGATAAACTTTCTACCTATCAGTTTTTGCCCTCGCCTCTTTATTACTTTCCTACTCCTTCACCAGTTTAGAATGTTATTTCACCTCGTCCATACCCTACACTACTGACTTCCTAAACTACTAAACCATTTTCACCAAAGATACTTATTAAGCTTTTAATAACAGAATAAATGGAAGCTCGTCGTGCCAAAGGACTCTATTTTAATTGTGAAGAAAATTTTTTTGTTGGCACTCGTTGTCAAAGAAAACAATTTTATTGTTTAATTGCTAATGATCAGGTTGATAATTCTTTATTGGATGATATCAATATTGCATCTGTTGATACCATTGACCTTGAGCTAGTACTTGCAATTGAGGATCTGCTTCCAACCATATCTTTACATGCATTCCAGGGCCATTTTGTCCGTTCTACACTGCACCTTCAGGGTACTATCCATGGTCGATCTGTCCTTACTCTGGTCGATGGAGGATCGACCTATAATTTCATACAGGAAAGGATTGCCCAATATTTGAGACTTCCTATTCAACGCTCCCAGCATATGAATGTTACAGTTGGCAACGATGATAATTTGTCATGTTCTGGGCTCTGTACCTAAATACCTATTGAAGTGGATGGCCATTATTGTCTGATCGATTTCTACTTACTTCCATTGTATGGTGCAGACCTTGTCTTAGGTGTACAATGACTTGCTGCTATGAGACCTGTTCTTTTTTATTATAACAATCTATGGATGAGACTTGAATAGGATGGCAAACAACTGACTTTATATGATATCAAACCTGCTGCACTAGTGTCCATGACATTGGGATAAGTTCAGTGATATCATCATACTCATTCTATTTCCACTTATTATCATTTGATTGTCAGTTCAACGTCGGATACCAAAATAGTTCACGTTGGGGAAGACTTGTCTCTTGCCTTTCGTTTACAATTCTATATTTTGTTACAAGATTATTTTGCTATTTTTTCTACTCCATGAGGGTTACCAACTTTTCACAAGGTTGAACATTGCATTCCCTTACAACCTGGTGTTGCCCTAGTAAATGTATACCCATATAGACACCCTAATTTTCAGAAATCTGAAATTAAGAGACTTGTTCGCGAGATGCTTGCTGATGGCATTATTCAACTAAGCAACATACCTTATTCATCTCCTGAACTTTTAGTTAAAACATAGATGGAAAGTGGAGATTCTATGTTGATTACCGTGCCTTGAATGCGGTAACAATACGAGATCAATATCCCATTCCTACTGCTAAGGAACTTTTTGATGAATTACATGGGACCACAATTTTTTCTAAACTTTATCTACGTGCAGGTTACCATCAGTTATGTTTACATCTAGAGGATCTTTATAAAATAGCCTTTCGAACTCATGACAGACACTTTGAGTTCACGGTTTTACCATTTGGATTAATTAATGCACCATCAGCTTTTCAATCTGAGAAGAACGAGCTCTTTCGCACTATTTTGAGGAAGTTTGTCCTAGTTTTTTTATGATATTTGAATCTACAGTGCAGCTGATACACTTCATTTAGAGCATTTATCTCATGTCTTTCAACTCCTGAACCAACATCACTTCTATATTAAAATAAGTAAATGTGATTTTGCCCCCTCTTCCTTGATTTATCTAGGTCATGTTATCTCTGCAATGGGCGTTTCAGTTGATGATAATAAGATTGTTGCTATTCGGGAGTGGCCTTTTCCTTCGATTGTCAAGCAATTGTAAGGATTTCTTGGCCTTGTTGGTTACTTTAGAAAATTTGTTAAATATTATGCCACATTGGCTTCTCCTCTAACGAAGCTACTATGAAAGCAAGCCTTCATTTGGAATTCTGAAGTCGAGCAGGCCTTCACAGCTTTGAAGCAAGCATTAATGTCCACCCCCATCTTTGCACTTCCCAATTTTTCCAAGACATTTAAAGTGCAAACAGATGCTTCTGGTATAGGTGTTGGGGCGGTCCTTACTCAAGCAAATCAACCGGTTGCTTATTATAGCAAACAACTACCTGGGCACATGCTCAATGCTTCAGCATACGTACGTGAAATGTATGCCATTACCTTGTCTATTAAACGCGGGAGATAGCACCTGTTAGGTACTTACTTCATCATCCAAACTAATCATCAACCTTTAAAAAGCCTCATGACCCAGACCAATCAAACTCCCGAGAAGTAATAGTGGCTTTCCAAATTACTAGGTTATGGTTTTGACATTGTTTATAAACTTGGTAGTGAAAACGGGCCAACTGATGCCCTCTCATGAGCTCATGGAGGTGAGCTGATGAACATGCACTTATCTCGACCCATTCACGACTTTTTGGCAGCCTTAAGACGATTCCTTACTCTCATTCTCCATCTACCGAGTTAATGAAAGCCATCGAACAAAAACCAAGGGAGTATGTTCATTATAAATTGCAAGATGGTCTTATATTTTTTTAAGACCATATTTACATCCCAACAGACTCTTCTTTACAAGAATTAATTTTACGATAATTCCATGATTCCGTGGTTGGTGGACACGTAGGTATTAAATGAAAAATGGCACGAATTTCTTTTACTTTTTATTAGCCATAATTATGACGTGATGTTGAACATTATGTTCAGGAGTGCACCATCTGCCAACAAGTAAAGAGTCCTAACAGAGCACCCTTCGGTCTACTCCAGTGACTAAAGATTCCATAACAAATTTGGGAATCCATATCAATGGATTTTGTGACACACTTGCCTCCTTCCCAAGGTAAAATGGTGGTATTTGTGGTTGTAGACCACTTGCCAAAATATGCTTACTTCATTGCATTGCCTACAAGCTTTTCAGCTCTAATTTTAACCGAAATTTTTGTCAAGGAAATTTACAGGCTCCACGAGTTTTCTAAAGATATCGTCTCTAAGAGGGATTAGCTTTTTATGAGTGCATTTTGGAAAGAATTATTTTAGCTACAGGGTACCCACATGTCCACTAGCTCAACATATCCTCCTCAATCAGATGGTCAGACTGAGGTTGTTAATAGATGCTTACAAGACTATCTTCGCTGCTTCGTGAATGATAATCCAAAGACCTAGCTTAAATTCGTTCCTTGGGCTAAATACCACTATAAAACCTCTCTGTATTCAACCATCAATATGACACCCTTTGAAGCTGTTTATGGGCGCCTTCCTCCTTAACCCAAGCATTACTTGCAAGGTACTTCGAAGATTAATTCTGTAGATTCTGTTCTTTCTGAGCATTCCAAGGTTCTTCCATAGTTAATGGTGAACCTCACGCATGCACAAAATTGTATGAAGCAACATCATGATAAAGGGAGGGTGGACAAACAATTCAAGCCAAGTGATTGGGTGTTTGTTAAATTGCAGCCCTACCGACAATGATCAATTATGGGTAACAAATTTAATAAGCTCTCTAAATGATTTTATGGATCATTTGAGATTGATGCTTGTGTGGGTCCTGTTGCTTACAAAGTTAGCTTGCCACCTACTGCTCATATTCACAATGTATTCCATGTTTCGTTACTGAAAGAATGCCGAGGAGACCCTAAGGCACAACAGCTTCCCTTACCTGATGACTTTATTGAATGCTACTCATTTTTAGTTCCTCTTATAATTTTGGATCAATTACAGATTTTTCAGGGTAATTAGTTGAGTTCATAGGCCTTAGTTCAATGGAAAGGACAAAGTTCAGACAATGCTACATGGGAGAATTATGAGGATCTTAAGATCAAATATCTAGGCTTCATCCTTGAGGACACGAATGTTTTCATGGATGGAAGTAATGATACAACTCAGTCCAGCATAAACTCAGCCCAACCAGTGGAGCAGATGAATCCGAGCTCAAAATGTAGGCACAGTCAGCAAACAACGATTAAGCCAGGCAAGCTCGTTGATTACATGGAACAGAGTTGGTTACATAAGGGATAAAATTAGTTATGTACTCGGTATAATTACAAGTAAATATTTACAACTGTTGTAACTAACTCTAGTATTAAATGAATAGCGCGCGTACGTGAAGACATGCATGGTTTAACAAATCCTTCTGCCTCCTTTCTTTTCTTCCCTCCCTTTATTCTACCTTTTTCTTACTCTGTTTTACTTTGTTCTTATTTATTATTATCAGTGCTCTACCATAGATGCTAGGAATTCTCCAATAGTAGTCCCATTTTTTACGTGTTTTCGGTGAAGCACAACTCATCTCCGATCATAACGGAGTGAACTCGGTGGGAACTCGATGGTTGGTCAGCATGTTGGTCTTTAACGAATACTCAAGCAATTTGAGCATAATTTGGAAGTGGAGATTGCGATGGGATTGAAGAGAAGTGAAGCGGGTGTCAAGGACAAATCATGGAAAAGCAAAAGAAGGAGAGAGAATAGAGGTATGGGCTTGAAGATGATCGTATGCTCTTTTAAGGTTTTTCTTCTTCGTATTTATTAGCTTCAAGGCTAATTCTATCGTCCTTAATAACGGAGCATGTGTAGGCTCTTCTCGTGGTGCCGCCACATCCATGAGCGGAGAAGGATGAATTTTTATAATTTTAGGGTTAACTATTAAAAAAATTCTAAACTTTCGTCAATTTTTTAATTATAACTTTTATTTTGAAAAGTAGTAATAAAATGACCAAATTTTTAAATTTTTTCAATTCTGACCTGAACTTTAAAAAGTAACAACAAAATGGTCAAACTTTCATTTTTTCAATTCTACCCCAACGTAAATGCTTTCATTAAGTTTGCTGATGTAGATTGTTATGTGTTTCAGAAACCTTAACTATTAATACACGTAATTGTTTTAATTACGTGATTAAATGATATCTTCACTTGTTGTGTTAATTTAGTCGTTGTTTAAAAATGACCTAAATCAAATTACACAGCTTCGAGGACCATATGTTTTGATTTTAGTTTTTTTCTTCATTTTCAATTTGTTCTCTTCACGCCTTACCCTTCAATTTTCAGATTACGCAGTCCTGATACTCTCACACTAAGGGCATCAGTAGAATGAACTAAAAATGAAGAACATACTGGTGCTATAAGTTGTAATGTGAGTAGAAGAAGAAACAGAAAATAAAGAGTTAAGGGCATCAGGAGAACAATAGATAACGGTCGGGCTAGAATTGAAGAAAATTGAAAGTTTGAGCATTTTATTGTTACTTTTTGAAGTTTGGGATAGAATTGAAAAAAATTGAAAGTTTGAGTATTTTATTGCTACTTTTTAAAGTTCGAGCTATAATTGAAAAATTAACAAAAGTTTGGGCTTTTTTTATAATTAACCCTATAATTTTATGGGATTGGGAAAAATAAAAAACAACAACATGTGAGTTTAAGAGTGATTGTGTTATATAATTATAATTGATATGTCTAACTTATAATAATATCCAATTAAAATTAAAAGTGGAACTTGGTCTGGTCTCTACTTAAAGTTGTAAATCTTTTTTTTTATCATATCACTATCAATTATTAAAAAACTGAATCGATTTCATCGATTTAACAGTGAAAATTTAAAATCGGTCAATTTTTTGTTCATTTTTCAGCTTGTAATTTCGATTTACTTTAATAATATTTGTTATTAAAAAATGAACAATTTAAATAATCCTTTAATCTTTATAAATTAATTAGTTTTTATAAATCAAAATAAACTAATTAATTTTATTTGACTAATTAAATTTCAAATTTTTCGATAGGTGAGAAAAATATTGTTCATTTATATTTCAAAATTTTAAATTTTATTAAATCTTTATTCCGTTTTATTACGATGGTTGAACCTTTTAAACATTAAATTTTTTATCTTATCCGTTTAATTTTTGATTCAATTTTTAAAAAATTGATAATTATTTATGATATCAAATTAATTCTTAACAGAAATACTGTACTGTAAAAGCCTAGAAGATATTCAATTTCAAATCTTAAGTAGAAGCATACCTGCATGTCAGGGTGTTTATTTAATTAAATCGATTCCTAAAATGTCTCAGTAGTCAAGAGTAGTTTTATATTGTAGTCCATTATTTCAGTTAAGGCTAGCCAATAGGGACGAAAATTTATAAAGAAATAGCTAAAAAGATATCATTAATAGAAGTAAGGGTTAATTACTAAAAACAGCTAAAATTTTTGCCAATTTTTCAATTATAGCCCAAACTTTAAAAAATAATAATAAAATATCTAAGCTTTCAATTTTTTCAATTTTATTTTGATGTTAATCTTACCGTTATCTTTGCTAACGTAGTATTGCCACGTATCAAATGACCCTCATTAATCAAACACATTGATGTAATTAGTAGAAGTGATTCTGAATATTGAAATGACATCATTTCATGGTAAAACTGAAACGACGTCGTTTCAACAAGAGAAAATCACAGCTCTCAATCTCTAACCTAAATCCCTACGTTGATGAAGAGATATTAAGCAAATTGAGAAAATCTAGTACTAGATTCTCTAGCTTGGCTAAGGATTTTGTTGGAATGGATTCATTTCTTGAGAAACTAACTTCATTTTTAGATGTTAGGAGGAAGGACAATGTTCGAATTGTTAGGATATGGGGAATGAGAGGAGTTAGGAAGACAACCATTGCGAGAGCTGCCTTCGAGAAACTATCTTGTCAATTTAAATATAGCTGTTTTATTCCAAATATAAGGAAACTAATGAAAAACAATGACTTGCTCATTTACAGGAAAAGCTTTTTCATCAAACCTTGTTGGAAAGGAACTTGAGAACATGAGATATTTATAAAAGAATGGATGAGATCAGGCACAGACTATGCTCAAGAAGACTGTTAGTTATTCTTGATGATATAGATTAACTAAAAGAATTAAAATCATTAGCAGGAACAAGTGAATGGTTTAGCAGTGGAACTAGCATAATCATAATAGTAGAGATGAGCACTTATTGATAAGCCATGGAGTTGAAGAAATATATAGGCTGAGATGTTGGTTGATGAAGAAGCAATCCAGCTTCTACGCTCAAAAGCTTTTAAGAACTATTGCCTCACGGAAGAGCATTTGGAGTTGTGCCAAAATATCGTGAACTATGCCAACGGTTTTCCATTAGCTCTTGACGTTGGTTGTTTTTTTATATGGAAGATCTATAAATGAATGGAAGATTGAGAACGATGGATTTAGGTTACATATTGAGGGGTGAGATTTCTTTTAGTGAAATGACATTGTTTTAGTTTTATCATAAAACCATGTCGTTTTAATAATCAGTATTTAATGACAGTCCCTTGACACATGGTAGTAACACGTTAGCAAAGATAATGGTAAGACTAACATCAGGCTAGAATTAAAAGAAATTGAAATTTTAAATATTTTATTGCTATTTTTTAAAGCTTAGGTATAATTGAAAATTTGATAAAAGTTCGAGCTTTTTTTAATAATTAACCCTAGAAATCACACCCTAGAATTTTAGTTATGTATAGGTAAGACATAAAATCTCTACAGAGTCACTATTCTTTTATTCTTTAATTTCCATTTTTCCTAATCTTGTCTAGAAGTTGAGTTCCTCTTTTAAAATACCAACTCTTTATTTTTCTTTGTAACTTTGCTTTCCTCTTCGGTCTTCAACCGACTCATGATTTATTTTTCTTTATTACATTACACTTTAAATAAAATAAAATAAAATATATTTTATTAATATTAATAATATATTTAGTAAATTATGCCTTTTTAATTTAATTTTTCATTATTATAATCCATATTTTAATGAATAATGAAGTTGATTGATTTTTACCGTTAGTAAGTAAAAATACAAATTTTCTTATTATTTTATTAATTTGTCATTTTTGCATATCATTACTTATATAAAAATATAAATAAGTGCTTTATATTTAATACAAATTAATTCTATTTCAATTAATAATATATCAATTTATAATATTTCATTAATAATTGGTAATATATTAATTAGTTTAAACTTATAATAGAGTAAGTCTTTTATCAAAATTTTATTTTGTTATATAGAATTACTAATGTCTTATTTTTGGCTTGTGTATTTATTTACTTATTTTATCTTTTATTATTAATAATTCAATACATAATGTATTATGTATTGAATTACATATTTTTATATTTTTATTATACGTATTTATTTATACTTTTTATTATCATTTTTTTGCATTACATGTAGATTTATCGGAAACAGCCTCTCTACTAAATAAGAGTAAGGCTGTCTCCTATTAGACCTCTTTAGATCTTGCATTTCAGCGAGATTCTCACTTAGTGGTGTTGTTATTATATATAGTATTACTAATAATAAGATGATTAATATATTACAACAATTTATAATTAAGTAATAATATTTATTTAAGTTAGTATAAATAATGATTTTATACATCTGTAAAGATATAAAGTGAGACTAAAATGTTTCAAATTTTTAATTTTGATGAAAATAACTCATCATTAAATTCTTAACTAAAGTACTTTGCAACCTAAACTATACTTGGACTAAATCTTTCACATCAAGTATAATTTTAAAAAAATAAAAATGCTCAAAACACCATAAACCCTAAAATTCCTTAGGTTAGCACCAAAATCGAAACACCTAAAACGTTGCCGCCTCTCATCATTGCACTTTTAAGTGTCTATCCTTGCACCACCTTTGTGTTATCATCACATTACAACACACCATTTTCATACACAAAGTTTTCGAGTTTTATCTTTAATAACTTTGCCTTGTTAGAAGTTTTCTCATTTAGTGGACAATAATTAATTGCAATTTTTAGTTTTTCAATAACTTAAGGTTAAGTTACGTAATTTGATCCGGACAAAGATAGTAAAGTGGTTTAATAAATGATCTAGATTAATAGGTCGAAGTTCAGAAGAAAAATAGACCTCGATCAGTATGGAACAGACCCATATTGAGCCTGTGATGGGGAGGCCCGATATGGATGCTACATAAAGAAAGTTAAGGTCTCCTGTACTGTTGTAGCAAATCATGAATGTAAGGATACTCTGACACATTCAGAGGTTCACATATACAGAAAGCTACATAAAGGCTTTAATGTGTCTTGGCGAGTAGATCCTGTGAAGGTGGTGGTAGATTCGCACTCGTTTCAGCCTCAGAAAGCTTGTTTGAAGATATGGAATAGAAATCAGGTATTTTTTGCATTTCTTCATTTATTTCCATTTCATGTTCGATCTGGGACACGTACTAAGGCTTATGATACGTGTTACACGTGTTATTAAACTGGTTACGTGATCGAATGGTTAAAAATGAAGATTTTTTTTGTTTTTTTCATAAGGTTCTCGGAGAATAAAGTTTCGTTTTTCGATTTTTTCTTACTTATTATCACATGAAACTAGTATATATTTGTTTAGCCTTGCATGAAAATGAGCCTAAGAGTGAAAAAAACACACATAGAACTTGTTAAAAATTGCTATTTTTTGACGAGTATGCACCTCACTACCGAGCGCTTGTGGTACACGCACCTGACTGGTGAACAATAACAGGGGTAGGCGATGTGTGTGGTAGACACGTGGTAATAGACGGATTTGATGCTTGTATGGTGCATATGGCATATGTACCGGCATCAGTGGGCATGTTTTTGCATCTCAGCATGTGTGTGACACGCACCAGACACGTTCCTCCCGTGTCAGACCCTAACCACACGCCCTTCGCACGCACACACTAACATTATGCTGACATCAGTTGTAAAAAAAAAACTAAAAAATTTTAGAATTCTTGTAAAGACACCCCGAGTTATTTTAGACCTGTTTCCAGGTCAGGGGATTTTCTTAAGTGAGTTTTTAAGTTTCTGGGTTTATTACATGAGTAATAAATTAAAGTTTAACTCCAGAAAAGGAAATGACGCATTCTAAAGCTGATTTTAAGTAAACTTTCATGCTTCAAACTTTATATGAAGGAGATACTTTAGGTTTTTGTGACTCAAGTCATATGTTTAGTATTCGGAATAGCATGATAGTAACTTGAATATAGATTTTTCACTAAAAAAGTCTCAAATAAAGTTTAATGACAATCATTTTAGCACTAGTATGTGATAATTAGAATGTGCATCTGATTTTGCAATTATTGATGGAACATTGTCACATACTATATGCCAATAAAGAATGTGAGGATAACATAAAGATGTATCCCTTATCTTTGTGGACTTTTAGGTACTAATGAGAATGTAGTCAACACAATGACCTTCCGAGTCAGTATTTAGTCAGTATTTTGAAATGCTCTACTTGCATGTTAGGGGATGTCTTTTGTGTCATATTTGGTTATTTTGCCCACAATTTTTGGCCTTATATAAGATTTTGAGAAGTGTATAAAGGCATTAAATGGAAGAAAATCGTTGCTTGAATGATCTGTTTGCCTATAAGTGGTAGTGTCATGAGAGTTGATGGTGTATACTCTGATAACTTTTATGTGGAGGTCTAGTTGCATATATTGTGTATTCATCCTATAGGTGTTTCATAATACGTGTGACCAAATTCTTGGTATAAATACTATTTAATGACTTTGAGTATTGTTGTTATCATATATTTGTGCTGATCTTTACATTGTCATTTTGCAGTCACCTTTTTAGTAAACAATCACAGTGTCACTATTGAAACCCTGACTGGTTTCAATATTAAGAAGTGGATAGAAGATGTATTGAATGTAATGGAGATGACAGAAATTGATATGGCCATACGTACAGATAGGTCATCTCCATCTACATCCAAAAGCTCCAGAACTCATAAAGCAGCCTATGAAGCTTGGGATCAGTCGAACAGAATATGTTGCATGACCATTAAGAGATCCATATTGGTCATCTACTAAGTAAACTTTTGAAGATAGACATAGTGAAGAAGTTTTTTTATAATGTTTTCAAGAGGTACACAGTCTCATCTAATGCTTAGATAAGTGCCTTGAAGAAAAAATTACTTTCCATGAGGAATAGTGGAGAAGGGGGAGTGATTGAGTACATGTTAAGAATGATTCATCTCTATAGTAGACTGAAGATGCTAAAAATTCCTCTTTCTAATGTTTTCATTGTTCACTATACTCTAAACACACTCCCTCTAGAGTTTAGTAATCTGGTGACGACATATTACTTGCTAGATGAGGAATGTGACTTCAATTCTTTGAGTTCCCATTGTGTTACTAAGGATGGGAAACTCAAGATGGTTGCTCCTACAGCCCTTGAAGCAACTAAAAGGAAACAAAGGTGAAGCCCGCTAAGTTCAAAGGTAAAAGGTCAAATCTTCTCCACATGTTGATGTTAGTCAATCTAATGCTAGTAAAGGTCCTGAGAACATAAAGAAGCAGTATAAGGCTTGGAAGGAAAGATGGAGACCATCAGGTAACTCCTTAGCCTATCATTTAATGAATCCAATTATGTTATAGCCATATTCAGTTTTGGTGGTTAGATGGTGAAGCATCTAATTGAGCTGCCTCCACAATGCAGGGATTTATATCCAGGATAGAGCCAACTAAAGAGAAGGAGAAACTAATGATTGGCAGTAATGAAGATGCAGATGTAATATCTATAAGGGATGTAAGTTCTGAGCCTTCCTATAAGGTTCATTTTGGTTTTACAAGTCACATTTTATATTTGATCTTTGTGTCAAATTTTGGGCAAAGAAAGGTATCATTTTGTAATTAGTGCTTCTGTTATACAGTTGTTATCTAATACAAAACATAATGATACAACTTTCTTGTCATACGGTTTATATAGAATGCGTCTTACTTAAATTAGATATATGCTTCTTCATGTATTGCCAAACAAGTCACGAAGGAAAGCCATGATAAAGGACAAGTTGTCCATGTTATGGAATTAAGGTTAAGTCACATTTTCGGGGCTAGGGTTGAGAGATTGGTTAAGAAAAACATTCTCACAACTCTAGATTTTATGATTTGAAAACATGCATTCACTATTAGAGGGGTAAGTTGAATAAAATAAGGAAATAAGGGTCAACTCGTGCATATGGTTTGTTGGATCTGATACTTACAGATAATAGTAGACCTTATACAGATGCATTATGCAATTTTAGATATGTTATGACATTTATTGATGATTATTCCTATCATAATTTATGTGTTCTTGCTTAAGGAAAAGTCTGAAGTTCCTGATAAATTCAAGAGCTTTAAGACTGTTGAGAACTAATTGGAAAAATCCATCAAGATAGTCAAATCTGATAGTATAGGAGAGTATTATGGCAAATATGGTGTTTCAGGACATGAAAAGGTCTGTTTGTTAGATATATAGAATCAGTTAGAATAGTGCAATTTACTATGCCGAATAGCCCTAAGCAAAATGGTGTGTTTCTGAAAGGCGTAACTGTATCCTAAAGGACATGATGAGGTCAGTGCAGAGCAGGATTAATCTACCTAATTATTTGGGAAGGGTGAAAACCACCTTTGCACACATTCGCGTATGAGCTACCTTACTGAGGTAGTATAATCTTTAAGAAAATAAGTTACAAGCTTGTTCTATTTATTGCTATTTAGTAGGATATCCCGAACACTCTAAAGGCTATATCTTTTGTTGTAGAGAAGGAGGAACCAAAATAGTGGAATCGCAAAAGGCTAAGTTTCTGGACTACGATGTCTATAATGAGGGTGGACCCTCTCACCCTTCAGATGATAGCAAACTGGATCCTACAATTATTAAGTGTCCATCACTCATACAGTAAGGTCTTGTAGATCAAGGTTTGAGTATCAGTCATTTGAGGGAATATGAACCTATACCTGAATATTTAGAGGTTCCTCGGGTACAAAAACTGATAAAGTTATATAGATCCACTAGAATAAGACGACCTATTATCTCATCAGATTGCATAGTCTATTTGGATGAACAAGACAATGATATGAGACATATTGTGGCTCCAGTCACTTTTATAAAATCTATTTTTGGACCCCATAAGGCTTTGTGGTGGAATGCAATAAAGGACGAGATGCAATCCATGAAGTATAATAAGATATGGGAGCTGGTTGATTTGCCACATAGTTGCAAACTGGTCAGTTGTAAATGAGTTTGAAAGACTAAAAGGACTCACGATAAAGTTTAGCAGTATAGGGCTATCTCAGTTGCCAGAGGGTTCAGTCAGAGAGAAAGGTTTAACTTTAATGTTACTTTCTCTTTCCTATCCTCAAAGGATACATTTCAAGTGACTATAGAAATTATTGCTCATGATGATATAAAGTTACATTAGATGAATGTCAAAACTTCTTTCCTAAATAAAGAACTTTATAAAAAGGTTTATATGGTACAATCTGAAGGATTTCAAGATCCAGATAGACATAGCTTGCACGTTAAGAAAA
The DNA here is from genome assembly GCA_027575705.1 of Erythroxylum echinodendron. Classification (NCBI taxonomy): domain Eukaryota; kingdom Viridiplantae; phylum Streptophyta; class Magnoliopsida; order Malpighiales; family Erythroxylaceae; genus Erythroxylum; species Erythroxylum echinodendron. Next base: position 22,259,757 of record JANZXR010000005.1, read on the forward strand.
TTAGTATATGGTTTACAACAAACCTCCCGAAAGTAGTACCTTATATTGTATGAGGTTTTGACCTCTTTTAGCTTCATGGAAATTAAAGTTAAAAGATGCTTGTATCATAAGATTAGGGGAGCAAACTTATTTTCCTATTATTGTATGTGAATGATATATTGCTTGTGTCAAATGACTTGACCATTTTGTATGATGTTAAGCAACTTTTGGCGAAGTATTTTCATATGAAGAATCTTAGTGAAGCATCTTTTGTCCTAGATATTTAGATTCACCAGGACAAATCTCAACATTCATTAGGCTTCTCATAGTGTGCATATGTTGAGCATGTGCTACAAGGTTTAATATGGATGACTGTAAACCTGTTGTAGCACCAATCTCTCATAGCGAGAGATTATCTTTGGCACAATGTCCACAGAATAAAGTAAAAAGAGAGGCTATAAGGAATGTTCTATGTTCTAATATGTTTGGTAGCATGATGTATGCACTAGGCTAGACATTGCATTTACTGTTGAACTATTGGGTTGCTATTTAGCTAACCGAGGTATAGACCACTGAGATGTAGCTAAACGAGTATTGAGATACTTAAAGTGAATCAAGGATTATATGTTGGCATATAGAAAAGTCAACAATATAAACCTTATAGGGAATCCAAATTTGAATTTTAATCTATGTATAGAAGATAAGAAGTCGATATCAGGATAAAGCTTTATATTTACAGATGGTATAATGTAATGAAAGAGTGTCAAGTAGACACAGGTGACTTCCTCGACTATGCATGCAAAGTGCTTGCTATGAGGCTACTTTATAAGCAGTTTGGCTCAAAAATTTGATTTCTGAGTTGTTTGTGGTTAATTTAGTGGCTAGACCCATTTGATTGTACTGTGATAATCTTGTTGCTGTGTTATTTAGAAACAACGATAAGAATATCATAGAGTTTTAGCATTTGGAGGTCAAATAGTTGACCATAAAGGAGTTGATACATAAAAGTGACATTAAGGTGGGGCATTTGTAACCAACACACTTCGCCTACTTGTGGTTAAAAGACAAGTATACAATAAGGGTGTTTTGAAGTCCTTAGACACTGTTAGCTAGTGGATCATTATGTTTGCTCCATGTACATTTATACATTTTGATGTATTATAATAGTATGGTGATTCATCAATAAAGATGATCATCATTTATCCTCAGTACTACATGTTATCATACATAGTCATAATACATGTGAAACTCTTAAGATTTGTGTCGATCTTAAGCATTTTAAAGGTCATTGGTCATATATACAGATTAACCTTAAGCCTATGTCAATAGGACAAACACAGTTTTATAAGTATATCCATGGATTTTGCCATAACATAAGGGGATATAGGTTTTAATTCCATAAAGGTCTCTAATGTAGTTTAGCATTTGGTTAAAGAACATAAAGGTTTTCTTTAATGCAGTTTTGCATTTGTTAAGAGAAAATAAGATTTCTCTGATGTAGTTTAGAATATGCGGTTTAACATAAAGTTTAGAGAAATTGAGACCTACAAATAGACAAATGATATATATCAGAGCATACAGGTATCATCTGAGTTTACCATACTCCATTTTCTCATTCATGCTAGTGAGGTATTAGATATTCATAATTATATTGTACCTATGTCACACATGACATATGTATTTGATATCTTTTGGTATCGAAAGCCTTGCGGGACAAAATGATAGAATTTTGTTATCTTTGGCTCAAACGCTTTGTTTTTAAACCTAGTCGACTAATTCAATAGCATGGCTTAACCAAATTTTAAACTAGTTTTAAACTTAAGACAATAATGCAATTAATTGTTGTCCAAAGGAGAGAATGTTAGAAATTTTCCCATTTAATGGACAACAATTAATTGTAATTTTTAATTTTTCAATAACTTATTAGTTAAGTTACACAATTTGATCCAGATAAAGATAATAAAGTGACCCAATAAATGATCTAGATTAGTGGGTCGAAGTCTTGAAGAAAAATAGACCCTAATCAGCATAGATCAGATCCATTTTGAACCTGTGATAGGGAGGCCCGATATGGATGCTATATGAAGAAGGTTAAAGTCTATTGTAGCCGTTGTAACAAATCATGGATGTAAGGATACTTTGACCCATTTAGAGGTTCACATATATAGAATGCTACGTAAAGGCTTTAACGCGTCCTGATGAGTGGATCTTATGAAGGTGGCAGTGGATTCACATTTATTCTGGCTTTAAAAAGATTGTTTGAAGTTATATAACCCAAATCAGGTATTTTTCACATTTCTTCATTTATTTCCCTTTCACCAAAAAATTTACCTTTTCGTCAAACATCTTGTATTCAACATTTATATTTTCATCGTTCCTTTAGTTTCACCTATTTTAAAAGTATGTTTATTTTTATTGGCATTCTTGCATTCATAGTACCTTAATTTGTGAGTCCATTAATAAACTTTATAGGCTATTACTTTTTATTATTTCTTACAGCTTAAAGAAGGTGAGAAAACCATGAAGAAAACCTAAGAGAAATTGTGAAAATATCCATTTGAGATTTTTTTCAATAGACATTGTCACAACAAACCAAAAGCCCTTCCTATTTCAGAACAAAAAGTTTTTGAGGTATTACAAATCACAATTCTATACCATTTTCTTTTTGGTTTATTCCCTATAGTCAGTCAGTTTAGTTGTAGTTTAGTGACAAAATAATTTAAAGACATTTTTTATCTTATACATATTTGTATATGATAAAGTCCATGGGATAATTATAAATTGCAAATAAATTTATGATGAGATTATAATTATAAGATTTATATTGCATTTATGTATTATTCCTAAATTATTCCTAGTCATTGTTCTATTAAGACTAGACATTAATAGAACGTAAAAAGACTATCACACGTTGTGTTTTTCCTTATGAAGGAAGTAGATGATCTCATAGACTAAAGTATGAAGATGCTTAAATAAACATGTGGGTACTTGCTAGAAAACAAGTTCACTGAACTGACCTTATATGAGAAATCCATTTAGAATAGTAATTGTATATGTATGAAAATTCTAATTATGATGATTGTATAAGTATTCCTTTGACTTGAGATCTCCAAGTTTATCTTGTATAGGGATTATTATGTTTTGATACTACTTATAACCTATTCTAATCATAGGTAGTTTAGTTGGTAGCTACTAAATGTAGCAAAAACTATATAGTGGTAGTTAAGTTATCAATATATGATTCATCACCCTAAAGTAATTAGGGAGAATGTTCTATTGTTCTTGATTAGTATTGACTTGAAAAATCCTTGACCAAAGTGAAATGACGTTATATAAATAGTTATGAATTTCATTATTAAATCAATAGCTAATGGCAGAGAACTAACATGATTGGACTCAAAATAGAGTAGATATTAATTTCATATTCTATGTCTAATCAGAACATTATATGATGAAATGATTGAATTATACAAAAAAATAATGCACAAAAAAGTTAGTCAAAACTACTTTGATATTTCTAAATATGTGGGTGGCCATGATGTGTTGCTAGACGTCAATCTTGATCTATATATATAAAGTATTTAATTAGAGAATGAAAAGTAAATTAAAGGACTTTAATTTATCTAATCCTAAATATAATTTAGAGTTATAATTTGTATCCATTGCTAACATATTTGGAAACCTAATGGGTTTCACATAAAGAATGAGTTCAAGAGAGCAAATTTATTTTAATCAAGTTGAGCGTGATTGTAAATTTTGAGAAACTTTATGATTAAATTCGAGATATTTAATAAATAATGATCAATATGAGATATTAGATCTTATTTGAGCATAATTGATATTTAATTGAAATAATTTGTAACTCTAATTAAAGTTTAATTGAAATTTAATTTCAATTGAATTACTATAATATCCAAAACTTATTATAAATAAGCTTAAACTTTAATGAAGTTAGCACTTCTTGTTTAACTCTTTATGGAAGAATTACAGAGTTCTTTCAATATGTTTTATGGATACCGTTAGAGGTCGAACATTTATGCGACTATAGTGGTTGAGATAAGCTAGTTTTGGAAGCAGTTTTTGGGATATGACAAGAAATTGGTTGAGCTTCGGAATAAGATACGAATTAAAATTTAAACTTTATTATAATTTGTGTGTTAATCATTTTATAAAATTAAAGTGATATTGGCTTTTAGGACATAAAAAAATTAAAAAGTTTTGTAATTATTTTACTTCATAATCGGATCCTATCTCGATTTCCCAATACTTCTTACTCTTGTTGTGCCACTACATGTTGCTATGATCTCGGCATATGGTTATGAACCTACCTTGTTAACAATATAATATGAGATAAAAACATTGAAAAGGAAATGTTTAAGGGATTTTAGTTTTAATTATTTTTAATTTTTTGTTTGAAGTAATATGTCTGTCAACCATATGTCTAGAACTTCTTTAACTAAGAGGCTAATAATATATTTTTTGTAAAAAGAATTAAAAGTTAAAATATTTTAACGATATTTTTTAAAGTTTGATCTAGTACAGGAAAATTAAGTAAAATCCAATTTTTATAATTTTATCAAATATAAATTTATAAATATTTTATAGTAATAATAATTCATAAGTCTAACAAACTAATGAGACGGGAAAAACTACTTATTATTTGTATTGAATGTAAGGGCTTATTTGGTTGGAGGGTTAGTAATAGAATGGAATGGAACGTAACACACTTCCTTCATTTAGTTGAGGGTTTTATAATAGAATGGAATGGCATGGGATGAAAGTAGATGGTTTTATGTTACGTTCCATTCTATTCTAAACAGTAAAAATAAGAAACCTCCGATTCGGAGAGTTTAGGATGGAACGTAAACTAATAAACGCATATTACCTAATATATCATCAAAAAATTTTGTTAATACCAATTATTGCTTCTAATCCTGACTTCTTTCTATATAATTAATAATATTTGTATTTTATTTCTCCTTACTCTAATAATAATATTTTTATATTATTAATAAAAATTGTATATAATTAATAATAAAATAAAAAATTTTAAATTGTACATAATAAAATAAAAATTGTATATAATTAATAATAAAATAAAATAAATTATTATGTAATTGTTTATAAAATATATATAATTTATATATAAAATATTACTATTAATTATTTAATAAATTTTAATCAATTATATGTGATTTATATTTAAAAATTTATATTTATATAAAATATATAAATGCAATTAAAGAATAATTTTTAAATATTTTCTATTTTCATTAATAAAAATTTTATTAAAATTTTATTAAATATATATTGTTTTATTATTAATTATATAAAATTTATTATTAATTATATAAAATTATTATTATTATTATTAATTATTTAATAAATTTTTTCTATTATATATGATTTATATTTAAAAATTATTTATTTATATTTTTATTTATATAGAAGCATATAAATACAACTAAAGAATAATTTTTATATATTTTCTATTTTATTAATAAAATTTTATTAAAAATTTTTATTTTATTATTAACTATATACAATTTATTATTAATT
>JANZXR010000005.1:22270977-22329630 GCA_027575705.1 Erythroxylum echinodendron
TGTTTTGGAGTAATGATAAGAGGATTTTGGTTTTAAAAATTTTGTGAATTACATTTACTGGTTATTATTCTTTTAATGTATGTGATGCCATAGGAGTTTTATAGTAATTGCACGTAGCGCTCCGTTATTTTAGGATATGTGTCGGAATGACCTACGGGCGTTCCGGTACGTACCCTAGGGTAATGGGGTGTTACACTTGTGGACTTGCCGCTTTAGGTACTGACCTCGTTGATTTACGATGTCATTTGTTACTGATTAGACGCCATTTGGTCGAGGATTTGTTGAAATTGGTCGACCTCTGTTAGTGCACTTGGTTCCTCCTCCACTGCTTCTTTGTCTAGCTTTGGGACTACTCGAGATGTGGAGGGTCAAGAAGCGGTTGTATCTATGCCCCTCCTGTTCTTCACTGTAGTATGCATCTGAGGTCTATGGAACTCTAAAATCTCGAAGTGCCTCAAATATGATATGTCAAATATATCGTATTGAGTTATACACACATCTCCCACATCAAGGTTATAAAACAAAGCCAAAGCAGTTACAGCATAAGACATGTCAAAATAAGAGCTTTTTTTATTCACAACACTCACTATTAATCGAAACATCCTAAAAGGTGTATTGATTTTTATTTTTTGATCCACGCACTACAAAAAGAAAAGTTCTTTTGCTGAACATTTATTACTTTCAGTTTTATTAAATACAGTTAAGCACATAAATTTATGTAAAAGTAAATGCTTGGTACTACAGATTAAAGTGTTTGGTGAATTCCTAGAGTCAAAATTTTCTTCACCTAATAGAGTTTTCCAATAATCATCTAAATAAAAGTCATCATGATCATCTAAAATTTTAGTGTTTGACAAATCGAAAAGTGCACGAATGACATTATAATCCAATTTATAAACATTGCCAAATAACCTAAACTAGAAAACATCCATTTTAACATTATAGCAGATTGTAATGAAAAACTTTATAGTCATTATAGGGTAAATAGGCACATCACACTGAATGAACTTATTTCAACCTATGTTCATAACTAGTTGCTCAATTTTTTGCCTCACTCCTATGGTTTCTAACAATTCAAAATCAAAGTAACGTGGAGTGATTAATTTCCTATCTTTAAGGTCTTGAAAACATGTACCTTCTTCCTCTAAATAAATTAGAAGTAGGGCACGATAAGCTGCCACTAAATCGAGCTTACCTTCATCAGAGATTTGACAGTGCAATTCATCAGTCTGTTTCTAAGCTACCATCTTCTTTGAAGCCATTGGAAGATTAAAATCTGCAAAAATAAGACAAAGAGAGGTGAAATAATTTTTTATAGAGAGAAAAATCTTACCCAAATCTTTGTATTTTTGAATGATTATTACATGAAAAGAGTAAAGGATTGTCAGATTAATGAAAAGAGACAAAGAAAATACCAAGAATCTAAAGGAAAATGAAGGATTTTAGAGAGTGGGAGGAGAGTTTTCGTGGGTTAAAGAGAGAAAGTGTGAAAATTTTAAAAGTGAATGAAAGAAGAAGAGGGGAGCGAAATTGAAAATTTCCTTTGGATGGGATTCCCACGATCGTGGGATTTCTCTCCAGAAACTTTCTGGAGAGATTTCCCACGGTCATGGGAATCACTCCAATTCCCACGATCGTGGGATTGGGTAATTCTTCCACTTCTAAACCTTGTTCCAAGCCTAGCATGCATTCTTAATGATCCCACAACCTACAAACACATCAAAATAATATTATTAACAAGAATTTCGAAGAGAAAACAAGTTAAAAATCAAACGAAATCCAAATAAACATCAATCAAACTCAACTTAAACATAATCATAGTTAAATGAATCAAACAAACAAATTAACGTGAATAATCAAAAGAAAGTAGAATTCTATGGGTTGCCCCCATGCAATACTTCTTTTAACGTTGATGGCTTTACTTTCCTTTTAACTCATGGTGGCTCAAATAAACGGTTCAGTGATAGTGCAGACATTGATCTCAAACTCTGCATATGAGCTATACTGATATGAATTCCATCTTCCTTATTGCTTTCCTTCCTTTGCCTTCTCCTATGCGATCATTTCTTTCTGAACGCGTTCCTAAGGTCCTCAATATCTTTCCATCCTCCTCGAGGTTTAAGTTCTTTGATATCCGTTGGGGGTAAAGGAGAAAGATAGTTCTTCTTTAACAAATTAAAAGTTAATTGCTCCTTTCTTACTCTTAGTGTCAGTTCACCCCCATCAACATCAATGATCGAACAAAAAGTAGCCAGGAACAGTCACCCAAAAACCATAGGGGTTTCTTCGTCTTTTTCAATATCCAGTATGTAGAAATCTATTGAAAAGATGAATCTGTCAATCTATATTTGCACATCTTTATGATCTCCTTTGGCTGGTGCACTGCTTTGTCGATCATTTTCACCAATATTTTAGTGGGCTCTGGCTCTCCTAAACCCAACTTCTGACTAAAAGTGTAGGGTATCATGTTGATTCTAACTCCCAAATCTGCAAATGCCCTAGCTATATTAACTCCATTTATGATGCACGGAATGAAAAAGTCCCCTGGTCTTCTTTCTTTTACGTTATGTTTGGACTTCCTTTTGCTATATACTCCTTCACCTCTTTCTTGACTGGTTGCTTTAACGTGAGCTTGTTTTGGAGTTGATTTGTTATATCCTTATTCTGTCTTGACTCAGCCTCCTTACAGTTCTTCATTGCTCTATTTGAACTTGACTTCCTCTGAGCAAAGATGGGATACAGAATCCCAGGTTGAGGCTCCTTGATCAGCTCACTTACTAGCTCACTTGGAAGGACTTCCAAAACTATTTTTCCTTTCCTCTTATCTCCATCTTCCTTCTCATGTTCACTTTCCCATTTCTGAGTCTGTATGATGGCCATAATCCATTCCTTTGGGTTGACTTTGGTGTTGTTCGGTAGACTACTTGCACTTCTAAAAGACAAAGCGTTAGAGAGTTGACCTACCTGAACCTCCAAATTGTGGATGGATGATGCATAGTTCTTCACTATCTGGTCAAATTTTGCTTTCATCCTCTTCTGACTTTCCTCTTAGCTAGCAAACATCCTCTTCTGATTCTCTTCTTGAGCTATCAGGTTGGGGCCCAAAACCTCCATCATCTTATCCATCATTGATCTGATTCGATCTTGCTAAAATTTGGTGGTCCTTGTGGTCTCGCTTGGCTACCTGCACTGTTATTACTCCAAGAAAAATTTAATTGGTTTTTCCACTCTAGATTATAGGTATTTGAATAAGGATTGTTACCTCTGCCGCTAGCCCAGGTAACTTATATGTTTGGCACCACAGCTCCCAAAAAAAAAACTCAGCTGAGCCATGGTTTTTCTGTCCATACAGTTCACACTGTACTTGCATCGCCTTAGCTGTAGAGGAAGATGCTCCTTTCATGTTGATTAACTGCTGCGTAAAGGTCGTGATCTGAGCCTAAAAAGTAGTAACAGAGTCAATGGATATCATACCTTTTTGTTCTTTCTACCCCTGTCTTCTCCTAGCGCTAGAAACATGCAACTGTTGCTTACCAACTCTTCCAAAAGATCATGAGCCACTTTCACAGTCCTCCTCACTAATGAACCTCTAGCGACTGCATCAGTGGTTCATCTTATGCTTGGATTCATGCCATTGTAAAACATCTGCAGTAGGAACTCCCTCGGAAGCTTGTGGTGGGGAAGCTTCTCTGCAGTTCTTTAAATCTCTCACAAGCTTCATAAAGAGATTCCTCATCATTTTGCTAGAAAGTCGTAATCTTCTTAATAATCCTCGTCATCTTGGCCAATGGAAAGTACTTAGCGAGGAATGTTTGGGCTAGCTGCTCCTAAGTAGTAATCTGTCCCGAATTCAGCAAGTTGTACCATGCCTTTGCTTGATCTTTCAACATGAAAGAAAACAATCTCAGCTTAACTGCATCGTTGGACATTCCAATGAACCAAAAAGTGTCGCAAATCTCTAATAAATTGTTGATATAGGTATTCGGACCCTCGTTAGATAGAGAATTGCATACTATTTTGCGGTATGATGAGAAGTGTCAAATTTATCTCAAAATTGTTCGCTTAAACCACCGGTCTCGTAACTCCTTGAGGACTGAATCCTAGCCTCATAAAGACCATCAGTGTCTTCTCAGCTCCTCCTTGATCTCCTTCTTTAGCCATATCTCTCTGCGTAAAATTTATACATTTCTCTTGTCTTAACTCTCTTTCGTTTCTCTTAATATCAGGAAACTCATCTTCACCAACTTCTATCGCTCTTCACGTACTCCTTGTGTATTAAATCAATGTAATATAAACTAAACAAGATGGTAAACAACAATCCCTAGCAACGGCACTAAAAATTTGTTGAGTGAATTTATGCAACTCAAAAATTGCAAGTATACGGGTCATGACTTGTAATTAGAAAGCAGATATTGATCCCATAGGAATTGATTCCCAGATGCCACTTAATTCAGATCAAACTTTGTTTAAGATACAAAATTGTTTAATAAAAATATCTAGAAAATTAAATTAAAATTTAAAGACTAGTAATGAATAATAGACAAAACCAAAATACAGAAAATTAGAATTCAAGAATTTAATGACTAGAGATCACTTTCTCCATATTTTGTTTCCCTACTATTTTATTAATCGAATTGTGTCTCACCTAAGACGTCTAATTGTATTAACTACTTTCTCACAAGGTGTAATTAATTGTCACTAATCAAATTAAATGAAGTCAATTGAACGATCTCTCAACCTACCTAATCACTCCACCAATTTAACTCGTTATTAAGCTATTCTATGGGTAATCAATTGAATTAGCCGAGATCTCTCGTCTAGCTAATCAATTAAAGTAATGATTGTAAGTCTATAGGTTACTAACTCTTATTGTACAATCCTACACAAATAACCTTACTCACTCTCTCGATTTTTTGCAAGACATAAATATAAACAACAATCATCAAAGATACCTTTCATTCAATTCAATAAAAAAGGAGTTTAACAAAATAGTTCAAAAGTCAACCCTAAAACTTAATCGGCCACTCATGGTCTCCATAACATCATCAACACTCAAATATACTATCTTACAAAGATTATAAGAGATAAAAACACAGAAAATTAAATAAAGAAAACTCCTTCTCTTCATTGTCAAAATATGGAATTTTTGATATTGATATGCTATTTTCCCAATTGTTATTGATAATACTTGAATCTTCACACCTTCCTCAAGACTTCAAACTTGTGTCATTCACTCAAGGAGGCTCTTTTCCACAAAGCTTTTTCGTCCTCTTTCACCATAGAGGGTTTAATTATGTTTTATAGTCCAGAAACCTAAAGTTTAATTAACCCCACATAGTCTCTCATATTAAACTTCCCACGATCGAGGAAATTGGCATGATTCCCATGATCGTAGGATTTTGCAATTGCAACAGAAGTTTCCCTCTTCTCTTCTCCTCTTTAGTCTCTAGCTCAATCTCCAAGTTGCTCAATCCTCATTCATACATAAAAATAATCAATTCTTACCCTAAATTAACATTAAACACAAAAGAACAACAATGAAGATCAAACTAAACAAAAATGTACAAAATGAATCCTAAATTACACCAACAATCAACTATTATGCAAGAAATACATGCCAAATACTTAGAAACATGTAGACTAATGCACAACTATCAGAATGTCATTTTAAACTGTAAGTGCCCAGTGTAGCTGTAGCTAGCATTGGCAAGAACTGGTCAATCGCACGAAGATTATAAGTAATAGTAATGGTCTCTTTTATATTATCTAATTATTGAATAAGATGATGATTTAGTTTAAGACTAAATTAAACTAAAATGCAATATAATAATGAATAAAGACAAATATAAAACAAAGACTAATCCAATATCAAATAGCTAGTACCTAGGTAATGAATCCGCCTAAGATATCTTAATTGTTAACCCTTTATCAGGTAATTCAATTATCAATCACTGTACTGTGGAATTCTTATCATATGTTAATATCTTTCTTAAGACTATTTACAGTTGTCTCTAGGTTGATTAAATGAAACCTCTTTCTAGTTAAAACCCCTAAGATCATATTATATTGACTTATGAATTTCTTTTATTAGATTTGACTTAATCTAGAAGATTTATGTCGACCTATCTCCAAGTTTAGATACAAATCCTTCCAACTATGGTATAGCTATTCATACAAGAGGATCTCAATATTAATCATATTAAATCAAAATTTTAACTAATATCTTGGATATATTAATTCAAGAATAGAAATATGTAATTGGATCTCAATGAATCAATAAATCAAATTGCATTAAGTAAAGGATCAAATCATAATATCCATCCCAATTTGGGGTTCATCTTACCTAAGCATTAAACAAACTTAGTTCCTAAACATAGAAAATAGGATAAACATCAAAAGTTTAAAAGAAACATTAAAAAGAAAATAATCCATATATATGTATATCCCCCTTCTCTCTAATGAAATCAGTTTAAATCTTTGATGAAGGGTTGCTCACGAAAATTGATTAAATGTAATTTTAACCTATTAGTGCATGGTGTAACTATAACTAGCACTAGAAAGTACAAGTCGATCCCACGAGGATTACAAGTACTAATAAGGGCCTTTCTTTCTATAATATAATTGTGAATAAGATGATGATCTAATTTAATACTAAATTAAACTAAACTGCAACACAATAATGAATCAAGAAAAATATAACACAAAGATTAATCCAATAACAAATAACTAGTACCTAGGTAATAAATCCCTCTAAGATTTCTTAAGTGCTAACCCTTTATCATATAATTCAATTATCAATCATTAGATTGTAGAAACTCCTATCTTTTGTTAATATCTTTCTCAAGACTATTAACAACCAATCTTCAGTTGATTAACTAAAATCTCTTCCTAGTTAAAACACATATGATCACATTACATTGATTCGTGAATTTCTCTATTAGGTTTGACTCTAATCTAGAGGATATATGTCGATCTATCTCTAGGTTTACATGTATATTGGGTGATAGGCAAGCTTTACAATTTATAGTCTTCATAATACCATAAGTGTACGGGTCGTATTTTGTAGTACGTGAGGGGTTAATCCCATGACGAAGTATGAATTAATAAAATCCTACGTTATCTAAGGATAAGAAAATTGATAAATTGAAAATAAAAATTACAAAGAAAAGTAAATGCGGGAAAGTGATTATTAAGAATTTAACTCGCAAGTTTAATGCAAAAGAAATTGAAATTGAGCAACACAAAAGTCACAAAGGGAATTAACCAAGAAGAATTACCAAATTATGAGAGAGGGGATTTCCCTATCATCAATGCTAATCTAGTCAATTATGCATTATTGTGGTGTCAATTCTAGACTGTCGTATGGTGGACTACTCTCTCTATCGTTATAACCATTAAACCCTAAATCATAAACTTTAATTAAATTATAGAATTTAAAACCTTAATTAAATTATGGAATTTACAATCTCTCAATTAACAAAAGACCCACAACTTTAATTAGATCTTAAGCTCTCTAATACAGTACTGGGTCTCATAAGAGATCTCTGTCTGCATAATAACTGATATGATTAATCACATGGTCTATTGGATCATTTAATTCTAATTAATCCAATCCAATTATTTTTATTCGGTTCACCCTCTCGGTTTATTACTGAAATATGCAAATACCGCAATTAATCATAACACCCAATCACAATAAAACACAAATAACTATATTAGCATTGAATCAAGGTAAAATCCCGAAGGAACAGTTAGAACATCATCACAATCCAAGATCCATTATCATACAATCCATCATCATCTCATACTTTCAATGAACAGAAATAAAGATAGAAAGGAGAAAGAACTTGGATCGGATAACCCAGGAAGGCTACAATATTAGAAGACCCACTTCCTCTTTCCTCTTCTTCCTCTTCTCTCTCTCTTCTTATTCTCTCCTTTGAAGCTTTCCCCAAATGACAGAAGTGGAGGCTCCCTTTTTAGGTCTCCTCTTTTTCTCCTTATAGTATTTCTAATTGGGGCAAATGTAGGACTTTTCTTATGCCCAAAAGGTCCGAAAAATTTCTTGAAAACTCAAGTATAGAAGGCTATCTGTGTGTTCTGTCAACCATGATGTGAGCCTTCTGTCATGATTGTGACTCCTCCCTGATGCTTCTGTCATGATCATAGCATATCGGCCACAATTGTGGCCCTCTGCTTTGGTTTGGGCCTCCTCTGAAACTCCTCCGTTCTTCGATATTAATCCTAAAACATTGACAAACTCATCAAGGCATCTCAAATACACAACATTGAAGCTCAAAAGCATGCTCTAACTTATATAGCACAAATATTTAACTAACTAACACAATTCTAACCTAAACATGCACTAAGCAATGAAATTAACAACTAAATACACACCATACTACCCACTAAAACATGATGCAAACTACAACTATCAATGCACCTCCTTCCAATTATGTAAGATCCATTTATACAAGAGGATTTCTCAATCTCAATCATATGACGTCAAACATTGAACTAATATCCTGGACATATTAATTCAGGAATAGAAACATATAATTAAATCTCAATGAATCAATTAATTAAATTGCATTAAATGAAGGATCAAATCATAGTATCCATCCCAACTTAGGGTTCATCTTACTTAGGCACTAAATAAACTTAGTTACTAAACATAGATAACAAGGCAAACATCAAAAGTTCAGAAGAAGCATTAAAAGAAAAGGATCTATAGATATGTGTTTCCTCCTTCTCTTTAATGAAATCCCTCTTAATCTGTGATGAAAAGCTACTCTTTATCACATCTCTTGAAGTACTATTCATGTTTTCCTCAACTTAAGTTCAAAATCGTGTCTTCTACTTTAACTTTGACTGTAGTCGTCAACTTTGGTCACTTCTCCTTCGTCTTCCATTCATAATTGCCTTTTATATTGCATAACTGGGGTTTCTAGATTATACACAGTCAGTCACATCATCTTTCGTGTCAAACTGTATCTAGACAACTCTTTAAATTGTGACTTTACACATTTACAAGAGTTCACACGCATGAGGGATACAACCGTGTATATTACTTGCATGGCCATATATCTCTACATAAGAAAAATAGCATGTTTGAAGGTTTACACATTTACAGTCTCTTACACTATCTTATATTTTTTCCATGTATGTTACTCATATGAGTGTGTACATATTCACACAGGTTTGTCTTTCCAAAACAACTCCAATTATTCTATTTTATGTTCTGATTTTCCTCGAATTCTTCTCCTTTTGATTCATAATGCAATTAAGACTTGAAAATACACTTGAAATAAATAAGTACCAAAAACAATGTAAAACTCTCAAATACCAAGCAAAACACACTCAATATGGGTATAAAAAGATAGTATAATAATCATTTATCAAATATCATACGACTATTGTAATGAAAATTTGGTGTTACTTAAAAGAGGCTATAGGAAAAGGCCTGACCTTCAAGAGATATGGACATATAAATGTGAAAGGATTTATATATGAGAACTGGGTAAGAAACATCATCGATTAATTGAAAGTCCAACTATGGCTACTTTATAGTTATTACTAGAAATCTTATTATATGACAATGTAAACAAATAAAACATAATATCAAGATCTTCAACAAAAGTATAATATAGAAGTGTGGTTTATTAGATATGTGAATTTTTATGTTTTAGGATCATACACACTAAAATAGGTTTCAAGCCAAAGAAACCTATACTACTATACTGTGTTATTCAAGAAGCTCCAAAAATAGCTAATAATCTAGTACAATATGATTAAACTAAGCACATTAAGTTAAATTAATTCTTTATAAAAAATAAGTTGAATATGAATTTAATGGTCTTTCCTTTCATTCGATCAAGTGAGAAGCTACTAGACTCATGAAGGTTTTGCTAAAGGTCTTGATAAATATTTGGACAAGTTAAGCTTAAAAGATATCTTCACTCTAAATTGAAGAAGAGTATTGACATGTAACTAAAAATATTATAGGTGATTTGTAGATAAGGTAGCACATCTTCCTTTATAAGATATGTATTATAAAAGATACTATTGATATGTTTAGATGTAATCTTGTAATATATAATCTTTATAACAAATTGAAAATGTAAGTATGCTTGGAATAATGTATTGTCCTTTTCATTTAAATTGTGAAAGGTATTTAAATTTTAATATGCACTTTAGCAATGTGCAAGATAAGATTGAATAATTGATATAATACATATAATTAAAAATGTTGCAGTATATCCATAGTATGTTAGTAACTAAAAAAATTGGAGTCCCCCTAAAGTTTATGATGGTGTGATATTGTGAGCTTGTTTTAAAGCTGTTTAAAGGTAGAAAAAGACAAAACTTTAGTCATACATCAACAATAATTAAAAGAAGAAATATACCTGATGAAGAGAACTTTATTGGCTTCTAAGTCTCGAACAAAGTGAATATCAATCTTAATGTCTCTTATAAGAGTATGAGAGACCATATTTGTAACAAGAAAGGTAGCACCAAGATTATCACACTAGAGAGTATTTTTGATGTGAGATAATATAATTTCACCAACAAGAGAGGTGATCTAATATGGTTCAACTATAGCTAGAACAATATTCCAATATTCAACTTTAGTGCTAGACTTAGCAACAATAAGTTATTTTTTGATGCTCTAAGAAATGATATTAGGGCTAAAAAGATAGAAAAACTAGACCCAGAACAACGATCGTCACGGTAACAACCCAATTAGCATCAGAATATTCTTGTAAGGAAAAGGAGAAAAATCTAATGAAACGAATGCCATGAGAATTTATTGATTGTAGATATTAATAATCCATTTAATTGAGATCCAGTGAGTATCAACAGAAAAAATTAAAGTTGGGAGACTTTATTAACCTTAAATTAGATGTCAAGATGACTAAGGAAAAGGTATTGTAGGCCACCCATAGTACTTCAGTGCTTAGTGTGATTAAGATGCAAATTCCTATGGTTTTAAAAGATAGGTAGGGTAGGGCTAATGGGTGTGTAGATAGGTTTATAGTTGTCAAGGCCTATAAAAAGAACGAGATCTTTATTATATTATGTTTGGGTAAGAAAAATACCTTATAAAGTGGATGTGGTTTTGATGCTAATGAAATGATGAACAAGACCTAAGTCTTTGGTGAGGAAACTAGTGCTGAGATTATAGATAAGTGAGGCAATAAAGAAGTGTGAAGAATATGTAACTAAGATATCATCCATATAGACTAAAATGAAGATTACATATGACTTAGTTTTATGAATGAAAAGAGATGTTTCGAGTTTGGAGGAAGTAAAATTAATCTTAAGGGTTTTCTAACTTAAGCAATAAAAAAAGCCTAAAGAGTTTGTTTGAGACTATAAATATTTTTATGAAGTTGATAAACACAATAAGGATGGTCGGGATCTATGAATTTAGGAGATTGAGATATAAAAAGTAGTTTTGAAGATTTCTACAAAGGAAGGTCTTATTAATATTGATTTGATAAATAGACCAATTATCAGAAAAGGCAAGAGTGAGAATAATACAAATAGTGTTGGCTTTGACAACATGACTAAAAATATTGCTATAATCAATTCCTTAAGTTTGATGATATATTTTAGCAATAAGATGAGCTTTGTAACACTCAAGAGATCCACCAGGATTTTGTTTCATATGAAAGACCCATTTATAGCATGTAGTATTGACATTTAATGATAGGGGAACTAGAGTATAGGTGTGGTTGCAACAAAGAGTATTAAATTCATTAAGCAAGGTTTAGCATCAATGAGAAAATTTGTTAGTTTGAGTGAAAGACATGGGATTGGGTGGATGTGAATTATAACTAATGGGAGTAGGTGATATAGTTAAAAAGGTTTGAAGAATGTGTTTCTAATTATATATACGTGTGGTCATCCAATATCGAGTTAGAGTTGAGGGAGTCGATTGAGTCAAATAATTTAGAGGAGGAAATAAGGGAATGGGTTTGAACAATATTTGAAATGACAAAGATAATGATACAGCAGAGGAAAGAGAGGAAGGGGGATCAATGAGAGAGGAAATGGCATAGGAAAAAATTATTTTCAAGAAATGAACATGATAAGAGATGTAAAGTTTGGAAGTAGTAGGATCAAATTAGCAATAGCATTTATATTGAAAAGAATAGCTGAAGAAGACACATAGTGTCCATTTTGGTATAAGTTTACTAGGGCAAGGGAAGTTTAGAAAGGGAAAGCAGATATAACCAAAAAGACAAAGAAGAGAGAGACTAAATTTAGTGTGAAAAGGTAGTTAATATAGGGGTTCATATTGAAGAATAAGAGTAGGTAATATGTTGATAAGACAGAAAAATTAGAGAATCCTTTAAATAAGTAGAACTTTAGGAGAGAGGTGTGAAGAAAAAGAGTAAAGCCTATTTTAGTAATATGTCAAATTTTGTATTTAGCGAGACTATTTTGTTGAGGAGTATGAGAGCAGAGATTTGAAAAGTAATACCATGATTAATGAGGCATTGGACAAAAGCAATTTTGATGATTTCAAGAGCTCCATTGCTTTAAAACGCTTTGATGGTGTGGAAAAAAGAGTTTTAGTGATAATTTTAAAATTTTGAAAACAAAGCAATGTATGAGATATTTAAGCTAAGGAAAAGATCCATATTTAGTGACTAAAACTATCAATAAAAATAACAAAATATTGATAATCAAAAAGAGAATGTAATGGGGTGGGTCTCCCAATATCACAATGGACAAGTTGTAAAGATTTTATGGAAATACAAGAAATAAATGAAATGAAAAATAAGTATTACTTAAAGAAAAGAGATATAAAGAGTTATAACATTTGAATTAGTGGGTAAAAATTTCAATAAAGTGGAGAGTGTAGACCAATATGGATGACTAAGATATTGATGCCACATAGTGAACATCGCAGTTCATGGAAAGTTTTCTAGTCTGCTTATTCCCAAGTCAAGAAAGGCTACCGTTTCTTCACAAACAGCCAACCCCATACATATCTCAGCTATATAAGTCAAGAAAAGGTAGAGCCTTGTTATGCTACCAACTACAAGTGGCAGTAGCATGTTTGCCATGTGCAAGAGTTTGGTCATGCCTGCTCCCATATTCTAACCAAACCAATGCTGGGAATTCTCTGCACGACAAATCATGCAAGACTGTTTTGTTATTTATATGATCTATATATATTTCCTTGGAGACATGGGTTGCTTATAATAGTAGCACAGGTTGATAATTACGATGATAAATTAAAGGCCACTTTCCTGAGTCCGTCTAACCTGTGTTGATCTCCCACTTTAAACAGCCCTTGTGTCTACAACTATTATTCGTATGGTTGAAGTAAAATTGAAAAAGGGAAAGGCTTTTGGAGGCTATCTTATATGTCACACCATAGAAACAGTTGTGCACTAATCTAGTCAGCCAATATATTATTTCCACACAAGTTTGTAGGACAATCTTGTTCATTCCAGGCTATGGATTTTGATACTTTAACAAGATAATCTCAAGCTGTAGTTCCTTGCAAAATACTAATTTGCGAGCAACTACAGCAGCTTGCAAAATACTAACTTTCAAGCAAATACAGCTTGAGATTAGTTTTCAAGAGCTACCAACCAAAACCAAGATGCCTTTCCAAACTTTTACTACTAGTAATCGAGTGGGAATGCTGGAATAACTCTATCTTTCCAACTAAAAACTTAAAATTGACGTGACAAGATCAGATGAGGTGAGAGCACAACTTATGGATAAACCTTTGATGCTTGGGACCTCTGTAAAGTTGCCAAGGCTGTGGTCTAGTGACTAGCATAGTTTGTCAATTTGGTTTGTCAACATCGTACCATCATATTCAACCGTGGTTTTATACATTGGAACAGCACTCTTACTTCCAATGTAAAAAAATAAAAAAATAAAATCAAAAGTCCTTTCAGGTTAAATTATTGGTTCCATGGCTCCATCTTGTCGATGAGTGAAAAGGGTCTCATTCACGGTCTTGACAAGGAGACACAAAAAAAAGTACCTGTAATTTTATTACAATCAACTGGACGGAAACATAAATTATAACCGTAGACTTCAGGTGGAAGAGACAAACTAGTCGTGAATAATTGTCTCCAAGAGGATGTTTGAAGCAATTAAAAGCTTGCAACTTCAATTTAATTCACCCTCTTAGGCCCCAATCAAGAGAACAGACCTAGGGAGAGGTTTCCTCTTTTTATAGGTACTGGCTATCTTTGAAGAATCTTGCTTCTGCTGAGCACTCCAATAATTATGCACATTAGTGCACCTTATGGGCTGCGTATTTTTACTTGGTAGTAAGTGAATTGGAAGGTTATAATCCATTTTCTCTTAAAGTTAAATATAACCATGGCTTTTCCATAACCCTCGTATGTTTCTTCAATTTGAACTGCTCATTATTACCTACCTTAAGAATTATCATCCATTCTACTTGTAAACTTTCTTCTTTCTTGTCTTGCAATCCACATTAGCATACTTTAATCTTGCGTAGCTCGTGCCCAGGTATTTCTCTCAAGTAGTACCTACTACTTCTCAATTACATTAAATACTCATTTTTTCTCAAAATTGGTGAAATGATGCTTTTACAATAACTTAAAGCAAACCTCAAATCAGGCAGTCTCTTTGTCACTCTCGATCCAGTTGATGAGAAAAATATAATAGCAGAAAACATGTTAAAAGTAAAGAAATAGGGCCTGAATAGATTCGTTTTCTTATTTGTTTGTGACTCGAGAACTTCCTATATGGCCCTCGTTACCGTAGAAACTCCATAATTTCTCAACGTTGCACTTGGCAAAGAGGGCCTAAGTTTGTTAATTACAATTGTTTTTAAAATTCTATGATAAAGTATATTAATTATATTTTCATTATCCAGGAAAGTTTAGATTGTACCTATTTCATTAGAACTTCTTTTCAGCACCAACTAAACGTAGTGTATATGAAACTTGCATACCAAATCTTGAAGTTGAATAATACTACGTGACTACATAGAAGACAAGGTTTACTTGGTCAAGGAAAGAGATAGCCATTATGAGTTGTCTTGCATTGTTTTTAGTCGTATTATTATGAGTTTGCAAGTGGGATCACCACACTACTTGCGCATATGGACTCCCACCTTTGTCTGGACGAAAATTAACTACCCTTCTAAATTTCAGCGATAACTAAATAACACAGTCGCTCTATTAGATCAAACTTTATCAAACTGTGCTCACAAATCATTTTAGACTCTTACAAGTTTCTTAGGACTCCTCACCTACATTACAACTAGAACAGAGTATTACATATCAATTAAAAAAACAAATAAAATAAAGTAAAAATCTATATCTTATGTACTAAACAATCTATAAACATCTGTCAAATAATTGATATGTACCAAAATCAATACTATATCAACATACATAACAACAACAATATCTTAATAGAAGCTCCGTTGAATGTAAAGTTTAGAAAAGTCAAGAAATACGTAATTAATCTTACCCCTCATTAATAGAAAAATTGTTTTTGATAATCTATATCATCATACATGTTAATGTGACATGCAATAATTATTAGTGTGAGTAACAAAATAACCGTTGAATTAGGTTATACCACGGTATGGCTTAGAACATTTGCTATATATATGGATCTGAACATTCCCTCTAAACACATAATAGTTTATATCTCAATTTAATGGCAGACATTAATTTTGGCAACTAGCGAGTATGTATTCATACTACATTATGGTTACGTTTGGATCTACGGTACGTTAAGAATAAGTACTTATTCACCGCAGTTTCTAAATGCAGTTACATATTTAGATCTGCGGGCAAACAACCGAAGATTGAAAAAAAGTACAATGCCACTGCAAAAATTGATAAGTAGAAAAAGAGTTACAGTAGGAAAGTATTTTTGCGATAAAAATTCTACTTTTTATTAATAACCTTTTGATAATTATTATTTTCTATTATATCTTCAATTATTATTTTCTTATTTACAATTTGAATTTGTAAGACTAATAATATATTTTTATGAAATATTTTATTTACTAAATTTATTTTATTTATATTTTTCTTATTTTAGTTTAATATTTTATTATTTATAATTTTAAATTTATATAACTAATAGTATATTTTTATGAAATATTTTATTTACTAAATTTATTTTATTTATATTTTATTATATTAATTTAATATTTTATTGTTTATAATTTTAAATTTATATGACTAATAATATTTTTTTAATTATTTATACAACAATTAATAGTTGATTAAATCAATCGGTATTTTTAATCATTTTATCTCTTTTCAGCAACCGCACTCGTACTTGCCAAACACTAATTTTCAGATTTCAGAAGTTACCAAAATAGCAATCCTAAACACATAATCATTTGAGCAAGTTAATTTTAGTATGACTGTCACCACTCCCCAAACCAAGCCTATATATACTAACTCACGCCTTCATAGGTGACATATAGATCACAACATAAATCCATAAAAAGATAACAAATACCAATTACACACTAAGACACTAGCTAGCTAACTTATTATTGGTATACAATATACCGTGAATCACTGGTATCCGTACCTCCACAAAGTTCTTACCATTTGCCCTCAAATCTTCTGGCCCTCCTATTCTGGCCCAACCCTGTGCCAAAGCATCCAAGCCATCCAAGAGGATCAGGTCCCTTACCATTTAGTCACACAAGAGCCTACAATTTCATCACATAACTAGCAATTTATACACATTAATGATAAACGAACTTTTAGTTCCATCAAATTAGGCAAACACATATAATTTTTTTTTTTTGAAAATTTAAGTTAGAAATATATTTAACTTAACAAAAATAAAAGTTATGTACAGCCCTGTGACAGGGTAAACCAAGACATCCAATCACATCCACAAGTGTACTATTCTAAGATCGAAAACTTCAACACATCTATAAGAACCAAGTCGTTCTACTTCTAGGACTCAATTCATCTTGCTTTCCGTGCGCGATAAAAAGCTCCCTGATCAATTGAACTATTTTCGTCGCAAGCTCGTACTTAGGACATTCCGTTCCTCGATAAAGGCGGCTGTTCCGCTAACACATATAATTTACTATAACCTTACGTAAGATTTTTCCAATTATTTCCCAAAACCAAGAAATTAAAACATTGAAAATAGATATAAAGGTTCAATACGTTAATACTCCTCTGTAGTTTAACATTTTTTAAAAATTTCATATTTGGAAAAATATTACTTACCTTCTTTAATTTATCATTTTTATTTTAGATATTATATTTTACAAAACCATCACTTATTTTATGTAAATTGAAAAATTATCGCTTATCCTTTTGAGGAATTCGTTTAGTTATTATACAACCCTTATATAATATATATTTTTAATTTCTATCTATTTTTACCAAAAATTATGTAGCACTAAAATTCTTTAATTGTTAATATGACATTGTTTTAAAACTATGAATTATCGTAATATGATAGACAAAACTGTGGTAGATAAATAATATCACAAAGATAGTTTTCAGAACATGAAAATTAAATAAAAAAGGAGTTTAATGAAATTAACCCTAAATATAAATTACATGAAACAATAGTTACCAATATAATTGTAACATATTACTTAATTGCCCTAAAACTTTAATTGATGCATCTCACCTATCATGTGTACAAAAACGGAAATTAAAATTTAAAACTCTTCTACGAAAAGTCACGTCACTATTGACGAACCTACCGTGCTGTTTGACTATCCATATATATTTTGGTTAATAATTGTAGAATTATTTTTACTTTTATATCAAAATTATTAGTTTATTCTCTAAGATTATAATCTTAGGATCAAAGTAGGAAGACAAATGGAGGTGGTGTCTAATTAAGTAAGCTGGAAAGGGATGGTTAAAAAATTTTAAAAATGAGAAATAAAACCCATGATGATTTGTTGGTTCTAACATGCAAGCAAAGGAGAGAATGGTATGTGAGTCTGCTCAGTATAGGATCTGAATTACCATTAAAAAAAAAAAGTGAGATCAAAAGTAGAAAAATAATTTTAAAAAGAAGACATCATCATCTCGCCCGTCATTGCTCTTTAGGCTCCTCCAAATATTCTTACACCAGAGGCTTGCCAATGTCTCTACCCCTCTCTCTCTCTTACTATTTATATATTCTCGATCACCCTCTTGGCTACGAATTCCATTTCTTTTGATTTAATTAAGAGGAGTGGAATAATCAAGAAAAACATTAAAAAAAAAAACAAACACACACACACAGGGAAAAAAGAAATAAACACAGACATAAAGCCTCTCTTGTAGAGAGGGATAGAAAGCATGAGCACATCCTCCTCTGTCCCATTTCCATCTTCCCACTCCTTAGATCTTAAATTATTTCTGGTTTCCTATCTGGGTCCTTTCCAAGATGGTAAATTATCTGTCTTCCACTCTTGTTTTCTCTTGATCTCTAGTAAACTTTATCTGGGTGTTTATCTATATCGGCTGTGTGCTTAAATTTTGAAGCTTTTGCTATTCAGGAATTGTGGGTTGGGTTTTGATTGTTATGTCAAGGATCAGATGATCCCAGATTGGATTTCACAAGCACCTCCTTTGATTTTTTTGATTGTGCACCGATCAGATTCTATCTAAATTGCCATCTAAGGTATGGCTTATCATCTGTTGGATTGTTTTTATTCGTAATTTGATCTGTGGCTCTGTTTATCCGTTGATAAAGATTGCATTTTTCCGCTATATTGGCATCTAGGAGTGTATCAGGAACATAATTCTGTGAGCTATATTGGTTTATTGATAATAGTTGGGTTCTATTTGAATTATGAAGTTTTATTCATTCACTGTGATGCTTTCAAGTTGTTTTGCATTCTGGGATTGTTATCGGTGATTGATGAGGCCTTTTGTTGTCACGGCTGACAATAGAAAAGGGATGGAATCAGATCTTGGTAAGCTCTTCATTGGTGGGATTTCCTGGGACACTGATGAGGGACGTCTTAAAGAATATTTTAGCAAATATGGGGAGGTGGTGGAGGCGGTGATCATGAGGGATCGAGTGACTGGTCGTGCCCGTGGCTTTGGTTTTGTGGTCTTTGCAGATCCTGCTGTTACGGAGAGGGTGATAATGGATAAGCATGTGATTGATGGCCGCACAGTGAGTAGCTTGATATCAGATATCTGTTGTTATCAATTCAGTAGCTTTTACTTTGGCTTTCTTTATTTGGATTCAGTTGTAAAACGTGAAATTTGGCAAATCTATAAGTTGGACATGACATTTTCCTCAGTTTGACTTTGATTCCTATGCATATTACTTGTACAGTTATGGTACATTACTTATTCTAAGATTTGTGGTGAAGCATATCAAAATTTTAGCACTGTTAAGTTTGAAAATGGATGGTCGTTTACCCTGAAATTTGTATATCTCCCA
The DNA here is from genome assembly GCA_027575705.1 of Erythroxylum echinodendron. NCBI lineage: Eukaryota > Viridiplantae > Streptophyta > Magnoliopsida > Malpighiales > Erythroxylaceae > Erythroxylum > Erythroxylum echinodendron. The sequence continues at coordinate 22,290,385 of JANZXR010000005.1, forward strand.
TTTGATGAACTAGGAGTTGAGTTTCTCCCTCTTCTTTTCCATTGCCTCTTTCTTCCTCTCACTCATAACTTCTGTAATAAAATCTTCTTTGCCCAATAGACTTTGTTCTGGGTTTAAATAGTAAATTTATTCCTTGGAACTGAGAGCAATATGCAATTGCGCGATTTAAGTGCTTATCCACAATTTTCAGGTGGAAGCAAAGAAAGCTGTTCCAAGAGATGATCAACACATTTTACAAAGAAACACCAATAGTATCCATGGCTCTCCAGGTCTTGGACGCACCAAAAAAATTTTTGTTGGGGGCCTGGCTTCTACAGTTACTGAGAACGACTTTAAAAGCTATTTTGGGCAGTTCGGAAATATCACTGATGTTGTGGTGATGTATGATCACAACACTCAGAGGCCAAGAGGTTTTGGCTTCATCACTTATGACTCAGAGGAGGCAGTGGACAGAGTTCTGCATAACACATTTCATGAACTTAATGGTAAAAGGGTTGAGGTCAAGAAGGCAGTCCCAAAGGAGCTCTCCCCTGGACCTATTCGGAGTCCTTTGATAGGATACAACTTTGGTTTGAGTAGGGCTAACAACTTCTTGAACACTTATGCACAGGGATACAACATGAGCTCATTGGGAGGTTTCGGAATGAGGGCAGATGGTAGGTTTAATCCTCTAGCCAGCGGTCGAAGTGGGTTTCCTCCCTTCAGCTCAACTGGTTATGGAATGAGTGTGAACTTGGAGCCAGGATTGAGTCCAAGCTTTGGTGGGGGTTTTGACATTAGCAACAGTCCAGGGTATGGACGGATGTTGAGTCCCTATTACAGTGGAAATTCAAGCAGGTATAGCACCCCCACTCCTATAGGTTACAGTGTCGGAAATACAAGAAATGATTCTGTTTTAAACCCAACTGCTAGGAATGTCTGGGGTAATGGAGGCCTCAATACTGCAGCAAATCCTAACAATGCGAATGCATTTTTGGGTTCTGGAAGTGGAAGTTTTGGCATCTCATTTGGGAATAGTGGAGCAAATTGGGGCCCCTCATCCATTTCAGCTCAAGGTGGAGGAACTGCTTCCAGCTATAGTGGTGGTTCTATGGGTTATGGGGCTAGTGATAGCAGCTATGGTCTGGGAGGAGGAGGGTATGGAAGAAACAGTGGTGCTGGTATAGCACCAGCGTCAACATTTTCTGGGTCAACTGGTAGTTATGACGGGACATATGGGGACTTATATCGCAGTAATTCAGTTTATAGTGACTCACCATGGAGGCCTGCTACTCCTGATATGGATGGTTCTGGTTCATTTAGTTATGGACTTGGTAGTATAGCTTCAGATGTTACAACTAAGAGCTCTGAAGGTTATATTGGAAGTTATGGTGTTACAAATAGGCAAACAAATAGAGGTAAGATTTTCATAACTTTATTGTTTCAGTTTGGATAGATAAACACAAAACATAACCTATGGCACCAATAAATTGTGTGATTGGAAAATTGTCTCCTGAAACTTTTAACTCAAATCCTTGGTGAATATGTATTCACTATTGCATATATCTTCATGAAAAATATATCAAGGATAACATCTGAAGAAAAATAGAACTCCCGCCTATCCTCGTTTTGCCATGTGTGACTCTTGTGGATTGCTTATGTCTACTGAAGTTAGAAGACTTAGTTACATTGCATAGTTTTGTACACTAACAGATGCACACTGAGACAGTAAGAAAGAAATTTGATAATTTCACTATTCAGTTTATTCATTAATTCTTAAATTGAAAGTTGACATTTCAAATCTCTTAAGTCTTGCTGCCATACGTTTGAATTTAAGCTGCCAAATGCATGCATGCAATTCAAATATTGTCATCCAAACAAAATAACCGATTGACTCTCATTCTGTTACGCAAGCATGCAATGTGTATAACCTCAGTATATAACTCACGTAATGAAATATGAATGCCTTTCATGTATGTACTCTATAAATTCCTTTTAACTTGTTTGTTGCAGATGGTTCTAATAGTCCTATGATGCTATTTTTGTCATTTCTTTAGGAATTGCTACCTAGGAGATCTATTTTGGATGTCACAAGATAATCGTAGGCTAATGGTTCAGGTAAATAGGTGAAGTGTTGTGAATTTCATACATCTCCCCGTTGATTACATTCAACTTCTGAGGCAGTTGATCTTATAGTGCTAACAAGGGTTCTTGATTTGAATTATAAGCTCCAGAGAGAAAGCAGCTACAAGGGATTGTCTGTGAGGTTTGAGGTCTCTTTTCCATTCAAATTCGTGAAAAATTTAGGTTCCTTTCTTGGCATTTGAGTGAGCTGTAAAATCTGATTGCGGAATTATACACTCAGGAAGATTGGTTCCCATAAACGTAATTGTGCATCTGTGGCAAGGTGCACTTGTGATAGTACATTACGAAATAGTTATTGATTTTTATTTTATTTGTAATGCATGGCAAAGTTGCTGGTTGGTGTCCTTATAATTTTCATCTTTTATGGGAGTTTGTATGTCTCCCAGATTGTATGTCAGCTTCTGTTTGAGCTACTAGTGTGAGACGTTATAAAGGGATGCTGTTTTATGATCCCCTGCAAATAAGTCACGAAATATTCAGATTCATTTTTCATTAAATCGGTTATGACAACATGCCTTTTGGCGTTCCTGGTATTCATCTTCTGTTTCAAGTAAGTTTTTACACTTCTCTGATTATCGCTTGTATTACTACTTTAGATTGTTTCACTTTGCCTCTTCTTTTCTAATCACCCTGGCCGCAAGTGGTGTGTTGATGGGAACTTTCTGTACTGCTGCGGTCTAGTTCTCTATATCTCCTAATTTTAATCCTGCCACAGCCTTTTACGCTATCTTATTATAAGAAAATATATTGTAGTGGTTGCCATGACACGACACGCTTGACGTTTGGATTGTTTTAGGCTTTGTGTGCGTGGTTACACTGATGCATTTATAAGCATCAATTGTTTTTTTATTATCATGGTCACGGGTTCCATCTATCTGCTACTGGACTGGCCATTTCTGATATTCAAGGCCATTCTGTGTGGTCATCATATGTCTTATCCTAAGCTCCAATGGAATATAGGGTATGAATTTTCTTACACTTCAATGTCACTTTCATCACTTCTAATCAGATAACATCACATGTGGTCCATCTCTTGTCTTCCTTTAACATACGCAGACTGCTTATTATGCAGTATGCTTTCTTTTCCTATCACCTTCCTCTGCGGTACAGCACATATAAAAATATAAAAACACCGATTGACACTACACCTTATAGGCTTTGGGCTTCTCGGCCTGAAAATTCCATCCCAACTTGGTGTAGTTGGTTGATTTCTTCTTCAGCTTGTAATTATAGACCAACAAATGAAACACTAATATAAGTTACGATTCCCAAACTTCTACAGGTAACAGTTACACGTGTAAATGGCTAACGTTGGCCAGCTGATGTCACTAACAACTTTTGCTCTTTCATACATGGGTAGCTAAATGCCTCTAGTTGGTAGAATTGTGCTTACCAAGGGCACTTTGAGCACCATATTCTTCTCTGGTCTGGTCTATCAAGCATTATTTTTTCTTTGATTGGATGTACTTCTTTATGGTTGTAAGTTCTTATAACAATCATTCGCATATATCTCTAGTTGTTTCTTGGCATGAAAAATGACATTAATAGCAAAGTTACCCATATAGTTTTGTATCCATGCAGTTCTAATGCCTTACAAATGCATGTCTTATCCGTTTTCAAGTTGATTATATGTGTATCATTTCCATTTATCACTTCGTATTGCCCTTCTCCATTTCAAATAGTTCTCTGTTTCATTGTAATTAGTTATTCTTGTTTAGCATTTTCATCATTTCTTCATTCCTTTAAGGTCTTGCCACATCTGTGTAGATTCGTTGCAGCTTCTAGGAGGCTCTCAAAATTGATTTAGGAAATTACATCCTTACCAAATTGAAGGGCATTATAATTTGGCAAACAATCAACAAGTAATGGGTAAGGCAATGCCAATCTTTAAAGGATACATTGAAATTTTTTTTATCAACTGTCTCACAAAGCAATTTTTGGTTAATGTTAGATACATAAAGAATATCTGAAACTGTCTTTGTACCTGAATTTATTGTAATTGCGGTGGTTCCTTTCCCTCTCATAAGAATATAACCAACATTTCCTATTTTGACCTTTGTGATTTCATTAGGCTTTAAATCATTAAAGAGAGTTTAGTCAGAGGTTAAATGTGTGAATCTTGACATCCCACAGGTACAGGAGAACCGAGCATGTTTGTCTTCACCAAGTGAAACAAACAATCTTATTAGTTTAATGCAAAGAGCATTTATGATGACTAACAGATTTAGTATTCTCTTTTCGATTCTGGCAAACATATTATAAGAACTGGATTTGTTTTGGCTCCAGACCTCATATCACATAATGCCTTCACGATAACCTTACCTATAACCTTGCTATAGAGTTAGAAGTTCCACTATCAAAAAAAAACCAAAATGAAATAGATAGCCCAATTTGTTTTGGACTTGTAATGGGTATGGAGTTAGAAGTTTCACTAGATCTTATGTTACAAACAAGGAAAAAGCTTTATGAGTTGGAAACTAAAATATCGACACTTCTACACTCCTCTTTGGCATTTTGGTGATAAACACCAATCTTCTGTCTCAGAACTTTAAACCTTTGTCTTGGAATTGTTTTAGTAACAAATCAACTAACTGATCTTCTGATGAACAATGAACAAATAACACTTTTATTAGATTGTTGAACTTCTCTAAAAAAAATTGAAACTTAATCTTGATATACTTTTTTTGACCGTAAAACACGGGGATTTTAGAGATAGAAACTCCAGAAATATTATCACACATGTCCTAAATCCTTCATCATTTTCTGTAACCAGATAGTTTGGTTTATATCAGATGCAACAACATTATACCTAACTTTTATTGTTGATTGAGTTGTAGTCTCTTGCTTCCTTGAACTCCAACTGAAGAAACCAGAACACAAGTTGCATGGATACCTTGAGGTGCTTCTTGAATCATTAACACAACCTCCCCAATCATTGTCAGAGTAGTCAATTAGCTTTAGTGTTTCTTCTGCAGATTTTGGGAAGAAGATTCCAATAGCACCAATATCTTTAGTACAACTGAGAAATGTGTTTCTCTAGGTGAATATGTATGAATCTTAAAAGCACACTCACAGCTAATATTATATCAAGCCTACTTATTGTAAGGTATTGGAGACTTGTAATTAAGCTTCTATATAAGCTTTCATTGATAAGATGTTATTTTGATATATTAATTAGAATTATCTCTTTTGTTTTGGACATATTTTGGTGCTTAAATATGAAAAATAATGTTTATTTTATTTTAGGAGATGAAAAGTTGACATTGTATCAAATTAGGATATTATTGGTAAAAATCACGAATTTTGGGGGGGGGGGGGAAAAAGTGGACCGATTATTATAGTGGATAAGGCTAGATCACGCATAATGCCAAATTCCTTTGAAGTATCTAAGTTTAATTAGGAAACTTCTTTTCATCCCTATAATGCAAGAATTTGGATTTGTTTTAGATAGGAATCTTTGCAAGATAGGATTAGATTAGGATTTGAGTTGGAAAAACAAGAGGAGGGACCTCTTTCACCTCTCTAACCTTCTTTTCATTTCTTTGATTTTTCTCTCATCTTTCATCCTTCTTCTATCTTTGGTGTTGAAAACTAAGCCATATGTGGCTAAGCTCAAGTATTCTAATTCAAAAGGATTTAAAACTCTAGTTGTAACTGGAAGTGGGCAAAAAACCTGAAAAAATCGAATCGACCTGCAAAACTGAAGAAACCGACCAAAACGGATTGGTGTGGAGAGTGATGGATGGTCGGTTCAGTTTTGGATATTGAAAACCAACTATATCGGTTCGGGTGCGGTGTAGGCAAAATTTTATACCAAACCAACCCGAACCAAACCGATCAAGTAAAAACGAAAAAAATTTGTATTTTTTTATACTTTTAACTCTAGATATATAAGGTAAGTTTGCAACTTTGCAAGTATGACAATCACCCAATAGGTCCTAAAATGAAATAAAAATATTGGACATGTACTAAAATTGGCCCAAAATTTAAGGATTAGGGCCCAAATCGATTTAAGTAACCGAATCGAACCGAACCGCAAGGCAAACAAAAAATTTGGTTTCATCTGACATTTTGTTCGGTTCGGTTTTCTTGTGTTAAAAAACCATTACTCAGTTCGGTCTACAAAACAGTTGAAAACTGATCGAACCAAACTGTGCTCACCCCTAATTGTAACATTGTGAGGTTTTATTCTAAACATATAATCATGTTTTAATTCAAGTATTTCTTATTTTATGTTCTTATACTTTATAAATAATTAATATTAATTGATCTAAAAATTAGTTTGATGTTGATTATTCTATAGTTATTTATGAATTCAATGATTCGTAATTGTCATTAAGGATTGGTACAAGTAGTAAAAAGGTTATTTATGAATTTGCATATTTAACTTATAAGAAACAAGAAAATTAAGTTGAATAGTTGTTGTTATCTCGATTGTTTAATTTAGGTTTAGTCTCACTAATATTATTGCTATCATTTAATTGATATGGAATGAAATCATACCCAGTCAATTGATGGTAAGTTTTGGTTTAAATGTTAGGTTTGAACTATCAACTAAATATATATTATTTAATTATTTGATATATTAATTACTAATATGAATTATGATATTTTTAATTTAATATTATATATTTAATTATTTAAATTAATTATTAGTAAAATTTATGAAAATTTAATTTAATCTAATAATTTATTTATTTTTATAATGAAATTAAATAAAATTAATTAAATAATTATTAATAAATATAATTAAATTTAAAATAACTTCAAAATATATAAATTTCAAATGCAATTTCATTAAGTAATTAAAAAAATTTTAATTATTTATTTAAAAATAAAATAATTTTATTTATAATGTATTAATAAATATTATATAAGATATTACAATAAATTTAATTAATAAAAAATAATTTATTTTTAAGTTTTATCTCATATGTAATTATCATCAATAATAAAAATATAATCATTTTAATATTAACAGCTAAACAGGTTTTATTTTTATTTGAAAGAAAAACAGAAAACTAAAACTAAAAACTACAACAGAAAAGCAGAAGTAGAACTAAACGACCCCTTAGCAAATTTTGGGACTTGTTACGACTATAGTAATATGTTTTGAACCAATTGCTTAAATTGTGACAACTATTTTTTTAGACCAATAATCAATGTTACAATTAGATGATATCTTTTCCTTGAATCAAAGTTAAGTATTCTTGAATTTCTGACTTTGATATTCAGTTGATTTATTTTGATATCTTGTTAATTTAAGTTAATTAGTTAATTAATCGAAAACCCCCCCACTTTATTTTATTAATTGAAATTAATAAATTAGTGTTTAGTTTCCTTCGGATTCTATTACATGACTACTATAAGAAAATAGAGAATCAAAATTAATTTTTAGGGCTTCGATAACTCGATCATTTGTTCATCCTTACATTATCTTCATCTTTACTGAGCTTCAAACTAGTCATCATAGGTGTACTCATAGAATTACATTCTTACATCTTAAACCTATATAGGACATTAGTAGTATACTTTTGTTAACTTAAAAAAATGCCATTATTGAATTGCATCACTTCCATGCTTAGGAAATATTTCATGACTCTTAAATCAATCATATTAAGGAACTTCTTTTCATCCTTGAACTTTTGGATTAATTCAAATTAACTTCCAATTACAAGCATATCGTCAACATAAATTAACTCAATTATGAACTCACCTCTATAGGATTTCACAAACAATATAGCTTCACCTAGCTTTTGTAAAACCAAGTTGAATGAGATGATTGTCCAACCTGTCATACCAGGCCTTTGGAGCTTGTTTCAAACCATACAAGGTCTTTTTAGAAGATAATATAGGCTTCCTTCCCAGGAAATACATATTTATCAAGTTATTCTATAAAAATTCCTTCAATAAGGAACTCACTCAAGAAAGGAAATATGGCATCAAGTTAATGGATTTGCCAAGATTTATGAGCTACAAGAGTAATATGGAGCCTAAATGTATCATACCTTGCTACTAGAGCAAAAGTGATGTGAAACCCCAAGGCTAAAGAACATAAAACCCCTTAAACGCACACTTTAGAGAAAACATGAATAAGATGAAATCCTCAACCCTAATGAACCCCTAATAAATTATATGAAATAAAACACATATAATAAGGTTGATTTGAAAATAAGAATAGAAATTCACCAAAAGTGATTACCTTGATAAAAATTATATTCTTGATACAATAGAAGAGGACAAGCAATCCTCCTTTAAATATTTTGTTATTCATCCAATTTAACCCTAAACAAGGTTTATTATGTTGTACTTATACCCCTTGAAAAAAATAGGAACCTTAAATATGTAAAAAGCCGTTAACCATGGGTCTCCCATCAAAATAATTAAAGCCCAAACTAAACCTAAAAGATTTAAACAAGCCTAAGACATAAGTAGTTGGCTGCCAAAAGTTATGCTTCTAACGTAAAATAATTAATTAAACAAGAATGAAAGTCTTCTTACACATTCGGCCCAACTTTATTAGTTATGATTTCATTGGCCCTCACCATCTCTTGAGATTCCATGCCATCTATAATTTGGCCCATGTAGGATTGAAGAGTTTCTTTGAATTTCTTTGCTCTTAATCTTATTATTGGTCCATCTGACATTACTAGCTTATCTTTAGTTCCATTTCGCTTATAAAGTCCTACGACCGTACTCATATCATCTCCTCCCTCTTCAAAAGGATTTGTCCTCGAATCTAAATCAAATTCAAAAGGAGATAAGTCAAAAAGTTGCACCAATACTATACTCACCTGGCAAGTCTATCTTGTATGCACTATCACTGGTGCGTTCCAACACTTAGAATGGTCCATCACCCTTTACATCAAGTTTTAACTTCCTTTGCTACGGAAACCTTTCTTTTCGCATATGCACCCAAACCCAATCACCTAATTCGAAGAAACTTGCTTTCTACCTTTATTTTCTTGTTGTGTATATATGCAATTCTTTTCCTCAATCTGTTCACGTGATTTCTCGTGTATTGTTTTAACCAAGTCAACCTTCTTCTTGCCATCTAAACTAGCCATCTCAGTCAAAGGTAAAGGCATCAAATCTAACACAGTTAATGGATTAAAACCATCACAATTTAAAATGGAGAATAACCTGTAGAAAAATATATAGAACGATTATATGCAAATTCAATGAACGACAAATAATCTTCCCAAATTTTCAAATTCTTCCCAACAATTGCATGCAACATGGTTCCTAAATCCCTATTAACTACGTCAATTTGTCCATCAGTTTGTGGATGAAATATAGTAGACAATAAAAGTTTGGTACCTAACTTTCCCTATAAAACTCTTTAAAAATGATTTAGGAACTTAACATCCCTATCTGAAACAATGGTTTTTGGCAAACCGTGAAGTCGAACCACTTTCCTAAAGAAAAGAACAGCAATATTTGTTGCATCATTTGTTTTCTGGTAAGTAAAGAAATGAGCCGGTTTACTAAATATGTCCACTATAACAAATATGCTATCTCTACCTTTCCTATTCCTAGGTAAACCCAATACAAAGTCCATAGATATATCAGTACAAGGATCATTAGGTACAAAAAAGGTGTATACAAACCATGAGGTATGAACCTAGACTTAACTTGTTTACATTCAATACAGTTGGCACAAAATCTTTCCACATATCTTCTCATATTTGGCTAATAAAAATGTTCTCTAAGCATATCTAAGGTCTTTTGCACACCAAAATGCCCCATTAACCCTCCACTATGTATTCTCTAACAAGCAACTCTCTAATAGAACATGCAGGAATGTAAAATTGTTTACCCCTAAAAAGATTTCCTTCATGTCTATAGAACTTATCAAATGCGACATGTTCCCAAGCTTGATATACATTAGCAAAATGAACATCATCCACATACAACTCTTTCTAATGCTCAAATCTGATTAACTTAGAAGTAAGCATAGAACTCAAAGCATACATTCTCGATAATGCATCAATCACAACATTTTCCTTACCTTGCTTGTATTTAATCACATATGGAAATGTTTCAAGATACTCCACCCAACTTGCATGCTTTTGCTCAATTTTCCTTATCCCTTCAAGTACTTGAGAGATTGATGATCACTATATATTACGAACTCTTTAGGCAGCAAGTAATGTTCCCAAACTTCAAAAGCTCTCACCAAAGAATAAAACTCCTTATCATAAATGGAGTAGTTCAAAACAAATCCATTCAACTTCTCACTCAAATATGCTACGGGATGATTCTCCTGCATCAAAACAACCCCTATACCAATCCTAGAAGCATCACATGCAATTTCAAAAGTCTTGGAAAAATCTAGCAAACATAAAATAGGTTTAGTAGATAACTTTTTATTAAATGCATTTTCCTGTTCTTTCTCCCATTTAAAACCAACATTCTTCTTAACGATTTCATTCAATGGAGTGGCAATAGTAGAGAAATCTTTAACAAATGACCTATAAAAACTTGCTAAACTATAGAAACTCCTAACCTCACTAACTGACTTAGGTGTTGGTCATTCTTGGATAACTTTCACCTTTTTAGAGTCAACCTTAACTCCTTTAGAACTCAGCATAAATCTTAAGAAAAACAACTTTATTCATGCAAAAAGAAAACTTTTGAAGGTTTGCATATAGCTTCTCTTTCCTAAACACATCCAAAATAGCCTTAACATGCATAATATCCTCATTTAAGTTCTTATTGTAATATTTCATCAAAGTGAACAACCACAAATTTACCAAAGAATTCACGTAAAACATGATTCATTAAGCGCATAAAAGTACTAGGTATATTAGATAAGCCAAAAGGTATAACCAACCACTCATACAATCCATATTTGGTATTAAATGCAGTTTTCCATTCATCACCTTCTTTCATCCTAATTTGATGATAGCCACTTTTTAAATCAATTTTAGAGAATATGCAAGCACCATGCAACTCATCTAGCATATCTTCTAATTTAGGAATAGGATGGCGAAATTTTATAATGATTTTGTTGACAGCTTTATAGTCCACGCACATCCTCCAAGTTTCATCTTTCTCTGGCATTAAAAGAATTGGGACAGTATTAAGACTCATGCTCTCCCTCACGTACCCTTTTTTAAGCAATTAATCCAGTTGCCTTTGTAATTCCTTTGTCTCCTTTGGATTGCTTAAATAAGCTGGACGATTAGGAATTTGAGCTCCTGTTACCAAGTCAATCTAGTGCTCAATCCCTCTCAAAGGTGGTAACCCATGGGGTACCTCTTTAGGAAAAACATCAACGTAATCCTGCAACAAGGTCATAAACATACTAGGCAAATTTAGGTTAAGGTCAGTGTTAGTAAACAAAATTTCTTTGAACCAAATCAAGATTAAATCTCTCTTTCCTAAGTATGCACTCTTTATCTCTCTCTCTTTTGCATAAAAACATAGTTGTGTCTTACCTTTTTCACTCTTCTCAATTTCTCTTTGCTTACTTTACACTTTCTTTTCTTTCTTTTCATTCACTAACTTCTTCTCTCTTTCATATCCCACTTTCTTTTCATTACTTGTGCAATCACTCACCCTTGGGCCTTTAATTTTATTCTTTTATCTCATGGCCTCTTTTCTCTCTTCTTTCTTTTTCACCTCACTACCTGAATCCCCGTTTGATAATTGTTGAATTTTCAGTTGGTCAGGTATGCTTCTTTAGGTGATAAAGGAGTAAGAGAAACTTTCTGCTCATTATACATAAAAGAATACCTATTCATTTACCCATCATGTATAAAACGCCTATCAAATTGCTATGGCCTACCCAAAAATATATGACCAGCTTGCATAGGCACGACATCACATACAACTTCATCCATATATCTACCAATAAAGAATGCAACAACTACTTGCTTAGTAACTTTGACTTCACCACTTTCATTCAAGCATTGTAGTCTATATGGATTAGGGTGTTTATCACATTTCAACCCCCAACTTCTCTACTAAAGTAGTACTAACCACATTAGTGCAACTATCCCTATCTATAATCATATTACAATTTTTTCCACCTACTAAGCATCTCATGTAAAATATGTTCTTCGTTTGTTCTAGACTACCTTCCTTCACATTCAAATTCAATGCATGTCTGGCAACTAAAGATTCACCCTTAACAGCATACTCATCATTCTCATCAACATCAGAACAATCTTCTAAAGGTCTTATTACTATCATCAGACTCAGAAATAATTTCACCACTCTTAATAAACATACTCTTCCTATTAGGATAATCAAATGCATAATGACCACACCGTTGACATTTAAAGCACTTAATATTCTTATGTTTAGAAGGTTTAGAGGATGAATCAATAGTATCTTTTGGAATTGAAGTACTCTTCTCTTTGTCTTTATTTGACTCGTTGTCTTTCTCTTTGGAATCTAAATAGTGCCCCCTCTTCTTATCTTCATTTTTTATCCATTTTTGGATTCCATTTTTTGCTAGAATTTGAGAAATACTTGGCTGCACTTCTTTTTCTGCTTGTCTTTCCACCGTCATGGCAATGTTCACTAAGTCCTCCATCTCTACATAATGTTACAACTTAACCATATCAGGAATTTTCCTATGCAATTCCACCCATAAACCGAGCCATTGCCACCTCTTCCTCCTCTTCTATGTTAGCTTTAATTAATAGTATCTCCATCTCTTTGTGATAATCTTCTATTGATCTAGTTCTTTGTGTGAGTCTTTTTGATTGCTGGTACAACACTTTATAATAATAAGGTAGCACAAACCTTTTTTTCATCACTCTTTTCATCTCTTCCCAAGTCGATATAGGTGGTTCCTTATTCCTCCTCTTGTTCTTTACCAATTCATTCTACCAAACTAATGCATAATCAAAGAATTTCACTATTGCCAATCTCACTTTCTTAACTTCAGAATAGTTGTGATAAGCAAAAATTATGTCCATCTTTCTTTCTCATTCCAAGTACACTTCAACATCATTCCTACCTTTGAAGAATAGAATTTTCATCTTGATGGCATTAATGTTGCTATCTTTTCTCTCCACTATTTCTTCACCCCTTACTTTACCTGTCACAGATTGCACTTCATCTTCATACTAGTTATACATTCTTTCCAATTCTTCCTCTAGATTCTTATGATTGTCAATTGATCTACTACGATTTTGGATTGTACTAGTTTCATTAATTCTCTCATCCATCTCATCCATCCTAGTAAATAACTTTTTGAACTCATTCATAAGTGTCCTATACATCACTTTCAATTAGGCACATTGTCATCCTCCTTATGTAATGTTTCCTTCCCATCTCTTATATTGTCCATTCTTATAACAAAAAGCTACAAGAAAAATAGTTAACAATAGAAAGATAACCTCACAATTCACTCCCTTGAGTGTTTCACTGAAAAGATGGTACTCCACTCATATTTAATTGGCTTTCACCCTCTTTTAAGTTTACACACTCAAACCTTTTTTGGCTCAAACTTTTTGTCCTCAATTGCACATCAAAATTCAATTTTTAGTTAAGATAATTCACAAATAGAAAATTAAGACTTAGGAATGCAATGAAAACACCTAAGAAAGATGATGGGCACAAAATTAGAAGCAAGTATACTGAAATAAATGAAGGCAAAATGGGCACATAAGAGGAAAGGATGTGTGTTGCCCAAAAAAATACAAAATTTAAATTAACAAGATTCAATTTGCTAATTATGGTGTAAATGGAAACAAAAAGTAAGAGATAAAAAATAGAAACCTAGAATGAAAGAAAATGACGAAACTAATGTACAAATGCAAAAATTGAAATTTCCCTGATGGAAAAGTCAAATCAGATGCCAAGATGTAATGACAATAAACAAAATAGGAAGCCAACAAAAGAAAATCCTATAATTACACCAACCCCATAGATAGAATTTATGCTATTTAGCTTTTCTAACTAATTTTTCCTAATTTAAGATATGACAAATCATTTTTTCCCTTTTTTAGCAATTGACTTTTTATTGCAACTGATTTTTTAAAAAAGCACTAGTTGACTTTTTGTCTTCTTTAATGCTAGCACTTGATTTTTTCTCTTTTTTCATTTTTGACTTTTTTGACTTTTTAAATAATATGATAATTAGGTCAACGACTTTTCAAAGAACAAAATTGGAAAACTAAAGAGGCAAGAAAAACACATGAACGAGAAGAACCCTAATTTCAAATTCTAATGAAAAATAACAACATCAAATAAACACAAGATAAATAAGAATTTATTTCAATCCAAGCTCTTATACCAAATGATGTGGAATCTCAAGGCTAAAGAACTTAAAAACCCTTAAACACACATTTTGGATAGAACATGAACAAGACAAAATCCCTAACCTTAATGAACCCTAAATCAATTATATGAAAGAAACACATATAATAAGGTTGATTTGAAAACAATAATATAAATTTACGATAAGTAATTACCTTGATAACCATTAAATACTTGATGCAATAGAAGAAGACAAGCAATCCTCCCTTAAAGAATTCGTTATTCATCCAATATAACCCTAAACAAGGTTTATTATGATGCACTTATACCCCTTGAAAAAAATAAAAATCCTAACTATGTAAAAGACCTTTAAACAGGGGTCTCCCACCAAAAAAATTAAAGCTCAAACTAAACCTAAAAGATTTAAACAAGTCCAAGATATAAGTTGTGGGATGCCAAAAGTTACGCTTCTATTGTAAAATAATTAATTAAACAAGAATGAAAGTCTTCTTGCACATTCCGCCCAACTTTATTAGTTATGATGTCATTGGCCCTTATTGTCTTTTGAGATTCCATGTCATCTACAATTCGACTCATGCAAGATTGAAGCACTTCTTTAAACTTCTTAGCTCTTGATCTTGTTATTAGTCCCTCTGACATTAATAGCTCATCTTCAGTTCCATTTCACTTACAAAGTCTCACGGTCGTGCTCACATCAAAAAGTCTCCTAATAGTCTATGCCATATTGCTAAGCATAGCCTTTCATTACCAATCTAGCTTTATGTTTAAAAATAGAACCATTAGGAATGATTTTTGTTTTAAAAATATATTTGACTCCAATAACTTTTTAATTTTTTGCCCTTTCAACTAATTTCCATATTTCATTATTTTTAATCATCTCCAGAGCTTCTTGCGTTGCTTTCCTCCATGTTTGTGAATCTTATGTTTTATCGTAACATTTAAGTCCAATGATAGCCAAGCTACACCTCTGATAGATGTCCTCCAAAGTCCTTAATACCCTTTATTGGTAAGTTATCCACAAACTCATCAACTTCAAATTGAGATTAAACATTAGTAGAATCATTATAAAAAAAAATCAAATTGTATGTTTTTCTAATTTTTCCAATCTCAAGTTGTTATCTCATTAAAATTTACATTCTTACTCAAAATAATTTTTTCTATCTGC
The DNA here is from genome assembly GCA_027575705.1 of Erythroxylum echinodendron. Taxonomy (NCBI): domain Eukaryota; kingdom Viridiplantae; phylum Streptophyta; class Magnoliopsida; order Malpighiales; family Erythroxylaceae; genus Erythroxylum; species Erythroxylum echinodendron. Next base: position 22,305,914 of record JANZXR010000005.1, read on the forward strand.
AAGCAAAAAACTCAATAGCCTTTGTTTTATGTCCTATAACCCACAAGGATTACTTTATGTGCTTTACTTTTGACATTTTCTTCTTGATCAAAAGACACCTATCCATCTCCATCTTCATCATTGTCTTGTTCTTCCTCTTAGAAACTCTATTTTGTTGTGATGTATATGGTCTTGTCTTTTGATGTTCTATGCCTAGATAGTTCTATAACTCAACAAATTGAATAAAGGTATATTCAGTACCATTATTAGAGCTTAAGGTTTTGAATGTGAGGATACTCTGATTTTCCATATGAGCTTTAAAATCTCTAAAAATAAATACTTCACTCTTGAATTTAGTAAAATATACCTAACACATTCTAGCACAAACATCAATAAAGATAATGAAGTAATTGTTATAGGGCCACAAAGATCAAATTGGATGAATTAAATCTTGTTTAATAGGTCTATATGCTTTATTTTTTTAAGGGTAGTTTTGCTTGTTTTCTTTATTAACAAGTCTCACATATTTGAACCTCAATAGTCACAATAAGCATGTTTTCAACCTTATATTTGACAGAATCTTTTGTTTTAATTGCCCAAGCCTTATGTTTCAGAAGTTTGAAACCCTTACAATGGTGCTAGCAGAGCAATTGATTGCTAAGCTCCTGCTTTTCGTTTTTATACAAAACAATTTTTTTTACAAAAGAATCAAAGACAATGCATCTGGAGTCTTTGAAGTGTAAGGAGTAGTCTTTCTCAAGCATTTGTCAAACACTCAATAATTTTTCTAATTGTAGGAGTAGGAATAAATAGAATATCAGGAATGGGTTTGATACTTGAGTTTGTACGGACAACAACTGAACCTCTTACTTTGACTTCCAAATATTCACCATTACCTGCCTTCACCTTAGACTAGTAACTTTCATCAAGAGATTTGAACAATGTAGCATCATTGCATGGTGTGTGCATCCACTATCAATGAGTCATGCATCTAATGAGTCATTAGTTAAAAAGCAAGAAGCTACAAAAAGTTTCTACTCTTTATTCGCCACATCTACAATTTTTGCTTATTGCAATTGATTGTCTTTATTTTTGAGCTTACAAACCTTGGTAATATGCTTAGGCTCTTATAGCTTCCACACACTACGTCAAGCCTCCACCAATAATATTTTTCAAGATAAATAGTCTTTTTACAATGTGTAAAAGGTAGAAATTTCTTCTTCTTTGATCCTTCATTGTTGTTGCTATCTATACTTTTGCCTTTGTTTTTTTTAGATAAACTGTTTTTTTCCTTTTCCAACTTGTTTTTTCACATGAAATGCACCTTTAGTGATCCTAATGCCTTAAGATCCTTCTTTGCTCTTGTTCTTGAAGTGCACTCATTAAGTAACGAAATTTTGTTGAGTTGGACTCTTCTAGAGAAGAAATTCTGGAAAGGAAGTATCACAAGAACCTTTTCCACAATCCTGCTACTAGGATAGTCTTCACCAAGTGGCTTGTTATTTGTTAATAATCAAGGAGATTCTGTAAGAGTATCTGACAATGTTTTCATCCTTCCGTATGCTTAGAGAATCAAACTCCCTCTTCAGACTGAACACTTGCATTTGGCATGTTCTGTCACTTCCTTGATATTATTCTTTCAACTTGTCCCAAGCACCTTTTATAGTGTTATAGGCCATGATCCTGTAGAAGACAAAATGTCCGGCAGAATTTTGGACGACTGTCTTGGCTTTAGACCTTTAGACTTCTCCTCATTATTGAGCTTTATTTGCGTCACTATTGTAAGGTCTATAAGTAAAGGAGAAACAGACTTGTCTTCGATTATAAACTCCCAAGGATCATAAGCTTCCAAATAAGCTTGCATCTTCACTAACCAGATTTGACAGTATTCACGAGTGAATATTTCTGGAGGGGTTAAGAAGATGGTACTGGATATAATTTGGTTGTATTTTAAAAAGGTTTATAAGTAAATTTTTTCCTCCAATTTCACAGGTCTGTAAGACCAAGTGGAGTTCTGATGCCACTGTCAAAACAGAGGTATGGTTGTATTGCAATACCAAACTTAGGAACACCAGAAAATAAAAAGAAACCAAAAAAATGTTTGAAAGAAATCGGATATATTTTATTAAACTACAGAATTTATAGAAGAGGAAATAACAAATGCTTCTACTTTACTGCCATTTTCTCTAGTCAGTTTCAACTGAGGAAATCAAGCAACTAACAGAGAAAATAATGCTACTGTTTTTCTCTTTTTTCTTTTTCACAAGATCTTATGCTAAAAATAAGGGAAATTTTTCATGAAATGGAAACTAAATTGCCAACACTTCAACAGTTATTATGGAAGAAATCTGATAACCACATAAAGAGTCTGAGAATTCCCCGTTACATAAAGTATCTCAGCATACAAACGGAGAACACCACATTACATGAGATATTATTACAGTTGACTATCAGTTTTAGCCTCAGCTGCTACATAGTCTACAGTCACCTGTGCTTTCCTCAGGATTAATGGAACTAAAAGCTCAGAAGAAAGCCCTACTGCCATAAAACACACGAGAACCACTATTTTTAGATGCATTCATATTCTGATCAGAGCTTGAACTTCCTAGACTGTCCGGTCCACTATCAATGTCCAGAGGAAGCTTCATCTTTGCCAATGATTCTGTAAATTGTTGCATGCTCTTCATGTACATGTCTACTATGTCCTGCTGGACCACATGTTGTTCTGGTTCTATGTTCACAGTTATTACAGGCTTTGCAATTTTCTCACTGGCTACTCCACTGGAAGAGTCACTCCTTCCATCTCCAACATCCACACTCTTTTTCTCTTTTTGGGCTGACTCACGCTCCTGGATTAATGTTTCTGAAGCTACTGGAGCACCAGAGTTTTCAGAGCTTGCAGCAACAGAAGAAGAAGAAACACCATTAGTGGACACACTGCTTGGAGGAGAACCAACTTTGGGAACTTGGGCAGAATCGTTGGTAACACTTACGAAGTTTTCCACAACTCGAAAATCTTCTGAATTAGGATGATTCTCGGTATCAGTTGTGACCAAGCTTTCAGAGTTTTCAGTTTCCATACTGTCACGTGGGATCCCAAAATACTCTGAAACCATGATCTGGTTTTCGTTGACAATATTCAGATCAGGGAACTCAATCTTATCAAATTCAGTAGGCACCGACTCTGGATCCTGTGCAGTTCCATCTGATGGCAACACAGAAGTAATTGCTTGGATGGCCATTACTTCCGGATAAGCACCACTATATGCCAGAGATAAGTGGACAAATCCTGCTGGAGAGTGGAGTAAATCAGTTGAAGAAAGAGAAAACTCTTTCTCCAAATTCCCGTTCTTAACAAGTACTTCCGACAAAGGCACCAGGGCAAATCCCAACAACTGATCCTCAAGATAGTTTCTCACCCTGCTCATCATGAATATCTCACATTTGAGTGAGCAATCCAGAGTCTTAACATTGAGCAGCAGATTCTCATTGAAGACCGGACTTCTCCCACCACCATTGATGATTTTGGTCGAGGCTGTGTTTTCAGGGTCACTAGTCAGGCAAATCTTAGCATAAACATCTTGCTTGTGGTAAATACATATGTTGTGGATGTCCCTGGCCTGGCGTATGTAAACCTCAAGAGTACCAATCAAGTCCTCCGGATCGCCAACCATATCTTCCTTAATGCCAACCTCATATCCTCCGGATAAACTATCAGGGGACTCAACCGATTGATCGAGTTTCTGCTTAACAGAATCAGTAACTACGGAGGTCCTGAACGGTGACACAACAGATTGCGGGGAATCCATTAAAATGCGCAGAAGATAGGCCTGACAAGACATTATTTGAAGAATCAAATTAAAGTCACAAAAACCCACGAATGTGAAATATAGAGCAGGAATGTTATCAAATCTCAATATACGATCTTGAAATACACGTACTCTTTTAGCTAAATCGTGTGTGACTGAAATAATCGAATTCCACTAAAAGACAAGTTGAAAACAAGTAGAATTTTCAAATTCCAGAAGCCAACATCTGAAATCTAAAGCTTACCTAGAGCTTGGGCTTAACTCAAGACAAACTTCACGAAGGCCAGTTGCTAAAGCCGCTCTTAATCTCCAAAAGTCCAACCTCCTGTCGAGGAAAATTGTAAAAAAAGAAAAAAAGGAATTACATCGGAAACCAAGTCACAGATTAGTAGAACAAACAACGCACGAAACCCATAAACCAGAAACTCAGAAGAAGAAAACTTGAACTCAAAATCTGGTTAACTTGAACTCAAAATCCCAACCAGACAAGACTTAGAACTCATAAAAACGTTAAGCCAAAGAACAGAAATATTCAGAGTTTCTCAGACCCACAAGCGAAGAACCCTTCAAGATTGAGACTTTAAAGTCAATCACCGAACTTAAAAGCAGCAAGAAGAGTCTCGTGAATAGTTTGTTGCTTGTCCAGATGTTAATAAAAATATCTTCTTTTTCTAACTAGGACACCGGAATGTAAGGGAGTGAAACAGGGAAAGCAAAAGGAGACAGTAACTCAAATCACGATTAAAAAAAAAAATACCAAAAGAAAGAAATCTATCCAATAAATTCTCTTCTAAAAGCTTCAATTACAGTACCGAACTTTCAGAGCAAATATACTACAGGCTAACGGCCAAAAATGTAACAACAGGCCAAATATCTCACAGTTTCCCACGCAACTCAAAACAACAACACAGCAAAATTTTCCTCGTAAGTCGAAACACTTCAAAAGCACGAGACAGTAGAAAAAGAACTTATCAAAAAGTACGAAACAAACTGGCAAACAACGAACAAAAATGGGTCTCAGTGTTTTTTAAACAAAACTTACCTTAAGCTACCGAGTTAAACACATAAGCCTGATCCGCCAAGACCCAGTTCACCACGCAGTTAGGGAAGTTAAACGCAAAGATGTCAGCAAGCAAGATAACTAGGCAAGCATCTGAAAAGCCGAGGAAACAATTTAAGACATAGTTGGGTCAATAATAACAAACCCAACACCAAAAATATGATCCTTTTGACAGAGAGGAATGAGGAACAGTGTGTATTGAAAACTCTGTGCAATGGTGTCAAATACAAATATTTTTACAAGGTAAATAATACAACACCCTAACAAGCATAAGCAGTGACGTAGGATAAAAAGAAAACTACAGGAGAGAGACAGGGACACCGTCCCACGCGTTCGCCAGCAAGAGAAAGAGAAGAATGAGAAGAGAGATGGGGCATGGCTTTTGTGTAGGCTTCAAACAGACAAAAGCAAGAGCCTTGGTAAGCAATCTTGCAAAACTACTGTAGTTGTTGTGTCCCGAAGTCCCATTTGATGAGTTGGTCTTGATGACAATTTTTGGTGCTTGCTAGCTGCTTCTGAGTTACACTCTACTCTAAGCGTTAGCTAAATGTTTCTTCTTTCTACTTGGTATTTCATTTCTCATTTTGTTGATAAATATAATCTTTAATTACCATACAATAATCATTCTCTAAAGATTGAAAACGAAAAAAACAGGGGCTTGAGCTTGACAACTATTGCTCATCGTAGCATATGTAAGGTCCCTGACCATTACGAGCCCAAAGACGACAACGTGGGACACTCAGGATTTTCTAAGCTATGTGTTCTAACAAAAATAAAGACAAAAAGAAGATAGAGCTTCATAAACTAAACTTGACAATGACTATGGGAGTATTTTGGAAGTTAATAACCAGTTGCTTTTTTCTGCTCTTTATATATTGAATGCAATTCTGGTTTCCATTTGAAGATTGCAAAATTGGATCTTGATGTATATCTAGAAAGGGTGAATTGTTAAGTAGGTATGAACTGAAGAAGAGAGGGGTAGGGACAAAAGAAATAAATAAATATATATATATATATACACACTTGAACTTGAAGGGATATAGCAAGAGAGGATGACAAGTCTATTATTGCCGTGTTTGAACAGAATAATTTGTAGTCTTTTATTGACGTTTTTAAATAGAATAATTTGTGGTTATAGCATATATATATATATATATGAAATGGTTTCCAATCGAAACTATGATATTTTTGTCATATATATGACAAGTCTATTATTGCCGTTTTTTAATAGAATAATTTGTGGTCACAGCTCATATTATACAGTCTATACTCAAGAAACATTTATTTAACACCAGCGTAATGAACGAGAATTTCTCTCCTCCACCAAGCCACACTCTTAGACACAGAAATGAAACCAGCCTAATGTATCAGAATCTGTCTCCTCCGTTACACAGACAGATATGATCTCCTTCTTGCAGAAGAATAATTACAAAATTTTTTTGAATTTTTAAATTTTCAAAACCAAAATTATTTTAATTCTATAAAATGATTAACAAATAAATCATAATAAAACATAAATTTTAATTCGTAAATTATTCCAAAACTTGATCATATTCTTATCGTATCTCTCAAATTATTTTCAAAACTGATCTATTTCAACTACTGTAACTATACAAGTCTCTAATCTCTAATAGTATCTATAAAATAAATTGAGAGAACTTTGTAATTCTTATAGAGAAAGTTAAGTAAGAAGCGCTAGTTGCATTACAGCTTAAGCCTCTTTATAATCAATTTTGGATATTTTAATAGTTTAGTTGAAATTCAATTTTAATTTCAATTAAACCAAATAATTCTAATTAAATATCAGTTATTTTCAAATAAGATTTAATATTTCATATTTATCCTTATTTATTAAATATCTCATATTTAATCATAAAGTTTCTCAAATTTATAATCAAGTCTAGTTTGATTAAACTATCTTTGCTCTCTTCAACCTGTTATTTATGTGAGATCTATTAGATTGTCAAATATATTAGCAATGATTATAAATTATAATTAAAATTAGATAAATTAAAACTTATTTTAATTTAACTGTAATTCTCTTTAACTGTAATTATCTAATTAAATAATTTATAATTATAGATCAAGATTGACATCTAATAACACATCATGACCACCTAGATATTTAAGAATCTCAAAGTAATTTTGACTAACCTTTTTGTGCATAATTTTTTTTATAATTCAATCATTTCATCATATAATGTTCTGATTAGACATAGAATATGAAATTAATGTTTACTCTATTTTAAATCTAATCATATTAGTTTTCTCTATTAGTTATTGATTCAATTAATGACATTTGTAGACTATTTGCAAAATTTCATTTCAATTTTGGTAAAAGATTTCTCGAATCAATACTAATTGAGAATAACATAACATTATCCCTAATTACTTTAGGGCGATAAATCATATATTTTGATCACTCAACTTCCTATATACAGTTCATACTATATCTAATGACTACTAAATGAGCTATCCAAGATTAGAATAGGTTATAAATAGTATTAAAACATAACAATCCCTATAGACGATAATTTTAGAGACTTCAAGTCAAATGATCACCTATACAGTCATCATAATGAGAAGTTACACAAACATCTAAGTAATGTTCTAAATGAATTTCTTATATTGGGTTAGTTTAGTAAACTTATTCTCTAATAATCATCCACACATTTATTTAAGTATCTTCATACTTTAGCCTATGAAATTGACTACTTCCTTTATAAAGAAAAATATAATGTGTGATAATATCTAGCCTTAATAGAACAATGATTAGAAACAATTTAGGGATAATACATATTGCAATACGAATTTCATAATTATAATCTCATTATAATTTCATTTGCAATATATAATTATCTCATAGATTTTATCATATATATTTAACCATGTACAAGATAAACAATTGTTTAAGTATTATATACAAGATAAAGAATGCCTATAACTAATCAGTTTGGTTTCTTACAATGCTGTTATTTTGACTTGGATAGTCGTCTGTAGAAGTGAAAAAGTTTGTTTCTTTGATTTTTATTCTAGGTTTGTTGTGCTTCATTGTTACAACTCTGGTAAGCTCTTGGATCCCATCTGAGCTTTGCTGCGAAGGCCAGTGGTTTTGGGTGGGGTGAGTATGTGTTGCTGTTGTTGATTTCTCATGCAAGAAATATAAGGAACAAAGGTCAATCTTAAGTAGAGGACAATAAGCTCCATCCAAGTTTAGAAAGAGATTTCTAAAATAATACTACAAAAAGTAAATATTACAGTGCTATTTGTATTTGGAGTAAAAAGTGTACGTTAACTTTCCAATTTTAATTACATTATAAAGTATATATTTTTCTCTAGAGTTTATTAGAACTAGTATTCCATAACATGTATTACAAAACTTACGCTGCGTTTGGTTCCTGTCTCCGATTTCTGTAGACGGAACGGAACAGGACGGAAAGGAACAAAAACTGGAGACAATGAGGTGTTTGGTTGTGGTGGACAGAACAGAAATTTCTGTCTCTGTCTCGAAGACAGAATGTGTTTGGTTGTAGTGGACAGAACGAAAAAATGGTGACAATGACAAAAATGCCCCTTGTCCTTAATATGATTAGAAATATGTAATTAATTGACAATTTTATTACGAACTATTTGTGTTAGTTGAAAAAAGTTAACAAATAATAACAATTACAAATTATTATGAAATATCAAATAATAATAATAATAATAATAATAATAATAATAATAATAATAATAATAATAATAATAATAATAATAATAAAACAACAAAATTAATAACAGTAACAGAATAGACACAAAATATTTCATAATAATAAATATGAATTATGATAAAGACAAAATATACAATGATAATAACAATAATAATAATAGCAATAATAATAATAATAATAAATAGATAATGATGCTTGATAATAAAAATTGTACATCTACATCTACGACTAATAATAATAATGATGATGATGATGATGAATTTATCATAAAAATAAAAAATGCAAATTAAAAGATAACAATAATAATAAAAATAATAATAACAATCATGAACAGTGTCGTGGTTTAAAACTATATTTAAGAATAACTTATTAATATGAATGACAATCAATACATAATTATTAACAATAGGGTAAGCATACATTGAAATTAAACTTCTAACCGTTCATGGAATTAATTAGATATTAGGTTGTCATTTATGTTATTATTTATTTATGGATTTTTAATAATAATAATAATAATTTGGGTACATTATTCATAACTTTGGGTCTCTCATGAATACAAATTTAAATATAATAACAATATTAATAATAATAATAATAACAACAAAATGTATAATACTAATAATAATAAGAATAATAATGATAATGATAATAAAAAGTTAATTATAATAATATTGATAATAATATTGATAATAATATTACTAATAATAATAATAATAATAATAATAATAATAATAATAATAACAACAACAACAAGAACAAAATTATAATACGAATAATTCTAAGAATAATAATAAAAATGATAACAAGAAATTAATTATAATAGTATTGATAATAATAATAATAGAAATAACAATAATGATAATATTAATATGAATGACAATCAATATTGAACTTAAAAGAATGCCGAAATCATGATGAGAGAATATGAAAACAACCACAACCCACAACTCTCAGATTTTATAGCATAAACAGTCTAACAATAACAATTTCATATTTACTTTGCATATTTTTAAAAATTAAGCATTTCAACTAACTTCAGCAGGACACTGCCAAATACGTGGGACAATTTAGAATTCTCAACATATGAAAACATAGTCTCAATTCATCCAGAAACACAAGCCATACTGTAAAGTCAGGGGCCACAATCAGATTCATGATAGCATAACCCAAAGTTGCCAAACACTCTCACATACATGATAGCATAATGCAGATTAATCTCAGAAAAAAGGAATTACCTGTCAACAAAAACACAAGATAATCTTTGGAGCTTGAGAACCTCTCACCGATCAACAACAACCCAGCTAACCTTAAACAGAAAAAAAGACAAAGGTTAAAAGCTTTGTAGAATCCCAACAGACCCAAGGTTTCCATTCCTCTCACGAACATAATGCATTTCCGACCCCAAACAAGAAACAGAGAAGAAGAACACTATCGACATTCATTTCGCAACCAGACAAACCTCGAGACGAAGGTGTTGGGGAAAAAGGGCAGCGTGCGAGAGACAACGTGTGCTGGTTGTGAGTCGACAACGGAACAGGACTGGTACGACGGTTGACGGAGACGAGGCAAGCCGGACAACAGACGACAACCGAGAGAGATGATGGGGCTAGTTTGGACAACGTGTGACCTAATGTTTCGTAGACAGAGACATAATGTCCCTTGTCCTACGGTTTTCAGAGATACAAAAATTATTATCTCTGTCATTCAGGGATTGAAGACAAAAAGTCGGGAGACAACAACTAAACAAGTACAGATGACAGGATTTATTTGTTTTGCAATCTGTCCTTACTAACGAAGACGGGAAACAAACGCTGCGTTAAATCCAAACGGATACATAACAATGTAGAGGTGGTGGGCGCGGGGACGGGGCACTAAATTAAATCAAAGAGTTTCCAACGCACGCAACGCAAGCTGTCGTGTCATGGTTCAACAGCTCTTTTATTTGAATTATTCCATTGACAATTTTGTCCTTCTTTGCTTTTCACTCCTCGCCGTTTCTTTTAAACAAAAACAAATTCACTTACCTTTCAGTCAATGAGCTGTCCTATCGTTGAATTGTTTTAAATGTGATACACTACTTAAATGAATCCAATTTTATCAGGTGAAATTATTATTTCACAATTTTTCACTTTACGGGCTAGAAATGAAGTTGTGTATTATGACATCCTTTCAAATTTTACATGTTCGTGAAATTTTTACTGGACATTGTCATGTTTTCGTTAAAATTCCTATTAAAATTTTATTATTCAAGCAATAAAACCATAATTTAATTATTCTGTAAAGCAATGATTATAAGAAAATATTGTCATTTTTCAAAGAAAGTTGTAGCTTACATGATATAATCTTATTATAATATTATTGTATCCTCAACTGAATTTTAATTTGGAATTATAATTAGTAATTATGTTACATTTTAATGAAAAAATATTTGATAAGGTATTGATTTCATGTTTATTAAAATTTATTATATTACTCACTTTTAGATATTAGAGGATTAGAAAGAGATTTTATCTAATTATTATAATATATTAAAAAAACAAATTATACAGTTTCATCTAATGTTGACTTTTCGTTTTTGACAATTTGAATTCATTTTATGATCTGAAAAGTAAAAAAGCTTCTTCTTCCACTGTAGTAAGGTTATGATTGTCATTGAGCAATAATAGAAAATAAGAAAAAGAAATTCAAACATGTTTAGTAAGAACCTCTCTTCCAAGTTCCAACGGTCATATATCCCTCGGTCGTCCTCTTACTCATCACCATCTTCTTCCCTCTTCCCAACTTTACATTCAAATCTCAAATCTCTCTCTCTCTCTGAACATTAACAAAAGGCATTGACAACATTCGGAAGAACCATGAGAACAATTGGCGACATCAGCAACAACAATGGCTTCCTCGGAACCATATCCGCCTCCTCCATTCGCAGTCTTCTTCCACGGTCCAAGCGCAGACATAATTCTTCAAGTTCCAAGCTGTTCGATTCTTTCGACACAGAAAACGCTCACCCCAACATCCACATCAGTGACCCTCCTTTGTCTCCTTCAATACCCAAGTTTTTACCTACCAAATCGGTCCCAACCATCAACGAAGCCGCCGCATCTGATGACCATTGTGAAATGGCCCACCCGCAGGTTAAGGTAATTTGCTTAAAGACGAAGGATTATAAAAGAAAATAAGCCGCTTTGTTTTTCAATGAGTTCTCTTCATTTTTGTGTGATGTTTTTCTAAGATGGACTTGAATTTATGGGTTTTTGTGTACATGATGTGGTTCTTGTGGTTATTAAAAACTTTTTCAGGAAGACATGAGTGGAAACAGTAAAGAACTGGCAACTTCAGATCCACCTGTGAAGGTTTGCTTAACCGTGAATTATCTTGTTGCAGATGAATTTGATATGGTGTTTATGTTGGATTCTGAAACTAAAGTTGTTAGCTTTTCCTTTTGTTGCGGCTTGTTTGCATGGAAAAAGGTTGTGGTACGAATTAGACCTGCAAACGATGACGAGAGAGCGAGGGATGAAAGTGTGAGAAAAGTGGCTTGGGATACATTGTCGATTCGTGATCGCAAGTTTACATTTGATGGGGTTCTTGATTCGAGTTCTAACCAGGTCTGAGACTTTGATCTATCTGTCTGAATATGCAAATTAGTTAGGGTGTAGAGATTATTGAACTTGAAATTTTGTGTAGCAGGAAGATATCTTCCAGCTAGTTGGCATCCCTTTGGTTAAGAGTGCACTCTCAGGTTACAATGCTTCTATCTTGTCATACGGACAGGTAGGGTGGTAGCTTGGTAGCATGTTTTGTTCATTCCTGATTATAATATGAATATAATGGGAGATTTTTGTTCAGACTGGGAGCGGAAAGACGTACACCTTGTGGGGCCCGCCAAGCTCCATGCTTGAGAGGCCTTCATCCACTAGTCAGCAGGGCATAGTTCCTCGTACCTTCCAGATGTTGTTCAATGAGATTCACAAAGTATGGATTTCTTTCTTTCCCTAGTTTAATAAATGTTCACTGAAATCAATCATAAATGATTGCCATATGTATGTAGGAGGAGCAAGAGCATGATGATTCTCAGAGAAAGCAGATTAACTATCAGTGCAGATGTTCATTCCTTGAGGTACGGATCTTACATTCACATCACATCAAGCCAACTTTGTTTATTATGTCAATGTCATGTCTAGCTAATTCGATCAAAAACAATTGCAGATCTACAATGAACAAATAAATGATTTGCTTGATCCTGTGCAAAGAAAACTTGAGGTGCTGGGACATGTCTTGCCTTAATTATTTATGAACTTTGTTCGTTCATGTGGTCAAATGAAAATTTTCTTTTTCAGATAAGGGATGACCCTAAAAATGGAATGTACGTTGAAAATTTGTCTGAGGAGTACGTGAGTAGTTACGAGGACGTAACTCAAATTTTAATCAAGGTAGGAAGACAATCACATGGCTTGTCTTTCCAGAATCGTTTCTCGTGCTTACATAGTGAACGTACGTGACTCAGGGGCTCTCAAACAGAAAAGTTGGAGCAACAAGCATTAATTCCAAGAGCTCAAGGTCCCACGTTGTCTTCACTCTAGTTCTTGAATCTTGGTGCAAGGTATAAATCTTGATTTGTTGTTGTTAGTTCATCAAGCAGGAAGTCAAGTGATATCTGGAAGATACAGTATCCCATGTTTTAGTTGTGGTGATGTACGGCGTTAGCGTAGTTAGTTGCTTTTCTTTTGTGTTTTGTTAATTTTATCACACTAACCTGCAAGGTTCATCCCAGGGGGCTTCTGCACAATGTTTCAGCAGTTCAAAAATTAGCAGGATTAACCTTGTTGATCTAGCTGGAATGGATAGAAATGCAGCTGATGATGATGATGATGCTAGACAATTTGTAAGGGAAGGAAAACATGTAAAGAAGTCTCTGTCACAGCTCGGGTATGATCCAATTATTATCTCTACAAAACCAGCTTTGCGTCTTTTTTTTTAAAAAATTTTGACTTTTAAAAGCCCTACGAGAATCTCTAGCGTCTATTTGATGAAACTATGCTTTTTCATAATTGATCCTCTTTTCTTAAATGCAAGAGAGGATCAGTTTTTCCACGCAACGACTGATTTCGTTTGCCAAGTTTTGGTACACCAAGTAAGATTTTGTTTCGTTGACTAGGAAATTGGTGAGCATGCTTGCAAGAGGAACAACTCAGGGTGAGAAATCTGAAGATATTCCATACAAAAGCTCCTGCTTAACTCATTTGCTACAAGAATCACTCGGTGGAAATGCAAAACTTACAGTTATATGCAACATTTCCTCAGATACCAGGTACATAATGCATGCTCTGGCATTCTGTTGCTGTGGTTTATTGTCTCCAATCACAGAATTCTTGGCAAGTTGTTCAACTTCGCAGAGCAGAAACAATAACTTTTATCTTATCTTTTGTAATGATGTAATTTGCTGGGATGCAGAAATGATGGGGAAACATTGAGGACACTCAGATTTGGGCAGAGAGTTAAAGCCATAAAGAATGAGCCTGTGATAAACGAGATTTCAGAGGATGATGTTAACAACTTAAGTGATCAGATTCGACAGTTAAAGGTCCAATTTTCTTCAGGAGTTTTCTGTTTTCTAACTCTTCTTGATGTAATCATGAAGCCAGACTAACCAAATCCATGGAACTGCATTTGACATTCACATTCACAGGAAGAACTGATAAGAGCAAAATCCAATGTTAGTAACGCAAGTACAGCAAATAGATACTTCAATGAGCGAAATGTACGGGAAAGCCTGAACCATTTGAGAGTCAGCCTTAACCGTTCTTTGATGTTGCCCAACAAAGATAATGATTCTGAGAATGAGGTTGACGTTGACGAGAATGATGTCAAAGAATTACATCAGCATCTAGATAAGTTGTGTAGTTCTGAGAACTCAATGGCTTTATCTGACAACAGAGACTCTGTACACTTCACTTCTGTGAATCAAAGTTTTGAGACAGGTTTAATGAGTGAGGACGAAGTGACTGGTCCAGATGAATGGGAAACTATCAATTCACTGAAACAAGAGGAAAGTGTTGAATGTCAAGATGACTTTCCAAGCGATTTTAAGACCTCAAGAACTATTGATGCTGCTTCACTTAGGGCTAGTATCTCATGCCGTCAATCTGCAATTCTTCAAGAGCCGACATTGTCCGAGTCACCTAAAATTTCAAATGCCAGGAAAAGCTTGGTGGCTAACCTTTCGTTTTTATCAAGTCAGACCAATGTGTCCGAGAGTTCCAACAAGTCTGAAGAACTAAAAGCACAGGCACTACCTTCATTGCGTTCAAGTAGTAAAGTATTTTCAAACCCCACTGACTCCCTAGCTGCAAGCCTTCACAGAGGCTTGCAAATCATTGATTATCATCACCAGAATTCAACACTTGACAGATCTTCAGTTTCCTTCTCTTTTGAACACTTAACATTAAAGCCTTCTCCGGAGATTGAAAGAGGCCTTGCCTTGCAAGAGCTAGAAAAAGAGGTGTCATCATCAGATAAAGGCTCTGCTAATATGCTCTGTGCATCTTGTCAACAAAAGTTGAATGAGAGTTCAGTTGAAGATAGGAACTCTAGCCAACCTATGACTCTAGTTGCTGAAGTATGTTATTGTTTGATCCTG
The DNA here is from genome assembly GCA_027575705.1 of Erythroxylum echinodendron. Taxonomy (NCBI): domain Eukaryota; kingdom Viridiplantae; phylum Streptophyta; class Magnoliopsida; order Malpighiales; family Erythroxylaceae; genus Erythroxylum; species Erythroxylum echinodendron. Next base: position 22,321,112 of record JANZXR010000005.1, read on the forward strand.
ACCAAGTCACACCCACTTTTTGTTTAATCTCAACTCATTGCACGTGTAATTTTGACTTTATGCTTTCAGGAAGGAGACAGAAGTTTAGGAGGAGCCCGCAAAAAGGAGCAGGAACTTGAAAAAACTTGTTTGGAGCAGGCAGTGAAAATTAAGCAGTTGAATCATCTAGTAATAAACCTCTAATTCTGTCCGAACGTCCTAAAGTTCTACGTAAAATTCATGTTTTTATTTTACTCAAATCCTTCTGACTTCCGCAGATAGAGCAATACAAACATGGGAGACAAAGTAGCCTTCATCTCGAGGGCATGCCTGGTCAAATGGTTCTGGTTGAGGAAGCCAGAAATGAAAAATTGAAGGATCAAGACAAGGTTTATGGCTTTTGCATTCATTGAAGTAGTGTCGATTCTTTTAAGCATTTTCCTGTTATTCTGTCTTACTTGTATGAAATGTTTGCAGTTTCTGAGTTTGAAGGAGAGCAATCAGCCAGAGTTTGATAAGGAGAAGACCTATGAAACAAAGGAAATCAGTGAGGCATTGGATGATGGGAACTCATATTCTGATGATATGATGGAGAAGGAAGCACTTCTCAGGGAAATTCAAAATTTAAGGACTCAGTTGCAGTTACATACAGGTACATCAGCCAAAAAATCAACTGATAAGCTGAGGTCCTCTTTGTTGGCAAGATCCATCCAACTGCAGAAAAGTGTAGATGTTAGACCTAGCAGTGATGAAGAGCTTGAGTTGGAGAGACAAAGATGGACAGAAATGGAAAGTGAATGGATATCTTTAACCGATGACCTGAGGATTGATCTTGAATCAAGTCGTCGCAATGCAGAGAAGGTGGAGATGGAATTGATTCTGGAGAAGAAATGCAATGAGGAGTTAAATGATGCCCTTAACAGGGCTGTCCTTGGACATGCCAGAATGGTGGAACACTATGCAGAACTACAAGAGAACCATAATGAATTGGTTGGAAAGCACCGTGCAATCATGGAAGGGATCGCAGAGGTGAAAAAGGCAGCGGTAAAAGCAGGAAGCAAAGGTCGCGCTCGCTTTGCCAGATCACTTGCAGCTGAGCTTTCTGCTCTAAGAGTGGACAGGGAAAGAGAAAGGGACTTGCTGAAAAAGGAGAACAAGAGCCTTAGAATCCAGCTTAGAGACACAGCAGAAGCTGTTCATGCTGCTGGAGAACTTCTTGTCAGGTTGAGAGAAGCTGAGCAAGCCGCCTCAGCCGCAGAGGTAAATTAATTGCATCTAAACAAACATCTTTTAACTACACTAATAAGAATGCAATTCTTATACATCATTTGGTCCTTGTGTCACTCTCAGGAAAACTTTACTAATGCACAGACAGAGAATGACAAGTTAAAGAAGCAAATTGAGAAGCTGAAAAGAAAGCATAAGATGGAAATGATAACAATGAAACAATACCTTGCAGAAAGCAGATTGCCAGAATCTGCATTGAAACCACTATACCCTCAGGATTCTGAAGTAGCACAAAGTACAATTCCGGATGATGATGAAGCATGGAGAGCAGAATTTGGAGCAATATATCAAGACCATTATTAATTCTTTATCACCCTCAGGATTCTGATTTTGTTATTGTTGTTGATTTTTCTGAGTGTACAAAATGCTAAAATGGATTTTCAAGTTTATTTTTATATCACGTCATTTTTCTTTTCATGCCAGTGCTACTAATTACATTGAACTGGGTCACATTTGTCATTTAGAAAATAATCATAATAAAAGTAGTGATATTAAGTTCCACTGTGACGGCGCCGTATTCGGGCAAAAACTGGTTTTGTTGTTATCAAATAAACCCTGCTCCTCTGATTGCGATCTCCAAGAGACTAACCCCAACCCCAAGTCCGATTCTTCCAATGCATTGATACCTACTATACAATCCACTACTCCAGCCGTTTGCCTCCTCCGCTTCGCTGGCGACTCTACCAGCGGTGCCGTCATGGGTTCCATATTCGGCTTCGGTTCTCTCTCAAACATCTATTTTTTATTTTTTGTGGGGTTTTGGTGGGCTCTTCAAAGGGGTTGTTTTGGTCTCTGGTTTTGTGACCGCAAACTTTACTGATTTTGGTTGCTTGTCAAGCTCGAGCTTTCTTTTTACTTGTTATGGGTATTTTCCAATTGCTGGAAAGCTTGTAACTGTGTGTTACTATGTCAATTGCATGGTTCATGATGGGTGATTGTATAGGCTGCAATGGATTCTTGTGGTATATTTCATGACAACTTTTTTCTTATATCTAATTCCTGCTAAAGGATGTGGCCTTTTGCCTCTAGATGCGTTCCTTTCCATTATCTTAAGGTGCTGAGAGAAGGAAATTGAGTTTAAGATCGTAGCCTATTCAGCATGAGGAAGTTGCTTGAACAATTATCAGTGCTTGGTTTTCCGGTGCTGAACCATAATCATGTTTTTTATTGCCTTAGTGTCCTGGAAGCCAAATTTAGTACAAATAGCTAGATTTTTGTCTTCGTCTACAAAAATGAAAGATTTTTTATAAGGAAAAACAGGCTATGTTAGAAGCAATACTAAGTTTGCTGACTTGCGCAGGCGTTTTGGACTTGAAGTTACTCAAATTCTTGTTCTCTTATTAAATGTAATTGTTTATACCGAAAAAATGGATTCGGCCAATTGTTACTATTTTTGGCCGAAAATTCGAAGCCCAAAGAAAGACTATGGTTCGAAATCCAAGTACTGGCTTTGGCTAATCAGATTTCAGTGTCCAGTAAAGAGGAAGTGGTAGAGTTGGAGTTGAATTGGGAGTCTAGGAGTCTAAGTTTAAAGAGGAGATAAAATGATAAGATGATAGATAGCAACCTAAACTTTATCTCTATTGGATAAGATAGGGTTTTATCTAAATCTTTATCTTTATCTAGAAAGATAAAATTTTATCAAGATTACAAGTTCAATTAAAGTAGGACACTCAACATCTTTGGCTATAAATAGGAGCTTTGAAGAAGAAAAAATGGTTCAACCTCTGACATATCAAAAGCTTGGCATCCCACCAAATCTTTGAACCTATTTAGCTTATTTCTTTTTCGGCAATTTTCTATTTTTTCCTTAGCATTAGTCTTTCCTTTTCAATTGTCATTATCAATTTTTAATTTGTTAGTCATTGCGTTTTATCGAATTGTTTATCAATAAAGCAAAGTTCTTTTTGTTAGATTTTTGTCTCTTTCTAGCAATACACAATCGTTTTGATTTCAGTTAGATTACGAGGTGCAATCTTTTTCCTTATTTGTTTAGTTTAGAATCATTTTAAATTCCTGGCATGCTCGCAAATCAAAATAAAGGGCTACGTGTTGTCCTTTAGTCAAAATAAAGGCCAAACATATTTTTGGCACACCCGGTGGGACCACGCGATGACAAAAACAAGATCTAGTAAGAGTATTGACGTTTCTCTCGACGGAGATGATGATATGGAAAACGTTGTAACAGCAACGCAGAAAGACTAATCTCAACCCGTTGAGTTAAGTCAAGCAAGCAACATTGAGACCTTTTTGATAAAGGTTCTGGAAGCCATAGAGAAGTCGGCGGCTAAGATAGACGCTCGCCTGAACACTTTGGAGAGTAACCAAAAGGAGCTTTTAGCCGCGGTCAGCGGATCTGCCATGCCAGGAAAAGATAGAGGCATAACTGGAGAAGAGGCAAGCAAGACATTGCGCCAAGCTGAGTCGCAGGCCAGTAAGTTACCAGTGGCTGCGGAAAGTCAGCTAGTAGCGCTCATGGTCACTTCAACTGGGGGTGAAGGGTCGTCAGCCAAGACAGCCAAGTTGGGAGAAACTTCTCCCTGAAGGTGCTTGGGGGGCAGTCCATCAGGATTGACAGCACCAACAAGGAGAAACAGCTGGTGATTACGTACCAGCCACCGCATAGAAGAGATGAGACACCGAATGCTGCCATGTCTCCGATGTCCGTCAACCATAAGACCCCTGTCCAGCTCCACAGCCACACTGGACCGTCAACTCAGCCCCACCTTTATGAAGAAGGAATGAGCTCAGGGGGTAATGGGAGTCTGGTGACCAACCAGATGCAGGTACTCCCAAGGAGTGTGGATCACCAGGCTGTTCAGCAGCCGGTGACCATGGGCCAAGTAATGCATGGACAGAACACTCAGGCGATTGATCATGCTACCAGGAATGCCCTTCGTGAAATCGCCCAAGAATTGTATGGCCTTGGTTCAATCAGATTGTACGACCCAAATTTAGGAAACCTTATCCTGAATTCATAGACAGAGCAGCCTTTTCTAGGGGTGTAAAAATGTAACATCCCGCCTCCTATACATACGGCTAGGACACATACGTGTGAGACACTTAGATGACTTAAGATAAATAGATGTTAGACATAAGTTAATTATGACTTATATATCGGTTGTTACATTCATACGATTGTATATGCTTTCATTTGGTATTTTTGGGTAAGTATGACAAATTGTAATTATGAAAAATAGTGAGTCATTGTTTAAGTTAGGAAGACTCCACTACCGGTTGTAATTATGATGAATGGTGAGTCATAGGAGATAAACAGTACACGTGAGGGACATGGAATGGACTCGCTTATTATATTGTTTAAGTTAGGAAGAACCTACCATAGTTCCGATCCCTTACTGAAACACTTCACACTGCGATTCTCTCCCCTAACCTTCATCACCAAATAGCGATCTAGCAGTCCTTGTGGTGTTGCATCCTATCTCAGTGTTAAAATATTTACATTGAGCACCTGCGAAGCTAGTAAGTGGTTATAATATTGTTTCCACGTTGTAAATAAGCATGATAAATATCTGCATGAAAAGAGGGGTTACAATGGAGAGAATAGATATGAGGGTTTTGAATGTTAGTTAAGTTACAAGTAACCACAGAAGAAAGAAAATGCAGAAAGAATATGTAAGCATAAATCGTAGACTGTGATTTTGGTATATATGTGAGTCTTGGCCCTTTGGAATTCTTTGATGTCTTTGGAGCTAAGGAGGGAGTAGTATAGATGATCCTTGCATGTTTGGAAGTGTAATAGCAAGGGATATAATGTATAGAACTCGTTTAGGTACGAGGGATAATATGTTCTGCTCCTCCGTCTTCTGTTTTATATCCTCTATGATGATGTCAACTTCCTCTGGGTGACGTCATCTTCCTCTGTAAGGACGCAAATGCATCCTTTACAAGTCGTTCTTTGTTGTAAGTTACCTTACAGATGCCCTTTATAAATAGTTATCTTCTCCTGTGAGGATACATCATTGGCAAGATGTATTCTTATATGAACCAGACTTCGTCTGTGTTTTGATTTCTCTACGACCAAAATTCTTCTTTATTGTTTCTTCTAGGATGATGATCTTCCTCTGCATTACTTCGCCTATGTTACTGTTTATGAACTTCGTCTGTGTTACTGTTCACAGACGAATGAATTCGTCTATGTTACTGTTTATGAACTTCGTCTGTATTACTGTTCACATACGAATGAATTCGTCTATTTTACTGTTTATGAACTTTGTCTGTGTTACTGTTCACAGACGAATGAATTCGTCTATGTTACTATTTATGAACTTCATCTGTGTCACTGTTCACAAACGAATGGATTCGTCTATGTTACTGTTCATAAACTCCTTCTGTGTTTTGTTTCTTCTATGTTCGTGTATACCTATCTTCTGTCCCATTGTTGACCCCTCAGAAGATATAATTGACCTTTGAGGTCTTCATAAAAGTTGCAGATCTTGGAATCCTCTTTCAAACTATATAAAGAATACTTTGATCCGATCCCTCTAAATAAAGTTATGATGATTATAAAACATCGTCTGTGTTATTGTTCCCAAACTTCTTCTGGGTCACTATTCAGCAACTATCTTCTGCCTTATTTTCAATCCTTCAAAAGATGGAATTGACCTTTGAAGTCTTCATGAAAGTTGTAGATCTCAAAATCCTTTTTCAAACTCTATAAAGAACACCTTGATCCGATCCCCCGAGAGAAAATTATGGCAAGTGTAAAACATCGTCTGTATTACTGTTCCTAAACTTCTTCTGGGTTACTGTTCATCGCATATCTTCTGTCTTATTTGTGATCCTTCAGAAGATAAAATCAACCTTCGAGTACTTCGTGAAGTTTGTGTATCGTGATTTCTCTCTTTCGAATCATGTAGAGAATAATTGAATCCGATCTCTGTAGAAAAAGTTATGTTAAGAGGAAGACTTCTTCTGTGATGACGTCAGCTTCCTCTGGGTAACGTCATCTCTTTCTGTGAACCATCTTCTTCTGTGTATCATCTTCTTCTGTAACTCATCTTCCTCTATAAGGGCGCATCGTCTGTAAAGATGTACCCTCCGTAATTAAACCTATATCCATTGCATTCCTCTATGTTACGAGAGGGCAATAGGAACTGAACCGTGATATTAGAGATTTGTGATAAGTTCTGCTAAGAGAGAGAGAGATTATGGGGAAACCCGGAAAGTGTCATTGAACGTGCATCATGCATATTTCCTATACTTTGATGATATGTTTATACAAAAGATGATAATTACAAATGTGTTCTGTCTGTTTTAGAGGAACGCCTTGAATGACAGACGGACATTGCCAGACTATCCAGGCAATAACTTTTGGGAGCACACTGTGAGTCAACCTAGATGAATTCCTAGGATTATTTGATTATATGTATTCAATTTGTTAACTTTCAAGATTATTGAACTGCGTATGTGTGCTGATTCTGAATTCCGAACCTGAGGTCCGAGGAGTTTTATAGTCGGGCATGTATTGGAAGTGCTTACTCTGATATTTGATATGACTCTCCGAATCTTTGAATGATGTTCGATTCTCAACAATAGCTGAATGCCGGACTGAGGTCCGATGAGTATAAAATTATCATCTGAATATGTGCATGAGATTTTGTGTGTAATCTGTTCAGGATTTGATGTATTTCATAAAATACATGCTCAGATAAAGGCGTTGTGACTTGAGAAGCCAGTTAGAAGTGCTTCCGCGTAAAGCTTTGCTCCGCGATATCTGTTCTGCAGGTCGAGCTATGCTCCGTGAATATCTGATTGAGCCCTACGGGCCAAAACATTTGTATTTGTCTGTAAAAGGCTCTCAGTCACAATAATGAGAATAAACATGAGTCTCATACATATCCCATGCAAGTACATGTGCACTGTTTGAACGATATATAAGCTGAACTAGATATGCTTGTCTGTTTGCATGAATGAGCTTCTGTTATGCTAATCTCTGAATAAATGTTCATCTGAATGATTGAGGACTACATGCTTAATTGTTCTGATGAATCTCTGCGTTATATATGTGTGATCCTGTGAATCCATCGATGATGGTTCACTCATTGAGTTGCAAAATTTATCAAAATTTACATTGTAGCTTTTCGGGTACGAGACAGGAGACTTAAGGTGTAGTTAGAACATAGTGTCTGAGGTCTAACAGATGGCTCAGAGGTCCGTCAGCTGACTCCTGAAGAAAACTAGTTATTACCATTTTGTAATGTTATTAGGACCTATGTAGAGTGTTGTAAACAATCGTTAAGAAGAACATTGTAAATGTTATCAGTGAATGAAATGAATGAATGTTTCAAGAAAAATGATAATGACTTTTGAATATACTGCCTATAACCGTGTGTAAGTTAGTTTTGCCATTGCTTCAACATACCATTATCATAGGTTATGTGCTTAAAAACTTAGGTACGTATCTTATGGTAGTGCGCTGTTACAAAAAATTTCAGATTTCACGTTGTTTTCTGGAGAAGACGGGCAGTCCTTCATCGAGCACATAGCAAGGTTCATTACTCAATTCTCGGAATTTTCTAGTTATGACAACTACCAGTATTTGCTTTTGAAGTTGTTCCCGAATTCGTTAACTGGAACTGCCTTCTCTTGGTATGTGTCACTGCCGGGGGACTCCGTGTTCGGCTGGGCAGATATGACAAGAGTCTTCCACGCCCAGTTTTACAGAAGTGAGCCCGAAGTCAGTATTGCGAACTTGTCCAGGCTCACTCAGCGCGCTGGAGAAAGAGCAGATGACTTCATTGCCAGGTTCAAGAGAATGAGAAACAAGTGTAGGATCAATATTTCGGAGACCGAGTTTGTAAAGATGGCGCAAAAGGGGCTAGACCTAAAGTTGAGGAAAAAGTTTCAAGGGATGGACTTTAGAGACTTTTCGAGTTGGCTATGAAGGTGACAGAATACGAAGAGCTACTCAAAGAAGACCATAAGCTCAAAAAGCAAGCCATGGGGACCTATTTCAAGGAAGTCAACAATGCTGAATTAGAGGTTGTTATAGCTGCCGTATCTGATACTAGAAGTGTAGTATGCACACACTTAGTAAAGATGCCTCCTGGAGTACAACAACGCAGTGACAAAAGGGGGAATAGGTGCATGTTCGATGTAAGTAAGACTTCAGAAATTTTCGATTATCTCATGAAGATTGATTTTATTTCCTTACCGGAAGACCATGTTCTGCCCACTAAGGAGGATACGAAGGCCAAAGATTATTGTAAATACCACAATGCGTGGACTCATTC
>JANZXR010000005.1:22329730-22351666 GCA_027575705.1 Erythroxylum echinodendron
AACTATTAAGATCAAGTCCTTATTATCCTCAGGCAAATGGGCAAGCCGAGGCCTCAAACAAAGTTATAATTAACATTTTACAGAAGATGATGGAAGACAATCCCAGGGACTGGCATAACCTCCTCTCCGAGACTCTATGGGCATATAGTACATCGAAACGGAGCGCGACAGGGGTGACCCCATTTTTATTAACCTTTGGACATGATGCTGTATTATCTATGGAAGTGGTGGTGCCCTCCTTAAGGGTTGCATGGCAAAACAATTTAACGCCGGAAGACTACTCGCAAGCCATGATGATAGAGTTAGAGGAGTTAGACCACGTGAGGATGGACGCCCTCAATAAGATGGTCCTACAGAAAAAGAAGGTGGCCAGAGCTTACAACAGGAAAGTAAGAAGGAAATATTTTGATGAAGGTGATTTGGTTTGGAAGCTGGTACTGTCCATTGGAAGCAAAGATCGGGTGTACGAGAAATGGTCAGCAAACTGGGAAGGGCCATTCAGAGTCCATAAAGTATTGCCTGGGAACACCTACTGGTTATTAAGCCTATCCGGAGAAGCTCAAAAAAGTGCATCAATGGCAAGTATTTGAAAAGATACTATCCCACTATGTGGGAAAACATTCAAAACGAGTAGGGTTTAAATGTTTGCATCAATGGGCGGCCACTGAAAAATTGTGGTAAAATGAGCTGCCCAACTTTGTAACCAGTTTAGCACAAATAAATGAAATGAAATTTAACATTTAGTCATTCATCTAAGTTCAAATATCGCAGAGCCAAAATATAACAATCCTCCCAAAATAGGCCACTGCAAGAACTAGATACATATGCAGTCCGCAAAGATTATAGAAAGGAATATTGAGTATGTTGGATCTCGTCCCACTGGACCAAGCAGTCATGAATCGTCCTTTCAGCGCCCCTCAGATTGGAGGAGCACGCCACAATGGAGGGATAGAGCTTCTTTAGCTCCTCATCACGTTCAGTGGCCTCCTGTTTTTGCACCTTCAAGGCTTCCTTTTTGCCCACTAAAGAGGCCCAATGCCCTGACACTTCTTGACGAGCGGCGGCGACCTTTCCTTGAAGTGCCGCAATCTCTTCCTCCCAAGCTTTTATTTGGCAATGTGGTGGTCAGCCGGCAGCTTTGACTGCTTGATGTCCTTAGCAATCTCTACTGCTTTCTTCTGAAGACCGTAGGAAGCATTAAGAGCCTGGAAATGACTCATCTGGCGATTGGCATCTTCTCTCTGGTTGGAACAGGTGGAGAACTGAGCTCGCAAGCTACTGATTCTACCTTTTAAGGAGTGCAGTACTTCCTTTTCAGTAGCTAAGAGGTCCGAAGACAGAAGAACCTCCATAGCTTGGCGTGACTCCTGTACAGTATCCTCACCCAACGAGTCAAAATCAGAAGAGAAGAAAACCTTCACTTTTCCTTGACGGCAGCTGCTTCCTCTGGAGACACCACACTTGGGATAGCAGGAGGAGGATCGAAGACACTTAGGTCCATTGCAGCCAAAGGGTCCTCCCAAGATAGCTCTTCCTCCACGGCAGCACTAATGGATACTAGAGCCTGCAAACGAGAAGTACAAATCAGTAAGTATGTGTCATCAAAAAGGAGGCTCGCGCGACAAAGCCCTTACCGCCGTTGGAGAAGGGCCCTGGTCACTAAGGGTCCTGGTGCCCATGATGTCCTCGGTGGCCACAGGTACGGTGTCGTGTTGGTCACCAACAACTTCCAAAACTTGAGCGTCTTCGTGGAAGCTCAGGACTTCCTCCTCTTCACCTGCTCCCTCCGAACCTTCATTGCTGGAGACCTTAAGAGTACCAGCAGCCCCCTTGAACTTTGGCTGACTCGCTAATCTTCCAGACCTGCGGGAACTAGCAGAAGCAGTCTGCCTTTTGTCTAGTGCCTATTTAGCTTTGGCACTGGAGGGGACCTTAGGTTGCTTAGGTGTTTTGTCACCTAAGGGAGCTGCAAACTACAGACAAAATCAGGGAGAAATAGGAAAAGGAAGAAAGCAGAAAGAAGGACGGCTACCTTGGTCGGCCTTTCGGACTTTGTTCTTGCCCAAAGTAGCAGACGACCGTCCTCTTGAAGCCAAGGGAGAAAGGACACCTGAAAGCAAAGAAAGGGTCAAATATCGACATGAAGCCCTAGGCAAACAGAAAATTACCAGACATACCTTGATCAGGAGGAGAAAGAATGAAAGTCTGAGAGACATGCCCCCCTTAGGAATCGAAAGAGTCGGTCATCGAAGCCGGATCTCTCTCAACACAAACGATTGTCATAATTCCAAGGTCTGACAGCTTTTTTCGGCGCTTCCCAATAAACTCCTTAATGTCGGCCTCTAACAAAGAGACCCTACTGCCATCCGGTTTAGAAAGACGCTGGGTAACGTCCGGACAACCTTGCAGTAAACCAAACTGACGGCACCACAGCTGCGGCATATAAATCTCGCAGCAGACCCCTAATTTCTTACCACCCCTTTCAACATAGCAGAGGTCCCACTCAAAAGGTGCCGAGCCTCACAAATCAAACACCAATCCCTTTTATGCTCCTCAAGCATGCCAGACATATACCGCTGTAAGTGTACTAGAAGGACATCCCATTCCCCCCACGATCGAAAAGAAACATAGGAGGGGCATCCTGCCCCTTCAAGTTCAGAAAGTACCTTACTACCTCCTCCTGAGATAGGGAGCAGGGGCAGCAAGAAGCTGCAATCCCAGGAGCGACCTCATCCCTCCAAGGTGAAGCCAAAGAGCGTAGGGCTGGGAAGTATAGTAGGAGCCACAATTGGAGAAGCCAAGCCGATGGTGGTAGCTCCTTGAAAGGCTCTGAAGTGACAACCACGTATAGTCCCCAGTAACAGTGACCGAGGAAAACGCTGGCTAGAGAGACCTGTTGACCCTGGTAGAGTGCGAGGGCTAAGTTCTTGGTCTCCTTGGTAAGCCGGCCAGCTGGGGAACAAGTGATGTACTTGGCAACTAAGTACCACATCAAAGTCAGGTTTTGACTTAACAGGTCCAAATCTTTGGCCTGCCTTATTACCTGCAAAAGAGGAAAACGAGTGATTAATAATGCTGGAAAACAGAGGAGAAGTAGGCAGTGATCAAGCTAAGAGACACCCACCCCATTGAAAGAAGAAGCAGTGGGCAGAGAAACCAACACCTCCTCTAAAGAGCTGTCCTCCTTTGGGAAAACAGCAGAAGCAGCCTCCTATCCCTGCAAAGGAAGGCCAGTAATCGCCACAACATCCCGCAGGGTCACTGACATTGGACCATGCAGGAAGAGGAAAGAATTGCAGTCGTGGCTCCAGAAGCACAGGGCTCCTATGATCAGGTCCCTATCGAAATACTGTCGATGTAGGGGCAACTCGATAAGGTCAGCTATACCAACCTGCTTCCAGCGATTTTCGAAGTGTGACCACAAAGTGGCCACCCAGGCTCCGTACTCCGACGCATTAGGAATCTACGTTCTTTGTTTACCTGGAGCGGTGAAGGAATCCCGATAGAGGAGAAGGGTTTCCCTCTTAAGCAACGGAAAGGGCATGCCCGGAGGAGTTGGGGAAGACAGAGAAACGGTCAGACATTGCTGAAGGCCACCCTAAATAATAAGTGGATGTGTTTAGAACGAAGGAAGGTTTGAGGGACAAAGAATATTAAAGAGGGGTCTATACCTGTTTGGTGGTCAAGGCTGCAGAAGTAGATAAAGCTAGAGGGGTTCCTGAATCTGCAATACGGAAATGGGGGGTCAGTGTCCAAAGAAAATTTTGGCAGAATGTCCCCAGCAAATGGGAGTGTCCAAAATTATCTGCAAGCAAATACACTCCTAAAACACACTCGGTACTCATTATATTAACCAAGCAATAATTCATAAACTTCAAGTTAAGAGACACCCAAACTGTGGCGGTCACTGGGAACTCTCAATGTCACCAGAAAGTACGATGGTCACCTAAAATCAAAATAATGGAATTTGAGAAGGTTCGTACCTGACATTCCGTTGAGCGATTTGCAGAGCTTGTGATGGTCGAAAGAAGAAAGGGCTTCTAGGAAAGAACGCGGATGGTTAGAGTCAACGAAAGTCGTAGAAATGAGAAGAGGAGAAAGAAGCGCAGACTTACCGACGGGTGTCGACGGCGACGGGACTTGTTCGAGCGATTGGACTTCAACGATGTTAGTAAGCCGAAAGCTAAGAGATTGTGCGACGGCGTTGAAAATAGCAGAACGATAGGGGTGCCAGGAGGGAAAGAGAAGAAGCTTTGGGGAAGTTTGCGAAAAACTGTCTTCTTGGGTGGAGAATGGAGAACGAGGAGTAGCCCTTATATATATTGATAGTACTAAGAGTCTTTTGAGAGTTGAGGAGGGTATGTTTTAAAAGAGAACATCGAACGGGTCTGTCTTGGGGTTGCTATTTGGAGCGGTATCTGTCAGAAAACCTTTTGAAATTTCAATGTCCGTGTCCACTCAGTGACCTATGTCCGGATGGCCAGTACAAGGAGTTATTTGAATTATTACTAATCAAAGGGGGAGGACTTTTAGGTATTACCCAGTGAGAAATCGAAGCAGACGAAGAGTCCAATGGACGTAGCCAGATATTTAAGTGCCACCATAGGGCTTTTTTTCATTAGCTCAATAGTGCAGGGGCAATTGTTTACATCGAAAAAATAGGTTCGGCCCATTGTTACTGTTTTTGGCCTAAAATCCGAAGCCCAAAGAAAGTCTATGGTTCGAAGTCCAGACATTGGCCTTGGCCCATCAGATTTCAGTGACCAGCAAAGAGGAAGTGGTAGAGTTGGAGTTGAATTGGGAGTCTAAGAGTCCAAGTTTAAAGAGGAGATAAAATGATAAGATGATAAACACCAGCCCAAACTCTATCTCTATTGGATAAGATAAGGTTTTATCTAAATCTTTATCTTTATCTAGAAAGATAAAATTTTATCAAGATTACAAGTTCAATTGGAGTAGGACACTCAACATCTTTGACTATAAATAGGAGCTTTGAAGAAGAAAAAATGGTCCAACCTCTGACATATTAAAAAAGCCTGGCATCTCAGCAAATCTTTGAACTTATTTAGCTTATTATTTTTGGCAATCCTCTATTTTTTTTAGCATTAGTCTTTCCTTTTCAATTGTCATTAGCAATTTTCAATTTGTTAGTCATTGTGTTTTGCCGAATTGTTTACCAATAAAGCAAAGTTCTTTCTGTTAGATTTTTGTCCCTTTCTAGTAATACACAATCGTTTGATTTCAGTCAAATTACGAGGCGCAATCTTTTTCCTTATTTTAAATTCCTGGCACGCTCGCAAACCAAAACAAAGGAGTATGTGTTTTCCTTTAGTCAAAATAAAGGCCAAACAGTAATGATTCCCACTTCAGTGTGTGTGCACAAAATTTGAAGGTAGAGTTTGCAAGTGATGCAGTTTTTATGATAATTGGGTAGAGAAGAGTTAGAAGTTACAAAACAAGTAGAAAATTTAAGAGCACCTCATAAAGACCTTACATGCATGAATTTCAGGTTCGGGCTTAATTAAGAAGCGTTGATTTAAAGGATCCTTAACAGAGCTGGTTCATATGCAAAGGTATAAAATTCACCAATCTCTCATCCACTGGAGAGAACAAAAACATTTCCACTTACTGTGGTAATAGTGAATAGGGAAGGCATTTCTAAGTAATGTTTCAAGATATTTGTGCCTAACATTCTTCTGTGCATTGTTTTGCCAAATTTATTTCGCAGTAGTCTTTTTAGCTATGTATTCTATGAGTAATCTACACCATGCACTTCTCCATTTGGTAGCCACCAAGATTAATTACGTTTCATCATTGCCTCTTCAGACATTTGCCGTTTTATCTGGAGTGCATAGTTTGGTTGTCTGCTTTTTGAAGAGACTGTGAGGAAAGGGTGATAGTATGAGATGCTAAATATAGAACTTCATCATTCACATTAGACGACTAGTTACAGAATGGATTATGCTTTCTCTTTTTGCAGTCATCAATGCTGGAGTAGCTGGATGTTGGTCTTGCTCCAAGTTTTCCAGGTACTTAATTTTGAGTTGGTAATGGAATGATTAGATAATTTGAGTTTTCTGCTTTACCAAGAAAAAGAGGGTGATAAAGTCCTTCAGGCCTGTGTTCTTTGGCTTTATTTGTACTTGTGCAATCAGTTATCAAGCCTATTAGCCTTCAGTGTGCAATCTCTCTTTGAATGGATCAGTTTCAGTGTGCTGATGAATTTCTCAAAAGACTGTTCACCTTATGCAGGTGCACTTCGGGCACTTCTTCAAAGCTGCTTAACATTTGGGGCGTTCTCTTTTATCATTGAAGGTCTTAACACGCAGCAACCGACATTTGCTCATTCATCGGGAGCAAGAATCAAGCACAAACACCAGATGCTATCGCGTCCACTAGCTCTCCCCAATTCCCCTTCTAGATGAACTAAAAGGAGCCTTCTCCTTTTCCTGCAACTCCCGAAAGAAATCCAAAAGCAGCCATTTTCTCTCTATTCATTGATACGTCTTGTTTAGTTGCTTTCTGTAGATTATTTTCCTCATAAATCAATAGTCTTCATTATGAAGCTTGTTTGCGAATAACAAAATGTCTTAGACAGGCATTGCAAGTTCTATATGTTATGCTTCTCTTTATACCGTGCCAACAACTGAGGCTAGTTGGTAAGAGGCTGAGATGTCTTGAATCTTTTTCTTCGCTTTTATGAAAGAATTGATGAAAAATGCCCATCGAGTTGGCTGTGGTGCGGTACTACTTGTAGATCCCCACATTATTTGCGGCAATGACCAACGAAGAACAATTTACTCTCTTGAATCCTATAATTTTTTATTTAATAAATTTCTCACCAGAAAACGTGGGTATATAGTTTTACTTTTGGAATCAAGTATTCCACTTCCACAACATATTATCCTACCCAATGATTGAAACTTTTTCCTTAGCCACACCTCAGCACATGATAAGTCGCAGTTAAGCTTGACTTCACTCGGCACTCAAAACTACTCAAGAGGCCACAACAGGATGTGTAGACAGCATTCATTCTCCTCAGAATATTTGCCGCGTATATAGCCAAAAAAAAAAAAAAACATTTTAAAAGATCAACTAGGAACGTTTTGGAGATCCTCCACCAAAGCCAGTCAGCTGTGACGCCTTATGGCTGTTTCCAACATAGTGAACACGAGGCAAGGAGGGTTAATTCAAATCATGAACACCAGGTATGCAGAGTGCAACTTTATATGTGGGTTATAACGAAAAAGGAAATTCTATATTGGCATAAACCAATCAAAATTGCATTTGGAGTATTCAGGACATATAGAACAAGATCACCAACGGATCCATGTATCAGTAAGGTAACAAGAATTCACCAGCTATTCAAGCTTATCCAGCAACCCACGGACCTGGCGCTCCCATCTCCAGAAGTGTCAGGGAAAGAATCTCTGCTATTCAAAATTTTCCCACAAATATAAAAACATACCAAAGCATCGTCATTCCCGTGCCTGTGGCCCAGGTTGCCTTTTTGCCTAAATAGCGCTCGTGTGATCATCAACTACACCATCCTCCACCTAATTTTATCAAGTTTCGACATCTGCATTTGTAGACTTCAGATCATGCCTTTATCCCTCTGGATAAACCCTCCACATTAAGTTGTCAGGTCACCGAGAATGCTCTTAGAAGTATTTGCAGAACAGAACTCAACCACTCATCTAGGTGTATGCTTACTGTATCTTGAACAAACTTTTAAGTTTAACAACCAACCTCCACTCCTCAATAGAGAGATCATCCTGTACATAAGAAGTTATATAAACAACTACAATAGTTATTGGAAGAAACAAGTTTAACTGAGATCCCATCATCCAAAAAAATAATCAGCTAAACTTTATTTTTCAGGCAAACTTACCCGATAATTAGCTTTAAGGATGTCAATTGACCTTCTTGAGATATGGCTGACAAGTTCATCTTCATGATCGAAATGTCTGCCAAACATCTTCTGCTGCTCCTCAGCATTTGTGCCAACAATCTGTGAAATCACACATTTCGGGAAGAGAGTAAGCCCAATACTAACCACCATTATGAACCGAATATACTTCCTTGGTGGTTAACACAAGAAATCCAGGCATATTTAAGATGGTTATACCTTGATGGCCACCTTCTGTCCCTTCTTTGCAAAATCAACAGGCTTGTGGTTATTCTCAACGGAAGCAATTCGGCCAATGTCAATAAATTCTCTTTGAGGAATGCAAATAGGGGTGCCAACCTGTTGACAAAGCCCATACGTTGACGGGGTGCCAGAAATAATTGCAACAACAAGTCAATTACCAGGCTACAAAAAATTACCAAATGACAAAATCCTGAATCTCTAGGATACTATTAACCTACACACAAGTAAAGCAATAACTTCTAGAATCCCTGGGTTTCTAGGACATTAAACTACATAAAAGAATGCAAACAATACCAAAGATTCCGACAACCACCAATAAAAGATGTATTATTAATATGGTGAAACAGAAGGCCTAGGCACCATTATCCCACACAAAATAAGAAAGAAAATTACTATCAAGGCAAAGCAACATGAATCATTATAGTAATCCATGTGAAAACAGAGGTGAAAACAGAGATGAACACAGTATCGTAAGCTATCTGAAAGAGTTCCGTACAGTTGCAGCCTACTTGGTAAGATAGGTAAGATACTAAACATGGTCAAATCATCAGAAAAAGGATGTAAGACAGTCATTCCATGTGTATGGTTGTGCTGTGTGGCAATAATAATTCAGACACTTCAATGCACCAGTCAAGGAGCAGAAAGGTAAGATTATACAGAAAACACACCTTTACTATGCCTTCAACAACATCAACACCAAGTACAATTGGATCTTTCTTGTTGAAAATGCAATTTGGTAAAATTTTAAGAACACATGGGAACACCGCCTCATCAGCAGCTTCCTTCTTCTTTTCTTCCTTCAGGTTGTCAATGTAAGCCTTGAACTGGTCAAATAAGTGATAAATGATATCAGCAATGAAAATTTTCACACCCAATTCATCCGCAAGTTCCCGAGCCTCAGGTGTCACTTTAACATCAAATGCCAAGATTGTGGCATACTCCTTTTTTTTCTCAAGCATCACACTGGCCTTCATAACATCCTTCTTATGCACAGGGCCTATACCAATTCCACTCACAGGAATGCTCACTGCTGGGGATTTTAAAAACTCCAACAATGCTTCCAAGGAACCAAGGGTAGATGCCTGTACATACACTCCCTCGCCACTTTTATCGATTCGACTCATGACTGACTTCATGTCCTCCATTGCTGATTCCTTGACATCTTCCAAGTCATCATCCGGCCCTACCACATATAGACCCGTACCAGCAATAGCATGCTCAAGGCCCTGCATTTGAAAAAAAATGTCAACAGTACTATGCTGTTATAACTTCATGACTAAATCCACAATTTGAGATGCATAAGGCAGTCAAGGATAATGTATGCATGAACCCAGATTTCTAAGATTCCATTGCTATTGTCTGTTAAATATCAATTACCTGTGCTGTGATCTTGATCCCCTGTGCAGCCTTTATTTCTTTATGGTGAAGATATGTACCCTGATATCAGAACACAAGAGAATTACTGCGCCATACTATTAATGTTGAAATAAGGGGAAAGTATATACAGTCAGATAACTCAAAAACTTGATAAATCAACATTTAAATTTCTCCAGAGGCCAGAAAGCAAGACAATACAGAAATCTTAGGAGGTCAGAACACCACAAATAACACAAGAAAACATTCCAACTTACCCAATTTGAGTAAAACTATCAGAACTAGAAAATGAAAGCCAGAAAAAAAAGGATAACTCGTAATATCACAATTTTTACGGAAGCAAAAGTCAGACTGAACAATTGGTAGTCAAGAGAGGCCAAAATCAAAGCAGAAATTGCTAAAAACTCCACAAGCGAGGTCCATGGAAATCCACTTAAGTGCCCACACAAGACCCAAGACATTTCACCAATTATAAACATTATGAGGTTCTTTCTGTAACATGATTCTTTCATTTCCTACAGTATGTCATTTGGAGCACAGAAGAAAAGCAGTCAGCCGTTGAACACGTTAAACTCATCGTTGCAAATACTGTGCCGGACCTGGTTTTGAATTTTGTTTTAGTACAGTACCAGTACCAGTCAATATCTGATATCATTTCAGATAATCTTTTAAAATTATAAAATAGTTCCTAAATTTATAAAATTATAAAATATTCCTTCAATATACCATTTCTGGTTTTTAATCTACATTCCAGCTGATGGATTGTGCCGAAGATGAAAGAAGTAAAATAGGAAAAATAATAGAAAGCATGAAAGCTAGTAGCCTTCAATGCGTAGCAATTGCTCACAGGACAATTGCCGAAAATGACCTGAAGAATCAGACTAATAATGCTGCGGAACAAAGCTACAAGAAGATGGTTTGAGTTTGTCAGTGATTAAGAACCATGTAGATTTGGAACTAAGAAAGCCATAGAACCTTGAAAAGCCACAGGAGTGAACATAAAAATGATAACAAGAGCCAACACTTTCACTGCAAAAGCTATAGCTAGAGAATATGGAATACTAGAGCTCAAGAATGATGAAGAAACCGTGAGAGGAGCTGAACACCCATAAACAGAGAATGGAAATGGTAGACAAAATATGTGTGATGGCAAGGTCATCACAGTTTGATAAACTTCTAATGGTACAATGCCTAAACCAAAGAGGCACCTTGCGGTTGCAAACAACAGTCAGTGGAAAACAGTTAGAAATAACAACAAAGTCAGCGCTGGCAAGGAAATCGGTGAAAGCAATGGAGCAGCAGCAAAATTAGGGATTTTGTGCTTACATTTGCAGAATGGGGAGGGGGCAGTCAAGGGGAGTATTGAATAAAATGTTTTATTTTTACATTTTAATCTTTTAATATTTTAGATTTTGAATTCTAATCTGGTATCTTACCGGTATTAGCAATTATCGGGTGATACTTTATCCTGAAACAGTACCCACCATTTTCTGGTAGGTATTATGAGCCATCTCTTTGCTTAAACTAACTTCAGTTAATTCTGCAACTGTTCAAGTTTCCAAAACATAGCCTAGTGCAATATCTGATTCTCATTGAAGGTCACCTCTAGGTTCTCTAGTATTACAATTTAACAGCAGTTTTAACCGCTGTCATAAAGTAGACATAAATGCTAGTCTTCTTGGGCATACAAGATGATCATTTAGCAAAAACAGTATCCTGGAAGAGAGCAGTTGAGGGACATACTGAAAATTAAAAAATAAAATATACCTTAACTCGGAGTTCCTTCATTGGATGTGGTGTCAACAAAGCTCGAATGGTTGTCACAATAGGCCCCTATATGGCCAGGGTAAAAACATAGAAAGAGGTGAGCAAGGAGGCAACAAAAGAGAAAAAAATCATCTCGTAAATGCTTAACACAAAAAAGATTTTAGGCCTGCCTGCAAGCCACAAACAACAATTTGATCTCCTTCATGGAGCACACCATTAACCAAGACCACATCAATAGTTGTCCCATGGCCTTCAATGACCTTGACTTCCAACACTGTACACTGCATACATTACCAGAAAACAATTAGATATTAGCCTTATGTTAGGTTTCCTTGAATTAGGAAAAATCTTGGAGAGAAACATACCTGCACTTCATTGCTGAAAGTCAGTTTCTCAACCATAGTTTTCTGAGTCCACTGAACCAGCAGCAACAATAGATCAGGAATGCCTTCTCCACTAAGAAAAAGAACAATGAAAATATCAGTATAACTATTAAGCTAATCAGCAAACAAAAGTTGAATTTGAAGATCATCAGGGTAAAACCAATTATAAGAGGAAGATCAGAGATCCACGACATACCTAATTGCACTGGTAGGTACAATACTGAAGGTCTCTCCCATCTCCTTATTCTTATAGTATAATTCAGTATTCAGTCCTTGCTCCTTGAATTGAGTTACAATCTAGGATCCAACAAAGCACAAACTTTGGAGTCTCCTTACAAAATCAGTGAACTTTTATGAAGAAAAACAACAAACTAAATTACTGAACCTGTGTGAGCCTCATATTGAATTCATTTTGCACATCTTTTGACTGCTGCTTTATGGCTTTTATAATTGGTGCATTACGACAAGTTTTCCATCCATAAAGCCTATCCACCTGCAATATTATAAAGAAGTAACTTAATACTCTTAATAAGGAGACAGAGACCAATAATCTTCCTAAAAAAAGACAGATGATATCAATGATGGTAAAGAATATAATACCTTGTTTAATGCAACAATGAATTCTGTATTCCTCATCTTCAAAAGATTAAGTGATTCTATGGTTTGTGGTTCCAAACCATGCATAATGTCAACAACCAAAATGGCAATATCACATAGACCTGATCCTCGAGATCGCAGATTAGTAAATGATTCATGGCCAGGGGTATCAATTACCAGTAGACCAGGGACCTTTAGTTTTGCATCTGCTTTCAATTCTTTGGTTCTCTCCCTTATGTTCTCAGCAGGAAAGTATGTCGCACCAATTTGTTGTGTGATGCCTCCAGCCTCACCTTCCTGTACATTAGTGCCTCGGATACAATCCAGCAGCTTGGTTTTACCAGTATCAACATGCCCCATAATACAGCAAATTGGAGAACGGAGGTTTTCTTCAGTTTTGGTATCTGAACTTGGTTCATTCTTCCTTGCAACGGCGTCTTTTCTTCTATTTTTTCCAATAATTTCAACCTCTGGATGATTTTTCTTGCTTTCCGCTTCCTGAGATTTCACTGATTGTCCAGAAACAGTTTTTGTTGCTGCAACTTCAGCTTTTATGTTTGCAGGAGAAGCCAAAATCAAAGACCAAATATCAAAAACCAATGTCAATCAAAAGGCAAAATGAAATTACAAAGAAGTAGAAAAGAAAGACAAATAAAGGAAATTTTGGCAATATAACCAACCTTCACCACGAGACGCTGGTGCAGAGCTCTTTACCACTTTCTTCACAACAGATTCAGGCTCAGAACCCAACTCTTCATCATCAAAAGTGCCCTTAACATTAAGATTAACATCATCCCAACTCTTTGCATCCCAGTCCTCATCATCATCGTCTTCCTCCATTCCATCTTCCTGTCCAACATTGACAGATTCCAATTTCTCTTCCAAGTCTGTAAACTTTACGTCGTCAACTTTCTCCAGTTCCTTGGTCTCCACCTCAAGTATGACTTCTGGTTGGTCTTTCTCTTTTTCCTTAGCCTCTAAATTTTCCTCAGGCTTCACAGAAGCAGCACCATTTGCTTGATTATGAGCCGGTCTCGATTTCTTGGTATGGTACTTCGGCCGCTTTGTTGGAGCACCTTCTTTGTCTCCTACAGGGATAGAACCAGCACTAGCAAGTATTTGGTTTCTCATAGCCTCCAATCGCCGCTGTTCTTCCTTCTGTTTTGCAGATAAGATTTTGCCTTCCAGTTTCTTCCTCAAAAGTTTTTCCTTTTCTTTTTCTTTCTTCTTACGCCTAGCTTCCTCTGCTTGCTTCTCTAGTTCTTCTTGTTTACGCCTTTCCTCCTCCTCCTTCCTTCTCTTCTCCTCCTCTTCTCTAGCCTTCTTCTCTTCCATTTCTTTTCGTCTGGCTAGTGCTTCTTGCATCTCTCTGACATGTTTCGGAACCTTCTTGTCAGCCGCTTTACCCTTTACATCACTTTTTTTTGGTTCTACTGTTTCTACTTTTGATTCCTCTTGTTTTTCTTCCTTTACATCTGAAGCAGCCACAGCTGCAGCTGCAGCTGCCTTCTTCTCTTTCTCCTTCTCTTTCTTCTTTTTCTTCTTCTTAGCTGCCGCAGACTCTTCTTTTTCTTCCTCACCTTCCTTTTCACCAGGAGTATCAGCAGCTGCAACCGGCTCAGACTGAGGTTGAGCCTTCTCCTCTTGCAGTGAAGGTGCAGGAGGTTTTGGTCCCTCACCAAGCTCTGCAAGAATCTTATCCAAATCGTCCTCTTCTTGAGCAGTTCTTCCCCCTTTCTTCTTTTTCTTCTTGCTTTTTGAAGTCTCTACCGCCTCCTCACTCTTTTGGACTTTAGAATCAATAGTCCTGCCAGTACTAGGCTCCGCTGGTTGAACTACATCAGCAACCTCACCTGCTGTAGCAGAAACACTGTTGGTATGCCCCTTCTTCTTAGAAGATTTCTTTTTTCCAGTGAAAGCCATTGCTAATCCATCTTCATCCTCCTCTTCAACCATGTCATCGCCAAGTTTAGCAGATCCAGACACAGAAGTTTTTCCCTCATTCTCCTCGTCAATAAATGCAGCACTGAACTTATTATCAGCCTTCTTGGTAGACTTGGACGATTTCTTCTTGCCCGAGAAAGTTATGTCAGCAACATCATCATTCTCATCTTTCTTCTCCCCCAAATCCTCATCCAATGCATCAAAACCAACTGCAGCAAACACACTACCTCTACCAACACCTTTCTTACTACTTTTGGACGACTTCTTTTTCCCCGTAAACTGAATAGCATCTATACTATCGTCCTCGTCCTCGTCCTCATCTTTCTTCTCCTCCTCATCCTCACCCAAAGCATCAAACCCAACTGCAGCAGACACATTACCACTACCAAAGCCTTTCTTACCACTACTCGATGACTTCTTTTTCCCCATAAAGTGAATAGCATCTACACCATCATCCTCATCCTCAACTTTATCAATCACCTCCTCCTCCTCCTCCTCCTCCTCCTCCTCATCATCATCATCATCATAAACATCAAAAGCAGATGCAGTAAACAAGCTGCCACCAATCTTACTACCTTTCTTCGATGCTTTCTTCTTCCCTGTAAAACCAACAACCAGCTCATCATCTCCCTCACTATCTTTCTCTCCACCACCACGACCGCCATCATCATCATCCTCATCACCATTCTCTTCATCTCCAAGCAACCCAAAACCTGACGCAGAGAACACTGAACCACCATCACTCTTCTTCCCCTTGGACTTCTTTTTCCCAGTCAAAACAGCCTCCACCAGCTCATCATCCACTTTCTTCTCCACCAGCTCCTCCTCCTCTTTCACTTTCTGATTACCCTGCTTTACTTTCTTCTTCCCCACAGCAGTCATCGGAGCAACCTTCTCTTCACTCTCCACAGAAACCTCGGTCCCAATCGAGTACTCATCATCATCAATCACCAAGGCCTTCTTCTTGCCCTTCCCGCCACCACCCTCCTCGTCCCGCACATTCGGCTTCTTCCTTCCCATCTGAAAACTTTAGGGTTTAATTTCTTCCAATTTACCCAAAAACAAACACAATCAAAACCCACCCAGAAACCCTATTTCGGAAAACCAGAATCGACAAAAACACAGTAAGGATCGGAAGCAATCAACAAGATAAACAGATCGCATAAAACGAAAATCAAAATAAAAAAGAAGAAAATAATCCCAAACCTAGAACCCAATAACCATTCCAATCATATATATGAAGTACAAAATAACAGCACCAACAACAACAACTACTAAGCTGAACGACTAATGACGAGAAGACGTTATGGGGACAACGAAAGATAGATGGAGATGACTTCTTTGAGTGTTAAAGAGTTAGAGAAGGGTGGGGTATTTATTATGTAATACTGGCTTTGGCTGGACCGGAAGATCATGCACTCAGTCATCCGGCGTCGTTTTCTTTTTCCTACGACTTACGGTAATAATATGATTCTACTTTTCTTTTTGGGTATGTTCCATTTACTAAATGACCGGTTCGACCGGTGACCCGTCAGAGCTCCGGTTCATTCATATGATTCCATAGCTAGGACAATATGGTCATTTTATCTAACTAGGGTTTTGCATTATAACTAGCATCAAGCCTTCAACCCCACAGCTCTTCTCCCAAACCTACGAGTGTTGCTGCTGTGGGGATAAGCGACTTGTGATTGAGGCTTGTCATAACGCTAGAGCCCTAGCTGTGTGAAAATGGGTATGTCTCAGATTGAAGATTTCATCTTTATCTGTTCTTTTCCATGTTGTTTGGTTGTTTGTGATCTTAGCGTCGTTGATACGAAAATTTTGTATTGACAGGTATCTCTCGTGACTCGATGCACAAGAGGCGTGCCACTGGTGGCAAGAAGAAAGCATGGAGGAAGAAGCGCAAGTAAGTCTTAAACGAGTTTATTTTTTTGGTGCTTTTTTGAGGTTATTTGCTGAGTTCACATTAGTAAATTTGAAAGCTCGGATCTTCTCTTCCTGGCGGTGAACAGTGTTGGTATATAGTAATACTTAGTCGGTTTGATTTTGGTATTTGCTAGTTGGTTCTGGAGCGATGGTAACAGTTTTCATTTTTAGATCTGTTATATAAGATTTGATTTGTAGCTTCACTGGATGTGTTACTTCTACAAAAAAAGTTATGGCGTAAAATAGATTATTCATTGATAGATAATTGAACAGTTGACGGGCATGAAGCCACTGTTCAACAATATCAATTTCATATTGGATTTTTTATGTCTATTTGTCATAGTCTTTGTACTATGGTTCCTCAAACGGGTTCAAGTTTAAAGTTTGGGATTGAGTTTTTTATCCAGTGCAGTGGTCGATGGATCTAAGTTCTTACTTCCATTTTCATTAAAGGTATGAGCTTGGAAGGCAGCCAGCAAACACAAAGCTGTCTAGCAACAAGACAGTGAGAAGGATTAGGGTTCGAGGAGGCAATGTGAAGTGGCGTGCTTTGAGGCTTGATACTGGAAACTACTCGTGGGGTAGTGAGGCTGTCACTAGGAAGACCAGGATTCTTGATGTGGTGTACAATGCATCTAATAATGAACTGGTGCGAACTCAAACCTTGGTGAAGAGTGCCATTGTTCAAGTTGATGCAGCACCTTTTAAGCAGTGGTATCTCCAGCACTATGGGGTTGACATTGGTCGCAAGAAGAAAACTGCAGCACCTACCAAGAAGGAAGGAGAGGTATTTCTCAAAAATTGCCTTATCCTTTCTGTTGGTAGTGCAATTCCCTAGCATGCAATCTCTTCTTTCTGTTTGTTTTGCTATTTTAGAATAGGGTATCAATTTATTTCAAGTATACTTTGCATATTAATGTTTTCTTGTCTGTTCAATTTAATTTGCTTTACAATTGTTGATCAAAACCAAATTCAGTTTGAGGAGGAAGAATCAAATCCAAATCCAAATGCTTATCATTACACTATTTTCATTTTCTTATCAGCAACTTTGAAAAGATCAACAAACTTAACATGCTTTGTTTCTGTTGTCTCCATGTTTTGGCTGGTAGGAAGGAGAAGCTACAACTGAGGAAGTTAAGAAAAGTAATCATGTTACGAGGAAACTGGAGAAGAGACAACAAACTCGCAAACTTGACTCACATATTGAAGAACAATTTGGCAGTGGACGTTTATTAGCTTGCATTTCGTCACGTCCTGGTCAATGCGGCCGTGCTGATGGGTATGTGATCACCTACTCTTAGTTAATTGCTTATAGGTGAAAGATTAAGATTCAGTGATCCTAAAGTGTGAACTACTCAGGAAGCCAGTTGTATACCTGGGACAATAAAGATTCTATATTGTTAGGATTCCTGAAGTTGGAGAGCCCATTGTTGATTTTCCTTGCATGGTCTTATTTCTTAAATTTTCCTTTTGCTAGGGTAGGCTAATTTGAATTTTTTTGGGGGTGACAGGTACATATTGGAAGGCAAAGAGCTGGAGTTTTACATGAAGAAGATCCAGAGGAAGAAGGGCAAGGGAGCTGGCGCTGCCTAAGTTTTATATGTCAGACTTTTGTTTCCACCTTACATTCCTTACTTTTGGAACATTTTGAGTAATTAAGACACGTAGGTCCAAATAGTGCTATGGTTAAACATTTGGTTAGAACACTTATATTTATCGATGGGATTTGTTCAATTAAATGGTGCATTTAATACACTCAAAGTTATGGCATAGTTTTGTCTTGGCACTTGGGTTTTCTTAGTTTCACCGTATGCCTTTGTAGATGCTATATGGTTTTCCAACTAATGATTGCTTACAACTACTGATTGTCAAGAGGAAGGATAAAAGCCGTCCGTGAAGCATTTTTCACTGTGGCGAGCATGGTAAGCTCAAATGTCTGCAAGGAAAGAAAACAATTGGTTTGTCCAGAAGCACCTAACGCCCAATATTAACCAACAAAAAGTTTCATTAAATATCAAGTTGGTATAAGCTAGGGGGGTGTTTGTTTCTGTTTTAGTTTGCTATGTCTTGTGGTTGTAATAAAAAAGGAAATAACACCCTAAATTGAAAAAAGATGTTTCTTTAATATTTGGTAACAAGATTTCACACGTTTTTTCTACTTCCTCTTGTAAACTTTTTTCAAAGGTATAAACTCTTATCTTTTCTCTCTTACGGTTCAAACTTATCTCTTCTCTCTTCATCTCTTATGTCCCTCTTCTATTTGTAGAAAAAATGAATTTAGCTTGGGCTTTTAATCATGTGAGTTTTCGAACATTTGATTTTTCTGCATATGGTTTTTTACGTTTCTACATATGCTTGTTTCGCTTTCTGCACATACGTGTACTGCACATTTAGAGCTTGACGTTGCACACAGCAATCAGCACTATGTTGCAATTGGGCCAAAAAGTTACATAACCTAAAGTCGCTAGTGTTCATAATAGTGAGAAAATTGAGAAGCGTGCATTCAGTTCAGGTACTGTACCGGTTGCATGCCATAACAAGTCGATATGAGCTGGTTGCTGAAGAATCTCCCCTATTTGACGAACATTAAAAGACGCAAGAGGTTTTATGGTAGTCTACGATTTCAGAGGCTATTGATACGATTGTCTCGCACCATCATCTGAGCATCGCCTGTGGTTTCTATCTAGATACTCGCTGTGGATTCTGTTATATGTCTTGTCTCATTTTTTTGGGGTGTTTTATTAGTGATTAACTTCTCCAAAGTCCTCCCGCCGTAACATTAACTACTTTAGCCATTTTCCTTTTTCACTTGTCTCTCACAATTTAGAAACTTTGGTCTATATAGTCTTTTTTCTCTTGAAGGTAGTGTTTTTATATCGTCTGACATCAGTTGCAGAGCTCAGAAATGCAGCAGAAACTCTTAAGACATAGTGTTTACAAAACAACTCTACATTGCCGAATGTGAGTTTTGTCTTCTCTTCATCAATTCCATCTTTTCTGGATTGATCTTCTGTTCTGAAGCAGCTAGCTTGTTGGTTATATGCTCTTCTATTATAGAAGTCATTTCTTTTCTATTCTTATACAAGGTGTTTCTTTCCCCTTTATTCTTGTCTTCTAAACATCTTTATATGAACTACCCCCTTTATCAGTGGCTTCTTGGCCTTTTCTACAAGCTCTCGACCTCTTCTCCTCATCTCTGCTACCTCTTCACCACCACTCTTTAGCTTTTTCACCATTGTCTCAACCTTATCTCTTCCCAATACTCCTGGAACACCACTCTTCAAAGACGTCCAGTGCATACTACCTGTCTTTACACCAGTCTTCAACACGTCTGCGATCAACTTTTTGTTGTCAAATTTCAAGAAATAAGGAACCCACTATGGATCCAACAAAGATGACAATTTGATGAGTTTTTTCTAAAGACTTTTTAGCTCAGGTTTTGAGGATAGTCCGCGACCCTGAGGATGATGTGGAAGGTGTTGTAGTATCATTTACAGAAGGGGGAGGATGCATTTGAATTGTTTTGGATTGATGAACTATGAGAATTCACTGGGGAAGGAACGTAAGTCTTGGGTCATTTTGTTAGGATGCCAAGTAGATGCGATGGTCTTCGTAATTTGTATGGATTCCAGAAACCAAAATTTAAAAAGGATACTACTTGTTTATTTATAGAAGAAGCAACAATCTCTTGCAACAGCAGAATTTTAATTCCACGCTTGGTTTTGCCAACATTCTTATCGAACAATAAAGAAAATGATGCCACTTAGTGCATTATGGAGATAGTCAGAAAACATAGAACAAATTAATCAACATCAAAAACAAAATAATGGGCAATCATGACTTTCAAGACCAATGACAATTTAGGGAATTTTATCAAAAATCCATTAGAATGAGCACTGAAATTTAATATATTAGCACTATTAGCCCTAATTGATGAACATATATGTTGTGGTTGATGTCTTCAAGTTAAAGTGGCAAAATACCTTATAAGGATCTTTTGTCATTAGATAGTCCTTTATGGCTCCAAATATTTTATTTTCGTCAAATTTATTTCCAAATGGCATCCTTAATTGATCAATTTCCGGTGTGAATTCAATGGAATTGAAATCCTATCATGATTGTCTTATGTTTATTTTGAATCATGTTTAACATTTAATATTTTGTAAAAATTATTGCGGTTGTCTTATGTTTATTTTGAACTATGTTTAGCATTTAATACTTTGTAGAAATTATTGTGATTGATGTCACTTATATGTGATTACATTTAGTGATTAAAGGTTTGAACAATATGAACGATTCCAATGACAGTGTGGAAATAAATGAAAAAGATAGGGCATGGAATGATATCATAGAGATGCCTTGAATCTCCTTAATGGTTCAAGAAGTGAAGAAGGGAAATCGAATACTACCGTTTCCAAATCTGGTTGGAAGAATGTTAAGGCAGGGTTTCAAACAAAATTCAATAAGAAGTATACCAATATTCAATTGAAGAATAAGTATAACAGATTAAGGGCTAGACTGAAAATTTTTAAGAACTTACTCAAAGAAACAGGAATCGGTTACAACTCCTTTACTGGTGAAGTTAATGTTACAAATGAATATTGGGAAATCTATTTAAGGTAAAATATGTCTTTGTTTTATTAATATATCATATTATATAATATTTATTATCATATTTCTTTTTCATCACTATATGTGTATAAAATGGCTGATAGATTCAAGAAAAAATGATGTAAGAAATTTTTAAACTTGTGTCTTATTTTTGGAAATACTACTGCAGCTTGTATGTATGCACATCCATTAACTAAATCCCTATCAAATAGTACTAAAGAGGAACATGGAAATGATGTTGATGAAAATTACTCATTTAATGAAAAAAAAGATTAATATATGAGTTCTCCATCTAAGAGAAAGAAATCTCTTAAGAATAAGAAGGCAAAGAAGACACATTATAATATTGTAGAAGAGATCTTGCTTATACTTGGTGAGTAATAAAAAAGGAAGGATGACTTACTTGAGAAAAAACTGAGTAAAACATCATCCACTATAGAGAATAGATCTCAAGAGTTTAACATAATGATGGAATGTCTTAATTCCTTAGCTAAATTGGGTGTTGACAATGTTCAATATGGAAAAGCTACAAATGATTTATGAAACATCCCGATACCCATGTTAAGGCTAGAATAGTAATTTATGAGAAAGTATTGTGAAATTAGGAAAATGCACGTCATGCATAAGTTAATTGTGACATACACATTTATTTTTGCACATTCATATGATTGTACATGCATTCATTAGTATTTCCGGGCAAATTGGTTTATAAATGAAAATTGTGGATTAAATTGGAGTGTATTAAATTTGATTTGGCAATTTTTGAACATTTCAGGTATTTTGAAATTTTTGGTGAATTATTTTGAGTTGAAAATTTATTTGGTGATAATAGTTATTATTTCGAAATTTTTGATAAATTTTAGAAATTTTCAAAAAATTTGGGGTATATTTGGACTAGTAAGTAAATGACAATTGGACCAATTAATGTGTAACATGTGGACCAATAATTAAGAGACATATGGACTGATTAAGTTAATGACAAATAGCCTATATGCATGTGTGACATCTACCAGTGATATAGTAAAACACATAGTTAGGAAGAAAAATAGCCTATATGCATGTGTGATATCTGCCACGTAGCTAAGAAGGAAACTTGTCTCCAGATTTTATTCTTCATTTTGTCTTTTTCACCACCGAGAGCTTTGCTCACCAAACCCTCTTCGTGATATAACACTGAAACAA
>JANZXR010000005.1:22351766-22367977 GCA_027575705.1 Erythroxylum echinodendron
GAAAGTGTAGATATTGGTGGAAGGAAATGCATATGTTGAAAGTTGGAAAGGTGCAGAAAAATGGAAACATGTATGAATATGTTGGTTTCTGGTTTGGATGTGAATCTTAGATTTTGATTTATTTTTGTTGCGTTGAACTGAGAAGAAAGTGGTATAGATGACTTACATATGAGTTGCATAATATAGGAATGATAAAATTAAAGGATGTGCGGAAATATATAAATGCAGTAACGTTGCAGTAAAGATGACATGCTCTGTTTTTTTTTTGTATATATACGTTAATGTTTAGTTGATGTTAGTGATGGGTTTAAATGCGGCTAGAGTTAAAAAGGGCATAAGAGTAATATAGTGTTGTGTTTTAAGAAGGTTTTAAGGAATGCAACAGATGAAGATGGAAGAAAAATGCAGAAATGTGGCTTTTGCTTTCGTGAACTGTACCATTTTTGCCATATATGTATAAAACTTTGAAATTTTGAGTTATTTGTGATGGGTTTTTTTGAGATGGAAGTAGGAAAAAAAATAGTTACGCAGCAGATATTAGTTGGGATGTGTAGGAAGGAAAAAAAAAAGAAAGAAAGAAAGAAGAAGAGGAGAAGTGTAGTTCGGTGATATGGGTTTTGCGAAGAAGATGAAGTTGGCATACTAGAGAGAGAAAAGGTTAGAGAGAGAAAAGGTGATGGATTATTTGTGTGGTTAAAAAAAATAGAGTTTTTCATTGAACAGCCCTCAGTCTTTTGCCTATAACTTTTTCATCCGAACTCCAAATAACTTGAAACTTGGACCAATGAATTTCTAAGACAATTTCCTTTCTCTCCATAAAAATTTAGAGTTATCTGAATTGTTTTGAAAGTGATTGATAGGATGAAATTGTGAAAGTCTGCTGGAATTTTATGAACTGAAAATTTTCATGATCATGCTTCGGTTTTCTAATTATAACTTGAGCTGTAGATTTCTGAATGAGTTGATTTTTGATTCTTATTAACTAGAGACATATGTATACAACTTATATGAAGAAGTAGAATTTTAATTCTATTTCTATGATTTTCAAAATTGGCATGGAACTGAGTTTTAACTTAGGCTGTAGCACTACCAGGGACAGAAATCATATCCTATGATTATTGAATAAAATGTATTGATATGGGCAGAATTAGGCTGAGTTTTCTTCTCCAAAGTTTTAGCTTATTCTCTTAGATTTAAATTGGTATAAAGTTTGTAATTTTTGGATGTCTTAGCTGAAAGATATGAGTTGTACAATTAGGGGGTATGATCATGTACTAGCTAAAAATTCAAATGTGCATAGTCTATGGTATTTTGTGAATAAATCATTGAATACTAAATAAAATTGGATGATATTGGAGTCATTAGAATATTAAGACACTGTAGAATAACTTTATAGAAGAAAGTTTTGCCTAATTTTGTCATTTATCCTATAATATTAATTCTGCAAAGTTAACCCGAAATCATGTGGATAGAAAATCTGAAGTGGTCAATTAGGTTATGAAATTGATTTCACATTGTTTTATTTTGGTCCAAATTATAAGCACCAAATTATATTCATGGGGGCTTTGATATCTGATTGATTTGATGATGAAAATTACAATAAGATACCCGAAATTGTCATTAAACATGCATTGTGCATACTTCCTATACGTTGATGTGCATAAAAGAATACTTGTACATTTGTACAAAAATGTGATATTTGTGAATGTATTGTGTATGTTTTAGAGGAGCATATTGGATGCCAGTCGGACATTACCAGACCACCTAGGCAATAGCTTCTTGGAGCGTACTGTGATTCAACCTAGATGAATTTCCTAGGAATGATTTAATTTGATTTGTTAAGCTTCCAATTATTGAACTGTTTGTGAGTTGTTTCTGGATTCCGGACCTAAGGTCCGAGGAGTTAATAGTTGGGCATCTATTGGGAGTATTTTGACTTGATATAATTTTGACTTTTGATTCTCAACGAAAGTTGAATGCCGGACTTAAGTCCAATGACTGTGATATCTTTTCCGAGTATTTGTATAAGATTGTGATATATGAGATTTTTTGAAATTGTTGCATTTCATAAATTACGTGCTCAGATAAAAGCGTTATGACCTGAGTTGCCAGTATGAAACGCTTCCACGTAGAGCTTTGCTCTGTGATTTCTGATTTTTCACGTAGAGCTATGCTATGTGAATTCTGTTTGACTGAGCCTTATGGGCTGGTATTCATATAAGTTTGTGATAGGCACTTGGTCACAACAATAAGAAAGAATGTTGAGTCTCATGCACATAACATTATAAGATTGAATTTCTTTTAATGATCTACAAAACTGAAACGAATAATAAATTGATATGATCTATTTGTTATACTTGGCTATGTGGATTGTGAGATTATATGATATACCATGTTGTGCAAATATCTGGAATGTATATATGATCTGAATGAATATATGTGAAATATGTGGTATGTGTGTATAATCTGGTGAATTCATCAATGATGGTTTACTTATTGAGTTTGCAAAACTCATCAAAAATTACAATGTGGCTTTTCAGGTATGAGACAAGAGACCTAGTTCCTTAGTCAGGACTTAAGGAATCTTTTGGATAGAGAAATGTTTCAGAGGTCTGTCAGCTGACACCAGAAGTGATACAGTTTTTGTTATTTTTGTAGTTTTGCTAGCACCTGTATAAGGTTTTGTAAATATTTATTTGATGGAAACAGTGTAAGCTTTATGAATGAATGAAATGAATGGTTTTAAAATTTGATGACTTCTGATTATGTTAGATAATGCCATGTATAAGTTGGATCTGTTTTGCTCTAACATACTATTATCATAAGATATGTACTTGAATGTTCCTGAAAGTTTGAGTATTTACCCTATGGTAGTGGGATGTTGCAATTTACATGATTCTCCACTTTATAGGTATATTTTTATGAAGATGACAAATACAAGGAACTGGATTAAATTATGTAGCTTTAGTTATATTTTTATGTTATTGCATATTGAATTCACAAGGCCAATCCCCATTCATTGGAGCCAAGTGAATCCTTTTTCATTGTCTGTGAACGTTCTTACAAATGGGACTATGATCCTATCATAAATCTAAGTGAGAAGATGATACTGAATGTGTCGAAGAGTGAAAGAGATGCAGATCGGATCTTGAACTTACAGTCCCATGTGTTGATCCATAGTGTTTCCCTGTAAAACAAATATGGTACTCATTTTGCCGTATGCGGTGGAGAAGTTCGATCTTAATATCCCATATGGGTGGCAATTTGAACACTAACTTGAGCTCTTGGACTTTTGTTACTGTGTAGAGCCTTCATGAGTTTTAATTATTTGTGTAAAACGACTGAGCAGAGAGTATGAATACTAGGGTGGAGAGTGAAATGAAGAAATCCAACGGTTAATAGGATAGATTTTAGGAATTTTTAAAAATTAAAAATTGCTATGAGTTTATTAATTAAATAATTTGATACATGGCATAATTATCATACATGAGAGTCACGTGGCAAAAGAAATTTAATTTTACAAGGCAAGTCACGTGTTTAAAGTTAATAGAGAATTTAACGTCGAACAGTTTTGTTATAAATTGAAAATTAGAACATTTTATTGTCAATTTTTAAAGTTTAAGTTAGTATTATAAAATTAACTAAAATTTGAATTTTTAAATTAACACAAAAATATATTAATAATAAATAATTAAGTTAAAATATGTTTATGGTGGGCTACAAATCTAATTGGTAGGCTTGGACAATATTGATGAATGGACCTATGGGTATAAGTATAATTAGTAATATTATGTCCATCTTATAAATTCCTCAAAGATTACATGCACATTTTAAGATATTAATTCTCATAAGATTATGCTAGTCCATATTAATTAATTCAACATTAATTTAAAGGAGGTTGATTCCATATATCGTTAAAGGCATATTATGTGCCTTCATTACATTTATGGATTTAAAAATCTTTCCTTGAATAAAATTATATATCTTTCCTTGAATAAAATTATATATATATATATATATATAGTTTCTGTATCTGTATCTATATGCTTGCATGTCTGCGTGTTTGTCTGCATGCGTTTGTGTGTGTGTGTACATGATAGATATTTTTTTAATGTAAAAGTTAAAATTTAACTTCTATTTTCTATATATTAAGAATTGTCCATTGATAAAGCACATTTTTTTTTACTAAAAATTGTCTAAATTGCCATGGTATCAGTTTTTTTATCCCAATGAAGCCTTTTATATAATCGCATTCTTATTTAACCTTATGGATATCTTAACTCTAATTCCACCTTCATTTATATCAAAATTGGCTCGGATCCAACCAAACATATGGTTCAGCACTCTTATCCCTTAACCAGAGGTCTAGAGTTCAAGTCCTGAGAATGGAGAGATCTGTTTGGCTAGCACTTTATCCCTTACGAGCTGACCCAGTGCGAGCGGCGATTAATCTCAATGTGAATTACTTAAAGATGCCTTCCTATAATTGGGACATTCCTAAAATATCTCATGAATTAGCCACACACAAAAAAACTGGTTCAGATCCTTGTCCTAACATATTCAACTTTTTCTCTTAGATTATTAAATTTTTACATCAACTGTAGTATCTCGACTGTCTTTAAATAAGTACGAAAATTTCTTAGTTCATTTTAATTACAAACACTCAACTCAGATATTTTATTTTAAGATATATGTCAAAGGTAAAAGACATACGGGGCATAAGTAGCCCTCTTCCTAATAAAAACAAAAGTAATAATGGACACGTCAAGTAAGAAGTTAAGGTGCTCAAATCATAGCATGATTTTGAGATTTTGCCTGAGTCCAACATCATCTTCAATCTTTGATCCTTCAATGTTGCATTTTAGATATGTTATTACTTAAAGAGGATCTACAATCAATATAATAATGCTTGTTAGTTTCAACTTAAACATGAATTAGCCACTGTGCAATATAGAAATCTCTCTATTTCTAGATTCTACTCTAATCTCATATATATTTGGGTTGAATATATATAATTTATTTATGCTACGTCTTAGAAAATATTGCAACTACTACCAAAAAAATGGTCATACTATTATCTTACTAGATCCCTATGAAGTTTACAACAACATATAATACCTTAGCTAGTTCTCCTAACGTTAATGGTTTTGTGGATGTAGCATAGTCATAGTCAATACAAATTGCTCATACTCTTATTCAATTCATGAATCATAAAATGGTTACATAAATTTTTATTTTTTTTTTGCACTTTCTATGTTATTACTCTTCCACTTGGTGCTTAGATTATAGGGCTTCTAATCACATGGCAAATAATGCTTATTTCCTTAATAATATAAACAAATATCTTAGAAATCTCATGATTCACATTACTAATAGATATCATTTACTTATCACATGTATTGGTGTTTTCTTAATTGATGTCATTCGTTCCCCTGGTCTTACCCCTAATCTAATTCATTCTGGTAAGTTGGTTGACAATAATTATAAAGCAAATTTTTTAAAATGTTAATATGATGTTTACGTAGGATCAATAATCTAGAATATGGTTGAAAGGGGGCCTAAAGTATGACATCTTTTTCCTGTTTCACTTCCGTTATTTAGATGTTTCCCTTTTATTACTTTTCATTATATTTTTTTATTACTGAATCATCCCAATTCCAATGTACTTTAGGATTTTATAAACTCTAGATTTTTTGGAAATAAAAAGTCAACATCTCTTAATCTTGTTCAATTTTATTGCGATTCTTATAGACTTGGGAAAAGCCCACTCATATGCCAAATGTTTTCCAATATTTTGATATGATATAAAATGACTTATAGGGTATAACACTAGTTATTTCTCATGGTAAGTACAAGTATGTTATCAATTTTATTGACAATTAGAGTCGTTTCATATAGATTTATGTTCTATATTACAAAGATAAGGTATTTTCTATTTTCAAGATTTTTCATGCATATATTAAAGCTTAAAATTTTGCCAATATCATAATCCTTCATTCTAAAAATAGGGATGAGTACATGTTTCATTTATTTAAGAATTCTTAAGAGCTCATAGGATAATCTCTTAAATTTTATACCCTTCAAGTCCACAATAAAATAATAATATAATTAAAAAAAGAATAATCACGTTATTAATGTCATTTAAACTCTTTGTTTAGAGCCTTTTATGCCCTCTTGTTTTTGATATAAAGCCCTCTTCATTGTGTCTATCTCATTAATTGGTTGTCCTCTCTTTCATTGAACTATGTTTCTCTTTTCACTTGGATATTTGGTCATGCGTTATAATCTTCATACTTTTGGTAGTGTATGTTAATTCATTTCTCTACATACAGATGTACCAAGTTCATAGTTTAACCTATTCAATGTGTAGTTACAAGATACTCTATGCACCAGAAAGGTTTTCTATGCTATAATATGATTGATACCTTTCTATGCTTTTAGTAAATTATCAATGCTAAAACTCGCAAGTGCATGACATAGCAGTAGCTAGCACAACCAAGTATAGGTCAATCTCATGAGGACTGTAAGTACTAGTAATTACCCTTTTCTTATTATCTAACTATTGATTCAAAATTGTGGATTTAATTAAAATTTAAACTAAACAATTAAATTAAGATTTAAACAATACTAAACTTGGAACAAGGAAATTACTAAAAAAATTCAATATCAAATAATAGTATGTAGGTGATGAATCCCCTTAAGAATCCTTAAATATTAACCATTTATCTTTCAATTTTATTATTGATTATTGGATCGCGAAAATTCCTGTCATATGTTAATATCTTTCTCAAGACTACTAATAACTAATCCATTAGTTGTTTAACATAAATCTTTCTAGTTAAAACTTTTAGGATTGCATTATAGATTTATGAATTTTACTATTAGGTTTGACCATAATCTAAAGGATTTATATCAACATATCTCTAGATTGGCATGCAACTCCTTCAAAATATGGTAGATTTATTCATACAAGAGGATTTCTCAATCTCAATTATATGAAATCAAATCATGAACTAATATTCTAGATATATTAGAATAAGAATAAAATGCATAATTGAGTCACAATAAACCAATCAATATAATTGCATTAAACAAAATATAAAATCATATTATTATCACAACTTAGGGTTCCTCACACCTAGGCACTAAACAAGTTTAGTTCTTACTCATGGAAAGCAAAAATAAAGATAAATATGCAGAAAACCAATAAAAAACAAAAAAATCATAATTCTAAATCTACTTTTTTTCTAATGGATCTTTTTGCAAAACTGAACTGGATGTTGTTATCTATCAAATCCTTTAACGTATTCTTCGTGTTTTCCTCGTCCCTTTATCAGAACTATCACCTCTTTATATGTCTTATGACTCAAAATCTCTTAAAAACTCGACTCTCTTTGTTTTGCCTTCGTTAGTAAAAACTAGGGTTTCTGGGTTATACACGATCAACATGCATAAGTATGTAGGTGACCATGTATCTCCACAAATACCTAAATTGGTGATTTCATACAAGCATAAAGAATTACACGGGAAATATACACAACTATGTATATCAATATACATGGGCATGTAATTTCACACAACTAGAACAAAATTCTTTAAAATCTTCACACATTTACAGAGACTTATACAGTCACTGTATAGGATCATGAAGGTCCAAGTTACTTCAAATCTTCGTTTTATGCCACGATTTCATCTGAATTCTTCCCCTTTTGGTCCAAAAAATCAATTATCACCTATAAATGCATGAAGTGAATTAAGTACTAGAGATATTACAAAACTAGTAAATAACAAACAAATCACATTAAATATGGGTGTATAAATATAGTCAAATAATCATTTTTTATAATACTAAATTGAATCACATTTAGATTTCTTAAAATGTCCATTTTTATAAAATTAATATTTTTATTCATTTATCATAATTCTTTTTCTATTTTATTTCCTTTTTCTCCTATGTTTATTGACTTTATAGGTCTTACATAATGTAAACTGCTTTTTGTTCATCATTTACATAACATTGCCACATCAAATCAAAATTTGGCAACATTTGAGCTTCCCTAAGATATTTTTATATCTGATGATCATGTTATGGCAACTCTTAAAAAGGCAAAAGTTAGTTAGTGTATAGTATGGAATCAATGGGGAAACTATTCAGAGAAATTATTTCACATCATGCTTGGTTACAATCCTAACTCAAAAAAGGAAGATTTTGAAGAATTTTGTTCTAGTTGTGTGAAATTACATGCCCATGTATATTGATATACATAGTCGTGTATATTGCTCGTTTAATTCTTTGAACTCGTATGAAATCACAAATTTAGGTATTTCTGGGGTGTAAAACCTGTACCACACCACTTTGCTTCCCAATTATCTAGTTAATGTTTTCCTGTATGTGGCATTTGTAAAGTTCTTCGGAATTCTTCCCCTTTTAGTCTAAGAAAGCTATTATCACCTATAAATGCATGAAGTGAATTAAATACTAGAGATACTACAAAACTAGTAAATAACAAACAAATCACATTAAATATGGGTGTATAAATATAGTCAAATAATCATTTTTTATAATACTAAATTGAATCACATTTAGATTTCTTAAAATGTCCATTTTTATAAAATTAATATTTTTATTCATTTATCATAATTCTTTTTCTATTTTATTTCCTTGTTCTCCTATATTTATTGACTTTATAGGTCTTACATAATGTAAACTGCTTTTTGTTCATCATTTACATAACATTGCCATATCAAATCAAAATTTGGCAACATTTGAGCTTCCCTAAGATATTTTTCTATCTGATGATCATGTTACGGCAACTCCTAAAAAGGCAAAAGTTAGTTAGTGTATAGTATGGAATCAATGGGGAAACTATCCAGAGAAATTATTTCACATCATGCTTGGTTATAATCCTAACTCGAAAAAGGAAGATATATATATAACTGCCTACTCCATTCCTCGAAGAACTTTACAAATGCCACATACAGGAAAACATTAACTAGATAATTGGGAAGCAAAGTGGTATGGGATAGGTTTTACACCCCAGAAATACCTAAATTTGTGATTTCATACGAGCACAAAGAATTACACGAGCAATATACACGACTATGTATATCAATATACATGGGCATGTAATTTCACACAACTAGAACAAAATTCTTCAAAATCTTCACACATTTACAGAGACTTATAGGATCATGAAGGTCCAAGTTAATTTAAATCTTCGTTTAATGCCACGATTTCATCTGAATTCTTCCCCTTTTAGTCTAAGAAAGCAATTATCACCTATAAATGCATGAAGTGAATTAAGTACTAGAGATACTGCAAAACTAGTAAATAATAAACAAATCACATTAAATATGGGTGTATAAATATAGTCAAATAATCATTTTTTATAATACTAAATTGAATTACATTTAGATTTCTTAAAATGTCCATTTTTATAAAATTAATATTTTTATTCATTTATCATAATTCTTTTTCTATTTTATTTCCTTTTTCTCCTATGTTTATTGACTTTATAGGTCTTACATAATGTAAACTGCTTTTTGTTCATCATTTACATAACATTGCCACATCAAATCAAAATTTGGCAACATTTGAGCTTCCCTAAGATATTTTTCTATCTGATGATCATGTTATGGCAACTCCTAAAAAGGCAAAAGTTAGTTAGTGTATAGTATGGAATCAATGGGGAAACTATCTAGAGAAATTATTTCACATCATGTTTGGTTACAATCCTAACTCGAAAAGGGAAGATATATATAATTGCCTACTCCATTCCTCAAAGAACTTTACAAATGCCACATACAGGAAAACATTAACTAGATAATTTAGAAGCAAAGTGGTATGGGATAGCTTTTACAACCCAAC
The DNA here is from genome assembly GCA_027575705.1 of Erythroxylum echinodendron. Taxonomy (NCBI): domain Eukaryota; kingdom Viridiplantae; phylum Streptophyta; class Magnoliopsida; order Malpighiales; family Erythroxylaceae; genus Erythroxylum; species Erythroxylum echinodendron. The sequence continues at coordinate 22,361,635 of JANZXR010000005.1, forward strand.
CGCCCCCACCTCCCAAAGACTTCCTTTCATCTATGTCTGATGAGTTTTAAAAAAAATGCCAACATTGGAAAGAATGGAATACCTCAATATATAGAAAACATGTTTTCTTTTAATGCATAAAACAAAACAACATATCATATATTTTTCGAATGTGAATATTTGAAGGAAGTGATCAGGAAAACTTTAAATTCATGTTAAAGACAAATAATGATCACTAATTGGAGGAGTTTCATGGAATGGTTCATAAAGCATAAAACATTAGAAAAAGGAGACAAAAGTTTAATTCTAATAAATTTCGGAGGGTGTACACACTTAATATGGAAAGAAGAAGTAACATATTATTTAGAGGCATAAAAGAACTAGACAACATGTGTTGAATGAAATGTTCAGTTGGATAAAAGAACGTATAGCCTTAAAGGTGAAAGTAGAGGATTATAGATCACAATTTGTAAAGACTTAGAGGTTAAGCTAAGTTGAACATCATTCAATACAAATGTAATGATTAGGAATATGCCTTAAGATGAAAGGCAAAGATAGTAGGGATAATAAAACAATTGTGATTGTGTGCAAAGCTGGAAGAGTGTAAAAGTTCCCTCTTGTAACTTTGCAATTTTGCAAAGATTAATACATTTAACTTTAAATAAAAGGACTCCTAAAAAGGTTCGTCCCCTTTTAACATAGTACTCAATTTTGTAAACCCACTAAAAGGCTTAGTTTCACCTGTTAGCTATCTTTGGCAGCTACTATATACCATTCGTATTCTCTCCTTAAAACAAACAAAAAAGAATAAGTGTTGGTGAAAAGTTATTGAAATATAATTTCTTTTACTTAAAGAAAATCATACGTAAGATATCATTAATGAAAACCATATGTAAGATATCGTTTAATACCCCTATCTATAAAATCTCATAGGATCAATTTCGTGTTTTTTTGATATCAAGATCCATTCTAATCAATCCATAAACCATCATAAGGCTTGGTTAATTACAAAATAAACAAGAATAGGACTTAAACTATAATGAGACTTTTGTACTGATATCCAAAATGACCATTGTGTGAAACTTTCTAACACTTATTGCATCTCAATCATGGTCATTATATCAAATAGAAGCCAAAAGCTAATTCATTCATGATGATCTTAAGGAAGAAGTTCATGTCAAACTTCCCTCTAGTTTAGATAGTTCCTCACCTAATATTATTTGTAAACAATATCACTCTTTATATGGTTTGAAGTAGGCACCAAAATTATTGTTTGAAAAATTTTGATATATCACACTTAGTTTTTTATTCACTTAAATTCAATGTAACTCCTCTCTTTTTATATGAAGGACATCAAAAGGCATCATACTCCTTATATGTGAATGATATTGTTATCACATGTTCTAATATGGAGGTTATTTTTAAAATTCAAAAAATGTTGCAATTTATTTTCACATGGAAGATCTTGGAAAACTTACCTATTTTTTAGGTTGAAAGGAACATCAACAACGTCAATGTATTTTCATAATCAAAAAAAGTATATTTACAATCTCATTCAATTAGTTGACTCAATAACACTACTTTTATTGATACTTATATAAAAATTAACATAAAGTATCAACGTGACGAAAGACAATTTCTTAAAGATCGTATCTTATATTGAAAGTTACTAGGTAGTCAATATGCCAATATTTTACATGGTATTAAGGATTAATCTACTATAATGTAGCATCTTTATAGTATGTTTTACAAAAATTATACGATGTTTTCCTATGTTTAGTTTCACTACAAGAAAAAGGTGGTTTTGCGATGGAAATTACTGAAGGAAAACATTCAATTTTCATTGGTATGTAATATTAGCGACAGATTTTATCGACGGACATAGGCATCGTAGAAATGACCGTAGATAATAATATCGACAAAAAATAATGTTCCATTAGTAAATTTACCAACAGAACAATGTACGACATTGTAAATTTACCAACGTCTTACATTTTTTCGTCTGTAAATTTACCAACGGAAGATTATTTTTCGTCGGTATTTTTACCTACCGTATACATCATTCCGTCGGTATTTTTATCAATAGATCTTAGATTTCTATTGGTAAAATAATCTCAAAACTTTTTTTAATAATGTACTGTCAATACCATCAATAAATTTTATTTCATGATGTTATAATTAATACATAATTTAAATAGCTATTAACGTAATAGTATATATTTAATTTTTTAAAATAAATTTGATTGATGATATGCAGTTGAAAATATCTTAGTTGGTAATAAAAATTGTACATAATAAGTTTTCGTAATTTTAATAAAATAACCAAAAGTATACTATTAATTTGGAGGCGACGAATGACTCTACAACGGTTGTTGCGAATGTCACACCGTCACACCTGTATAGTAAGTACCTCCAAATCGTGGTATAAATCTTGGTCGCATCATATCTATCTTCTCTTTGGTGGCATATTTCAACCTGAAATTAATATTAAGCTTTAAACGTTCGAAGTTATGACAAGTAACTGAAACTAATTCCACATATAGTAAATACTTAGACTATTAAAGAAAAGCATAAAAACTCATCAATGATTATAAAAATATTCTAAACAACAACACAAAATTAAGAACTCCTTTGTATTCACACAAAATCCAAAGATATCATAATCATATTATTAAAGCAATACATATGGTAAATATTAGTTGGATGACTAACCTGGATGGATGGACAATTTCAAACTACAACGAAGAAAGATGAGCAATGCTCTCTAACACAATATAGGGCTTGCGAAAAAGAATATAAAATATTTAGTATAAGATTGAGAAATTAAAATATGATATGCATTACATGATGGAATCTAAAAGTGTAGTTCTTGTCAACAATAATGACAATATTTTGATGTAAGTAAATAAGGCATCAAATAGGGAAATCAATAAACTCAAATAATCATTATATAAATTCATTATAGGCAGTGAATTTTTGAATAACATGCTTGGAGCATAAAAGAATTATAATGATAAATACGAATATAATTGGTTTTACTTATAAAAGTGAACCTCTAATTACAAGACACTTTTTGTATAGGGTAGCATTTACAAGATGAGTTATTGCCTAAATTACCAAATGAGCATATAAACATCCAATTACATGCATTAAAATTTGAATGCTCATACATCATCATTCAAATAGCACTACAAGAAAAATTTTATGCATTGTGACAATTCTAGACTTAGAGTACATGACATTAAAGCAAAAATAGATAAAATTTTCATATAAGATCATCTTAAAAGAGCATAGAAGAATATCACCAATCTCACTTTCATTATAGCATCACATTTTATAAAAGCCATTACATATGCCCCATTTATCATAAGGGTAAATAAGCATATCATCTTCCAATTCAAATGCTAAGAATCAAAGTCACAAAAGAAGAGCTCCTAATCACCAAAATTTTCGAAAGAGAATAATATATGACTTGCATCATCTATCATAACCTAGAAGTTTATATGTATTATATTCTTGTAATTCTTTCTCATATGAAAGAGTTAAAAGAATATAATACATCTAAACTTAAAAGTATAGAGAGATTAAAAAACTCTAGATGTATGCATAATTGAGAATGAGATATTAAAATTAAAGTGCAAATGAGTGTGTGTTGGACCCCGTTTCCGGAGTCCAACTCATTGCTCTGATACCACATCTGTTGGACCCTATTTTCGGAGCCCAACTTTCATGAATCATACTTGAGCACATAACCTTGTAAGGTCCTTTTGATGAAACCTCATTAGCCAATTAGGCTCATCTTCATTCGTATAACATCCCGACATTCATAATTGAGCGCTTGATAAACGTCAATCCATTCTTATGTTCAAATCCTCAATCATCACCCTAAACACATCACTAGAGTTATCTCTTATTTCCATAACCAACTAAGTAACTTTCAAGTTCCATTCAAGCCTAAATGAATCATAGATAAGCAATGATAAGCCCACAACTTATGAAATGTACATGATTTGGGACAAAAAGCATAACTTTCACTAGAGATGTCGGATTGAGACCATTCTTAGATCATTTCAAAGAAGATTTCTATATCTACAACTTTCATGAAGACTAAAAAGCAAGATTATGCTTAAAAAAGGGTCAAAATTGTAATTTACTATAGTTATCCCGAGAGTGTCCGTTTAACGGACATAGGCGAGCTTGGGAGCCATTTTTCACCCGAGAAGGTCCGCTTAGAGGACATGATGTCCCTACAAAGGGACATGAACTGAGCTGGAACACAAACAAACCCTAGAAGGTCTGCCTAACGAACATCAAGTCCGTTTAACGGATAGTTACGAGTTAAATTTCACATTTCCAACTCCTACAAGCTATCATGACCCATCTTATGCATATCTAACATTCCTAACTCATTTTCCTTATCATTTTCACTTCCATTCCAATTCAAAATCATTTACAATCAATTCATCATCCATGTTTGGTCATCATCCCAAAAACACAACCATTCAACTATACACATTCATCATGAAATTCTACACATGTTTAACACCATTTATCATCTTCATTTCATCTCCAACTTATTAGACTAGTTCTTCCTAGTTCAAGAAACCATGTACTTATGACAGTTCTTCTTCCCATTTCAAGACACCACATTCTCTCATTCTATTAGATCAAAATAGCAAAGCTGTAAAATGTCTTGCATACATCCTACATAGCATCACTAAGTTGTAACAATCGTAACTTTCAAGTCTGATCTCCAAAATTTACAAACTTTATATCGTTAGAAAGCTAAAAGCATGAACTATAACTTCCAAGAAGACAACCTTGTACAAATCAGACTAAATCGGTACAATTTTTCCCTTGAAGTCAAAACACAGATTTCTACATCTATGAATGCTTGAAATTTACAATGTACAACTTGGAAAGTCATGAGCATAACACAATCATATTTCATTATCATAAAAAGACAAGAGTTTTACAAACTCCAATGGGCATTTCGAGCCATAATAAAATATTTCACAAAATTCCAAAATATATAAAATGCTTGAACTATAATTACTCAACATATAACTATAGCTTTGTTTTATATAAATCATTCCAAAATAAAACAAAGCATGCAAATTTGGAGCAGTGCCTTGAATCTTTTTCACTCTTTCTCTTTCTTATCACCTGGAGATGGGACGAAGAGGAGGTGAGCTTAAAAGCTCGTAGGTAACAGTCTTATAATCGATAACAAGCAAAAACCATTGTAAACTGTCATGATCATAGCAATTCTCATGAAAATCCATAAAACGCATATTTCTTAAATTCTCAACTTGTCAAACCAATTCACAACTCATGTAAATCAAGCATTCATTAAACTTGTAACACATGTAAACACATAAGCACATCATTATGGTTTGGGTAAGTCCAATTTATGACGCACTACACATTTCCATATAATGGTCCCGTGTAGTCGTAAACTTGAGGGAGTCCTTAGAGGAGCTGAGGAGCTCCGTGTCACTAGCAGGCAGGCGGGAGAAGCCTACTTGGGTCAACGTGCACGTGACGGTTCTTGAGAGACTACCACAAACTCACATAACATGTAATTCATGAATTAAAAACATGTTGCCCAAATGGTACATTTTGAAAAACTTGTTTTTCATAAGCATGAACTATTTTATATGCAATTCCATCATTATTTCACACTTTATCAACCAAAATCTCATACCAATCATATAACCATTTCTCAAATCATCCAAAAGGCACAAATACAATAATTATGGAGCAATTTGAGATCATTCCCATATCACTCAAAATTTATTCACAAAATTCATATACACAAACATATGGCAAATTCTCAAACCATTTTAAAGAACAATAAATTCACATTTTCAAGGTAGTTGGAAATCATTTAATTCCACTTATTTACAAGAAACTTTAATAGCTTATTACTCAACTATAAAAATGTCACCCACCTTAATTTTCTTGCTTGAAAACCTTGCTCAAAAGCCTCTCTTCTTGCTCCTCTTGCCTCTCTTGAATTTTTTCAACATTTACAAAAATCTCCAAATCAAATAGGCATTCCAATTGAGAAACCCATAAGACATATTCACTAAAATTGATTCTAGAATACTTAAACCCATCCATTTCTTAAGCTCTTTGAACCAAAACTCTTTTAAAAATCCAAAAGATTAAACATTTACTTATCTTGAATCTTCACCCAACAATGATATTTCTTGGCTCTAATGGAAGCTTTAACCTTCCTCCCCCTTTTTGATTCTTGAACAACTTCAAAAATCACTCGTGATGGTTAAGAAAAGATGAAACCCTAACCTTTCTTCTTCTTTTTCTCTCCTTTCTCCACCGAACTCTCTTCTTTCTTCTT
>JANZXR010000005.1:22368077-22387059 GCA_027575705.1 Erythroxylum echinodendron
GATAACACTTCCTTCTAGAAAAATGTTCTTCACTGTCTTAATTTTCTAATGACACCAAAATCATTCAATTTGGTTTAAAAGTATGAAAGTTATATGCCAACACTTCTAAACTATTCTTATACTGAAACAATATTCTGTGCTTAACTTCTATCCAAAAATTAAAATTCTTAGAGACTGACTTAGAACTTAATTTCATAAGATAATTTGTAGCCCTATTTCTCTAGTTTAATCCAAATTAAGAATCACCTCATTTGAATACCTAGAGAAAAAGTTATGGCTAAAACACAAAAGCTTACTCAGTGAATATGTTCCAACTACATTTTCCAGCTTACCACTTTAATACTTCACATATAATAGTTCTAACTTCCAAGAAAAGTTTTGGGGTCCAACAGTGTGGTTTTTAATGATAAATAAGTATGATACTAAAATTTAAAAATTTATGATGTAATATAACCTAATAGTGTGGTTGTCACGATAGTTTTACCGACGGACATCATTTGACATTCTTGTTAGCGAATATATAAAATCAATTAAGTTGGCATCACACAACAGATTAAGCTATTGTGGTAAAACGGTCGCTTAACATGGTATCAGAGCCTTTATGACCAAACGGTCTTGAGTTCAAACTTACTACCCACCTATTTATCATCAAATTAATTTAGCACAAGGTAGAGTGGACCTGTGCAAGTTTCAAGCCCAAAGGGCTTTCACTTGAGGGGGTGTGTTAGCGAATATATAAAATCAATTAAGTTGGCCTCACACAACAACTTAAGCTATTGTGGTGAAACGGTTGCTTAACAATTCTTTAACTAATTTTAAATTTGTCAATATTGAAAATTTTGATATTTATAATTACAAATATCTAATAAGACAATTCAATGTCAATAAAATAAGTTATATTTTTAGATAACATTACAAAACATACCTAATTAAATCAAATTATATATAAAAGCTTCAAATTAAATATTAAAAGAAAGTTTAATATTATAAAACCTAAAGTAAAAAATTTTATTAAAACTATAAAAATAAATATTTAAAATTAAAATTAGTGAGGATATTAAACTTCTTAATAAACATAACAAATCAAATAAAAACTTCAATTCAAAGGATCATGCTCAGGCTTACAACAACCATACACTTTCTCATACACCCAATTATCCTATATCACATCTCTCATTGTATAAATCCAATATATATAAAAATTATAGTATAAAATTGAATATTATATAGTACTCGAACCTCCTCTTTCACATGAACATTTTCGAAAGTAGTATGGTTCTGAATAGATTACGTAAATCATGACGAAATTGGAGTTATATATACTCAACATTCAAGTCTCTATCTAAGAGACATTTCATCAAACACCTTATAGACAATATGTATTATCTCTAACATTCACACAAAACAAATGCATTTTTCCATCATTTACCAACAACAACACATGTAAACAACAAATAAATCAACAATTCAACAAAAAAACGCATAATCCAACAATCATAACAAAACTCATTATCCAACACCCACCCACGGTATACATATATATAACCATCTAAGAGCTTCATTTTTTGGAGATGGAGACCTTACCTTAAAATGATGCACGATGGACCAAAAACTAAGTAGAAATTGACGGTAAAAGCAACAAAAATGATAGAAAACTGACGCAGCCGAGGGAGGAGAAGAAAAATGGCAAGGGGGAGGAGAGGTCGGGTTAAAATGATGATGATAAAACGAGAGAGGAAAGGTCGGGTTAAAATGATGATGATAAAACGACGTCGTTTTACTTATGAACAATTCGGCATTTACCGACGGACACATCGCTCCGTCGGTAATTTACCGACGAGACATATTTCTCGTTGGTATTCAATTTCACTAATTCTCGCGTCATTTGTTGCCGCCTTATTTTGCACAGAACTGCGTATTCAGTGGCTATATTACGACAAAAAAATCGTGGGTTTATTTTCCTCAATGTTTACCGACGAATGTCTCATCTGTTGGTAAACTCATTCACTTTACTGACGGAATGTCTCTTTCCGTCACTAATTACCTACGGAAATCTTACCGTCCGTAATATTCCGACGGTAATTTGTTATTTTCTTATAGTGTTATTCTGACAGAAACTAATTACCTAGATTCGACTAATTACTTAGATTCGACTGCGTTATTCATTATAGTTGTTCTATTGAGAAGATATTAGAGTCACTTGGAAGCTAAAGAGATGGATAATAACTTTGTAGATGGCATTAGAGGTCTAATCAAGTTCAAAGGTGCTGAAAATTGGAGAATTTGGTTAGGTATATAAGCGATGGACACAACTAGGAGACAAACGCTTGTCTCTCACAAGGTTCAAGAGTTAAAGAAATAAAACTGAATCAATCCCAGTTACAAGATGGCTCAAGCACTAGACATAGCTAGGAGATAGGAATTTATCTCTTGTAAGGTTCAAGTGCTAAAGAAACAGAACCTAAATAATGTCAATCGTAAAATAGTGTTAAGCATCAGCTAAACACTAATTTGAGAAAGTTAAAGCTCAAAAACAAATTGGTAGTTGTGTGAAAATTGGTATGAAGCTGGACTCGTAATATGCACTCTTAAAACATTCGAAATTAAAATTTTAATCGACTTAGGAATTTATGATGTAAACCTTAGCTACAAATACTCTTACTACGATTAATTGGGGAACTTTTTGGGTGGTGTGTGACAACCACCTTGAGTTTTAATGATTGTTTTGAGGTTTCTTAACATCTAAGATGGCTTTAGAACAAGGATTAGAAGAAGATCAACCTCAACTTGGATATATTGGGATATCTTGTTTTATTTTTCCTTCTTTTCTTTCTTCCATATTAAGATTAGATTGTTTGAGTTTTGTTTTCATTATATTGAGTAGATGAAATCCCTAAGTAGGGTTAGGGATGTAGTTTATGATAAAAATTTCAATTATCAATAGATAATGAATTATTGTTTGATTGAATTTATTCTCTTTGATCTTAATTATTGGATTGTTGTTGGCCATCATAGATTCAATTGTAAGAATTGTTTGAAGGATCAATAGGTAAAGTATGATATGTTCATTAGGAGAATAAAGATTTCCTAGACTAGGGTGACAACTAAATAGGTTAATTATCCTTAATGACTTTGACTAAAGTTAATTGTGCGTGCGACATGTGGTAGTTGCTTCATTGAATATAATTGTGTGCCTCAAGAGAGGCCACAGACTCTTTTAAGTTAATGCAATCTTGCATGGTTATTGGAATTTCCCAAGAAGTAAGCCTAAAAGTTCTAATGTTTTATTATCTTAATTTCTCTTTAATTGTTAATTGTTTTGTTTTCAATAATTTAACAATTTAATCACTCTTTCACTAAACCTTATTTAATTTAATTCTATTGTTTGATTAGGATTAATAAATATAGTATTATAATCTTCGTGACATTGATACTCTAAAATATTCTAGAATTATTATTTTGTATAATTGATGTCGCATACTTGTAGATAGATTTGACCATAACTCACCTAGATATTTTTTATTGTGTCCATATTGTAAGCAGGTTCATGGAACCATCTTAATATTTACATTTACCAGCAGTTGGACGCATCATTTTTAACTTCCTTAACACCATTTTAATCATGGTTTATTTGTTCCTGCTAGTTCTTTTCTCCGGCATCAAGCCTACAATGACATTGATTGAATCGATTGTCTGAACACCAGGAAATCTACTATTGGATTTTGCATCTTGATTGGTGAATCTTATCTCTTAGAAATGCATGAAGTAAGACAATGCCTCCAAATCTTCTATTGAAACAAAGCATCACATCATATCTACCAACAATGCTCAGAAGTCATGTTTACAAGATATCCTTGCAATTTTTGATTTTTTTTATGTTTAACCAACTCCATTACATACTGATAACACCACTACCATAGATTATAACTAATCTTATTTCACAAATGTACAAAGCATATAAAATTCGATTGTCACTCCATCTACGAAGCCTATAATCGCTAAAGTGTCACTCTTCTCACACATCACCACCGCTCTACAAGCAAATTTATACATTCACCCAACCCGCCAACATCAATTTGACAGATGTCAATATATAACATCAATACGCTACCATCAAAGGCTGGTTTTGCCACTTACCTCTCGATATGTTGCATGTAGAGTTTAAGCTCGCCAGAGGATCAACGTATTGAGGAAACTTCTATAATCTCGTTTTATGTTCCTCATTCTCCAGCAAGTTTGGACATTTAAAGATGAAGGAAATTAAATATTAGACCCGCTTGAAAACTTCTGAACTTGTGCTTGGATTGTTCATTGAAAAGAGTGAAAACGAACTCTTTTTTGGACGTGCAGCAGCATTCAAGCAAAGAGGCTCATAAAACAAACACTAATTTCCTGAAACGAAGATTTGATAGCTTTGCACCACAAGAGCCAAAGCAAGAAAAGGGAAAAGGCTCACTATGGAATCGTATGAAGGTTTAAGATACACGTATGAACTAAGTTACAAACTTGGAATGAGAAAATTGCTCTTTCAACTAAAAAGTGCACGTCATTTGCAATTTACCGTCAGCTAATATGTATTCCACCAGCGAGGCTTTAAGCAGGGATAGCGTTGTGAGTTGCCTTTAAATGAAAGTTAAGAAACCAAACCAGTTCTTCCAAGAAACATGGATTAGTGAAAAAGCAGACATTTTTCTTTGTCAGGACTGCATAGCACTTCATGATATAAATTGATCATCATCGTCGTGTAAATGTCTTGAAACCTTTTCTCTCTGTCTTTTATCAATGCCCAGCTGGTTTGAGTTCTGACATCAGATAAAAGGTGGAACCTAAACATGCAAGCTCCTATGGAGAACAGGGGTGGAAGTAGAGAGGATTTTATCACTTCCCCTTCCTGGTGTACCAAGAGGAGCAATCAACTTCAGATAGCCCACAAAACTTTCAACATCCAAGACTTTTCATAATTCTGTTAAGCCTGTCAATAACAACATCTGGTCGAACATGAGAACCTTCGAGATTGATGGCATGGTATTCCAACCCTTTCCACTGAGCAATCAATTGAAAATGTGGACGTCTGAAGTAGCTGCTAATGATTTCTAGAATTACTGTTTGTGGTGTAGCAGATACAATGTGAGTTAGACCAGCACCATGAGCACCAACAATAAATGAAGCCTCTTGAATGGATCGGACCTGCTCCTTCAAGGGCATATGTGCAAACAACCCGTTGACAAGGTTCACTTTGCACTCCAAATGATTATTTGCCCAGATCTGCAAGGCATCAAAGACTTCTTGTTCATTGCTAAGTCTTGATTCAACTTTACCAGCATGTCTTGGATGGGCTAAATAATCTTCACGTCTAACAAAGAGAACATTATGACCTGATGCTGGTTTTTCAGCACTATGTCTGTTGACAGGAAAGTCAAAAGCTGCTCTAATCATTTCACCAAATTCAGATAATCGTGCTGTTTTCTTGTTATCAGGTTTCTTCCAAAGATCATGTGCAGATGCTCCTCGACAATCTATCTCTTCAGTCAGGCCTTTAAAAAGTGCTGTCTCATAGCCCAAAGGAACAAAAACAGCATGGCGAAAACAAACTGGACCACTGAAATTTTTTGCATATCTGACACTTGAAAACAATGCTTTCCAAGTTTCCTCCAAAATGGTCTATAAAGTTCCAGAAGTTAAGCAAGATTAGCTAACATGGAACATAATGAACTATTTCCTTTTTATTTAAGGCAGAAAACGTAAACAGTTAAAAATAAAGGCAGGAAAGGGGAATTGAGGGAATTGGGGAGCTCCTATTACCAAAAAAGGAAGTAAGATATTAGCCTGGACACATTGATTCAAGGTTTAGCAAAGAAGAACTTATATAAATGGTGCATCTGGTCATTATAGATTAAGAGCACAACTCTTAGATGATCCTGTACTTCTTCTATGAGACATACGAATAAGTCCCTCTTGAAGAAGATGACTGGATAGACAACCTGTTTAGAAAGAAACAAATATAAAATAAAGCAAATAGTAGAAAAGGAATCTGAATCAGCCCAACAACCTTCATTCATAATCATAAACTTGGACCCACCTATTAGGGAACAGTAACATTTTCAGAGTAGTTATTCAAACTGTGTGTAGATCGACACAAGTATACCTAATGTTGACGTTCTAGATTTATGGTAAACAATGTCCAGTACAGCTCTTAGTTTAATAAAAAGATCCACTCCACTTTCCACGGGCAGAAATGGTAATAGCCAGTTGATTCAAGCCATCTCGAGTAACTAGATACAGCAGTCTTTGCCATAATAATAGTTTTTGCAAATTAGAACACGAAAATCCCGACTAACCCTTTCAAACCAGTCGATATATATTCTTCCCTAATGCACATAGGCAAGACCAATCAGAAAAGTTATATCCTATTATACATTTCCACATTTCCTTGCTCTTTCTTCATTCAATTAAAAAACTTAGATCAGAGAAAGGAAACACATTAGACGAGAACAGAAAGTAGACTCACTTTACAGTGTCCATCTACAAAAACCAAATGAGGCCGATAAGGCAAGTCAGTGACTTTAGATGCTATATACGCACTATACCAATCTGTAACAGTATGAAACACATTCGCATACTCAAACCGCGTAACCAAAAGGGTCGGCTCCTCAATCCACTGCAAGCACACACAAGATCACTACATAATTAAAATCTGGTCTCGAATGGTAACAACACAAGTAAACAGATCATTCCCGTTGATGAATGCATTTGAATCACAAAGATGCAAGCTTAAAACATTCAAACAAGCGAAGAAAACCCAATGAACCTGATCACAGATAAACTCCTTTTCATTCACGACCCGAATCGACCCGATCAACCCACGCATAGTATGCTTCACAATGTCTTTTTGAGGCACATAAATATCCAAAAACTCGTGACTCACAAGTCTTCTCCTTTTCTTCCCAACCCCCAACACCTCAAACGCGCCGTATTCAAAGTCCGGTAGCTCCTCCTCCTCACCCCTTCCGATCACCGCCTCAATCGCCTCCCCACCAACAGACATCCTCACCCTCTCCGGCACCATCCTAATGCTCCCTCCCTCGCACACTGAGCTCCGCAGCGTCTCGCTGTACGAGCATCGGAACCATCCTGGCGCCGGCGACCCTCCGGCCGAACGTAGCACGTCGACGCGACGAGTGAAGCCATTGCCGAAGTAACCCTCGCATGAGCGGAAAGTGACATTAGGGTTTTGGTTCCATGGGAGATAAGAAGGAAGAATCGGCCAAGGCTTCAGGTAGTGGCGGCTGGGTAGGACGTCAGCGGAAGGAGGCGGCTTGAGGAAGCCGGAGGTGTTGCGTTGATCGGGTTGGTGGTGGTGAAGAGAGAAGTAGAGGAAGAGAGTAAGAGAGTTAACCGCGAAGAGCGCAAAGATGATCTTGAGAAGTTGGGAGCGTCTTGTAGTTGTATTCATTATTTCTGTGCCTTTTCTTGTGCAGTACCTCTGTAAAAAATTTACAACAATTTATCTCTCTACAAGGGTGAGACCGTGAGAGAGGAAGGAAAGTGGGGTATTATGTCTGAAGTGTTATGTCCTTATGGGTTCTGGGATCACTTTTCACTTAAGTAACGGCGGATTTGACAACTTAAGAGTATAGTACTTTTTACATTATGTTAAAAGTAGAAAACAGCTAAAACCCAGGTTGATGTTTTGTAACTTGTTCCGTCAAAATGGTTGGGAAATATTTACATTTATGTCTGTTTCAAGCCACCAACTACGATGTTTCTTTGGAAGCAATCCCCATTCCACCGAAAGTCTCCGATAACACCGTCTGGTCTGGTCTGAAGCTGAAACCCACATTAACCTTATTGCTTGCCTTGCCATCCGTTAGGAAAGGAACTCTCCAGTTGTGGTGTGTGTCGTAGCTACATTTCCTTTTTCTAGTGTCTTTAAGTAAGCCCGTGGAAGTATCTATACCCGACAGAGTTGGAAAATTTCGTCCCAACCGATAATTTGACTATGTCTGATTCAGAAAAAATCAGATATGGGATATAATTTTTTTACTAAATTTAAACCAAATTGATCGAATTTTGTCCGATATAATTTTTTTACTAAATTTAAACCAAATTGATCGAATTTTGTCCGAATTAAAATTAAATCTGAATCCGAGTTGACTTAATAGGACTAAATGTTCAAATTTTTAAAATTGATTAGCATCAAATATTTAAAACTAATTAAAATTGTGCGATCTGAATTTAAAAAAAGCAAAAAAAAATCATTGTTTCAAAATTTGGCGAAGAAAAAAATTTACATAATTTTGATTTGAAGTGTACTTTTTTCTTTTTTCCCTTTTTTCTTTATAACAGCAGGAGAGCACCAAAAAACTTAAGTTGCGCGTGATATTTGAAGCATCTTATAATTTTGGAAATCGGTAAAATATCATTTTCTAAAATTGTCTAAGCTTGCACGTGATATTTTAAGCATTCCCATAACTTCTGTGATATCTGATTCAGCCTTTAGTTATGGAGGTAGGATTTTGAAACCGTCTAGATGTTCATTGTCTTATGAAAATATTGAGGCAATCATTTGTACTCGAAATTGGATATTTGGATTAAAATTAATGTACTCTAAAATTCTAAAATCTTATGTTTCTTTTTATTATTTTGATTGTAAAGTATGTCACATGCACATTTAAAAACTTATTTTTTATTTTTAATTAATTAATTTTTTTATTTAGAACAAAGTAATGGCCACATTGAAGGATTGACCAATGAAATCCTAAGCTTGGATATCAATGAGGCTATTTCATAATAATCTAATCAAATAGTAGTTGATGAGTGGTAAAGTTTATCATTACTTTATTTTAATTTATTGTATTAAGTTTTGATTGTTATATATATGTTAGCTAATTTGTGTCATCCTTTATTATTTTTTCTCAAATCATGGAGTCTTTGGGACATGAAGAGTAGGATATGAAGAATTTGACGAAGAAAGATTTGTTATTTCTTGCATGTTTTATTTAATTTGAATTTGTAGTATGAACAATGTGTTTTATTGGTTTTAAATTTGGTGTACTGTTTGTGTCTTTGTGGCTTCTTGCTATAATTTTGTTAGAGACTTTGAATTTGGTGATTGTATTTTTGTTTTTCCGAATTTAGTTGTAAATTTACCATTTGTTTGATTTGAACTTCAACTAGACAACTGTAATTTAGCTTTCTTTGCTATAATTTTTTTATTAGTTTTACAGAGAAAAAGAGATAAGAAGAAGATGGTATAATTAATTGGCCTTTGCAATTAGTTAAAATTGGACAAATTGGTTCCAAACCGGGTTAGGTATTTTCCAATCCGGTTCAATTTTTGGTCAACTTGGTAAAAAAACTTTAGTTTCAAACTAGTTTAAGGTCATGAAATTTTTACCTTTATCCGAATTATCTGGAACCGATTTGAATTGAAATCGATTTTTTGCCAACCCTATATACACGTATTAAAACTGACCAACTTGACATTTGGAAGAAAGAAAAGAAAGACTGCACCAGTATCAATTTTTCCGATACTTTCTGCCTCCATGTATAATCTTGATATATTTTAGACTTTTTTACAGATTTTTAAATGACTTTTAATATACATACATTTTCTTAATCAACTAAAAATAGTTATATTATCAATATAAATTATATTAAAACTTAAATATATATTTTAGAGCTGAAATTAAAGAAAAAATATGCTAAATATTAGGATAGTTTGAATAAATATTAAGTTATCTAAATAAATATTATTAAAAATTTTCAGTATATTGCAAAATAGAACACAACACAAAAATATTTTTGTAACTTTTATTATCTAATATTAAATTTAAAGAGACAGTAGTATTATTTACCTAATATATAAGATTGACAAATCAATGATAATTTAATATCTTTTATTAATTAAGATATTATGTAATTATATTTGAAACCTAAATATTATAATAATTTAATGTTATTCACATATTATTAGGGTAGATTTATTTTTAATTAAACTATAAAAATCTAGTCGTAACATTATTTATTTTCATAATTACTTTATATTAATATTTGTATTGATAAAGTAAAGGTCAAATGTATATAAAGACATGCTATTTATTTTGATGATGATATTACAATACGAATGAGTGAATATTTTTTCAATAGATAGAAATACTGTATCGTACTGGCCAAAAAACGGTAAGTTATTATGCTATTTTGTACCGGGAGTCAATATTGTTTGGTAACGTCGATATCAAACTAAATTGTAAACTTTAAAAACTTGAAGGACTTAATTGAAATTTTAAAAGATTTTAACCCTATGTTGTGCCAAAATAAGTTCTAAAAACCTAGGCTATCTCTTTCGTAAGTGTATGAGGTAATTGTAGTCGAATATCTAAGGTTGTCTCTCAAGGAGATGAAATTGGTCCACTCAAATTAGCTTTGAATAAAAACAACTACAGTCCTAAACACTCTAACCCAATTTGTTAAGGAAATAATTTAAAGAAAATAAAAATTAAACTAATGGGTAAACTAAATTAATAAAAGGTAAAGAACAATTTGATCAATCGATGTAGTTGGCTCTTAGGAAGTTAATTTCACTAATTTAATCTCTTACACATGACGAAGACAAATTGATTGAATAATTATCTTGTTAAAATTAATAATTAGGTTTTAAAATTGAATCAAATAATAAACTAGATATAACTTTCGTATTCGACAAGTTTATTATCCAATCAATTATTTAAACCTAACTGATAATTACTCACTAAGTTACCATATTTCTAATTCATGACTTAAGAGTTTATAATTTTCGTTCTAATATTAAACTTCTTCTCTCAATTCTTCATTTAATATCAAAATAATGCAAAATTTCCCCAAACTCTTACATGCAATAATTTAAGACATTATAGAAAATAACTTTACAACCAAACAGTAATTCAATCATCCATAATCGATTAAATCAGATCTATTAATTCTCAAGAATAAACAATCAACCTATAATGGAATACAAACTGTTCATCATATTCATTAAATTTAATCCAATGTTTAACAGTAAATAGAGAAATAAAAACGATAAACGGAAGAAAGAAATCAATAAATGGAATGAACAACTCTTAAACGAAGAAGAGTTGGTAGTGAATCTCCTGCCTAATATAATCACTCTTTGTTTTTACCCCAGTGGCCTTGCTCATGCTCCGTAGCTTCAGCTCCTACTCCCGCTTTCTACCTTTGATATACTATGTTTTACCCAAAAATGGTTGCTCTTGTCGATGCCTTTGCTATCTTCTGTTCCTTTGTTTTTGCTCACATTAACCAGGTTTCTCTTTTTTCTATAAACTATCTTTATTTATCTAGAGAGTCTAGGGTTTAATCCAATTTTTTTGTTAGCTATGTTCATGTGTGGCTCGCATGATTTTTTTTCAAGACTTGCATAAGCTGCACAGGGGTTACACTCAAGTGTGTGACAGGAGCACGAGCATAACACTTTTGTCACGCGAGTGATAGCTCCTGTCACCCTGGTGACTTTTGGCCCAATTTTTGCTTTTCCTGTAATATTCACAAACAACTCCACAAAACCTGATTTCATTTAAATTTAGATTAAAAGATAGGAATTTTTAACCAAAATCAAAATATAAAAGCTAGCCAAATCAATAAAAATTAGACACAACATATTTCTCACACTTAAACTATGCGTGTCCCCAAGCAAAATTAAGAAAACTAACACCAATAATAACACCCAGTTTGAATCTCGCTGTTATGCAAGATTTGGAAAAATTGAGAAAACTAAACTATATAAAGAACAAACAATGAAAACAACAATTTTCTTAAGTATCAGTCAAAGATATCGAAAATTATTTTAATAAACATAATCTGAGAACTTAAAACTCATAATGCTCTATGAACAAGCCATTCTCCTTGTACTTTAGTCAAAAGTAACAAATACTTCAATTCAAAGAACCATTAATAAGTATGATAGATACTCACTCCACTCTCCATCCTCTCAAGCATTCAAGGGTATGATATATTAACTCATAATCCATTTCTTGTAAGACAACTACCATAAACTTGCTTACTAATCCAATCTCCACCACTCATATCAAACACAAACATCAATTTGAAGGTCTTTATTTTTTTATTATAATTGGGCTAAGCTAATGGTAGGAAAAAGGAAAGTCAAAGTTTAAGAACACATAACTAATTGAATATTTAAAATAATATAGAATAATGAAGCATAAAATACTTAGTTATTTCCTTTATATTGGTAAGATTAGCAATCCCCTTTTTTCTTATGTGTCTCTCCTCTTTCTTTTCATTTTCTGGTTGTCTTCTCTTCCCTCCTTTTCTTTTATATTTCCTTTTCTTTTTCTTTCTTTCTTTTTTTCTTTCCTTCATTTTCTTTCCTTCATTTTCTTTTTATTTATTATTTATTTAGAACAAGGAGATCAAGTTTAGAAGAGGAAAAATATAGAGGAGAGATACAAATTGTTATAACCATACCCATTCATAACTCAATAGCCAACTATATATTATGATTCCCCCACACTTAACCTTATGGTAGGTATAACGAAGAGGATAAATAATTAAGGTTAAGGATCATATTTTGGGTTTAAAGAAAGAAAGGGTTTCATGTTAAGCTCAAAGGGGACTCATTAAAGGTAAAATTATGGTGGCCTTTTAAGCAAAAGGGGGTCAATCTTAATTGCATTCATCTTTTCAATATTTGCATCAGATTATGTGATCTTAACTAGTATTTGCAAGCAAGTTTTAGAGTTCCTTAGTCATGAAAGAACACTCTCAACAAATAACATTTGAATTTTGATGTTTAATATTTCAAAGAGGCTGAAAATCTTACTAAAGAAAGTGTCATAAATCTATCGTAACAAGTTAATGTCCTTTTAATCAAAATCCAAGTCAATCAGCCCAATCACGTAAGTATACTTATTCACTCATATTATAAATTTCTAATCTCGATCAAGTTTATTTCATGACAATGCATCTCTAACTATTAAATGAGAAAAACACAATTTTTTTATAAACTACTACTCCCCGTACCACTTAAATATCAAGTTGTCCTTAATGTGATAAGTAAATAAAAGAGGGACCTAAGACTCAAAACAACTATCAAACAAGGACAAAATTAAAACTAAGAGAAATTAAAACTAAAAATCAATAAAAAGAAAAAGGATATAAATACAGTACAAAGGTGGGTGTGGTGGCTGTCCAAAGCGAGCATTCATATAAGCCATGAAGTTCCTAATCTCCAACACGTTAGCCTTAATGTTGTGGATCCTCTCATTTGCTTGCCTTTCAAATGCTCTAAATTGGGTTGCATGATCTATGAATTAGGCACACAAAGCAAACATACTTAGTTGATATTCACTAAAAAGGAATAACAAATAATTGAAAGTTTTTTTTGTAGGTTGCCTCCCATTCAGTGCTTCTTTAACATCTTTTAGCTGGACACCTCACTACTCATACACTATATGGGTCTCTCAAAGTGATTGATTCTACTATTTTCTTCTTAATTGCTCCTTCCCAATATAGTTTTACTTGGTGGCCATTCACTTTAAACGTTTCCTTTGTTCTCGAATTTTTTAGTTCCACTGCTCCATATGGAAAAACTTGTATTACTTTAAACGGCCCGTTCTACCTTGATTTCAATTTTCTTAGAAACGAAAACAAATGAGAATTATATAATAAAACTTTCATTTCAGGTGTTAGAGACTTGCCTATAAGACCATTATCATGAAGGAGCTTTGTCCATTCCTTGTAGATTTTTGAATTCTCATAAGGCTTATACTAGAGCTCATCTAGTTCTGAGATTTGAAGCAAATGATCCCTTCCTCCATCATCTATGTTCATATTCACCATCTTGATTGCCCACAACCTCTATGGGTAAATGCCAAGTGTTCCCAAAAACTAACCTATAACGACTCATTCCTAAGACAGTTTTGTAAGATGTTCGATAAGCCCATAGTGCATCATTTAATATTATTGACCAATCCTTCCTTGATAAATATACAGGCTTTTCCAAAATCCCCTTAATTTGCTTGTTACTTTTTTCCACTTATCCAGATATTTACGGATGGTATGGGGTCGCCACCTTATAGGTGATTGCGTATTTCCTCATAAGCTTTTCAAAAAGCTTATTGTAGAAATGACTTCCTCCATTGCTTATAATTGTTCGTGGATTCTCGAACTTGTTAAAAATATTTTCTTTCATAATTTAACAATAACATTAGCATCATTAGTTCAAGTGGATATTGCTCCTACCCATTTAGACAAGTAATTAATGCAACTAGTATAACTCAAATCCACAAAATTTAGAAAAAAGTCCCATAAAATCAATACCCCAAAAATCAAATAATTCAATAGTCAATTGGTTAGTTAGGGGCATTTCATTTCTTTTACTTATATTTTCAATTCATTGGCATTTATCACATTTTAAGCAGAAGAAATGAACATCCTTGAACAAAGTAGACCAATACAAACTGCTTTGAAGAGCCTTAAAAGCAGTTTTTTGCCCTCCAAAATGGCCTTCACAGTGGAGTTCATGAGAAAAGGTCAAGACACCTACCTGCTCTTCCTCTAAAACACACCTTTGAACGATTTCATCTTTGTAAATCTTGTAGAGGTATGGATCATCCCAAAATTAGAACCTGATTAAGTGAAGAAAACTTTTCCTTTCTTGAAAAATCATGTTAGGTCTCAAAATGCCACAAGCAAGATAATTCACATAGTCAGCGTACCAAGGCATTTTACTAACAAAAGTAACTGCTCATTAAAAACATTCTTAGCAATTGAATGCTTCTTTTTTTGTTCATGAGTTTCCAAGTTATGAGCTAACCTAGACATATGGTCTGCAACAACATTATCACTCTCTTTTTTATGTTTTATTTTTACTTCAAGCTCTTGTAACAATAAAATCCACCTAATTGACTGAAGTTTTGTATGAGTTTTGGTCAAAAGATATCTAAGAGTTGCATGATTAGAATGGATTATAACTTTTGAACCTAACAAATAAGATCTGAAATTTTCCAACGTAAAAATCACAACTAACAATTCTTTCTCAGTAGTTATGTAATTTATTTGTTCAGCACTTGAATTTAGGATGGCATAATAAATTACAAGCAAAGATTTCTCAACTTTTTGGCCTAAAATAGCCTCCATTCCAAATTCGGAAGCATCACAGATAATTTCAAAAGGAAAGACCAATTAAGGGCCATAATAATCAATGTAAAGATCACTTTTTCTTTGAGAATGTTAAAGGCCTTAACACATTCCTCATCAAAATCAAAATGGATATCTTTGGCTAACAATTGACATAAAGGACGACTTGTCTTAGAGAAATCTTTGATAAATCTCCTATAAAATCTAGCATGTTCTAGAAAACTTCTAGCACCCTTGACAGAATTAAGTGGTGGAAGTTTTTCTATAACTTTAATTTTAGCCTTATCAACCTCAATTCTCTTTTTTGACACCACATGATCTAAGACTGTCCCTTTTTTATTATAAAATGACTATTTTCCAACCTAGAGTTAAGTTTCATTTAATACATCTTTCAAGTACTCAAATTGACTTATTTAGACAATCATAAAAAGAGACACCAAATATTGAGAAATTGTCCATAAATAGCTCAATCATGTTTGGAAAAATGGAAAATATGCACCTTTGAAATGTTGTAGGTACATTATACAAACCAAATGGCTTCATCTTGAAAGCGAATGTCTCAAATGGACAAGTGAATGTCATTTTTGCTTGGTCCTTAAAAGCAATCGGTATCTAGTAATAACCTAAAAGACCATCAAGAAAACAATAAAACTAATGTCTAAAACGTTTATCCAACATTTGATCAATAAAAGGGAGAGAAAATGATCCTTTTTGGTAACTGTATACAGTTTCCTGTAATCGATACACATTCTCTAACCAGTGATAGTCTTAGTAAGCACTAACTATTTTTATTATTTCTAACAACAGTAATGCCTAATTTTTTTTGGAACTACATAAACTAGGCTCACCCACTCACCATCCATAATTGGATAGATCATACCCTCATTGAGTAGTTTCAAAACCTCCTCCTTCATTAACTCCCACATAATGGGATTAAGTCTTTTTTGGGTTTCCTTCACTAGTTTAGCTCCCTTTTTCATATAATCCTATGCATGCATATAGAGGGACTAATTCCCTTAATGTCACTCAAACCCCATCCCATTGTCTTTTTTAGTCTTTTCATCTCACTCAAAGTCCTTTTTTCTTGGTCAGCATTCAAAGTGGATGCAAGAATGGCATGATATGTTTTCCTTTCTCCTAAAAACAGATATTTCAAATTCTTAGGTAACTCTTTTAGCTCTACTTTTAGTGGGACTACATTCTTCTCTTTATTGGGAGTTGTTTCTAAGAATTTGTCAAACTCTCCCTCCGTTGTATCGTCTAGCAATTTGTAATATTCATCAATTTCTTTAACTAAGTCTAACTCCTTATCTTCTTCTTCCTGCAAGGCAAGATCTGCAGCATTAATTTGATCAATCAAAGAACACTCTTTATAAACAGCAGCAGTAGGAATAGGTTTAACATTAAAGATTGAAAATACTACTATTTCTCCTAGAACAGTCATGGTTAGTTTTCCATTCTTCACTTCAATCAACGTATTGGTGGTGGCCATAAAAGGCCTCCTTGGGAGTATGGTGTGCTCCTTTTCTTGCTCTTTTACTTCCCCTATATCTAAGACAACAAAGTCTATGAGGACAATCAATCCCCCAACCTTCACTAACACATCTTCCATTATTCCTTTTGGATAATGGATCGACCTATCAGTTAATTGTAAACACATGTTTGTAGGTCTTAACTGTCCTAGATCCAATTTCACATAAATAGAGTGAGGCATAAGGTTTATACTTGCTCTAAGGTCAAGCATACCCTTAACACCATTATCCATTGATACTTTCATAATAAAACTCCCTGGATCTTTCAATTTGGGGGGTAACTGTTGCTGAAGAACTGTACTTGCTACTTCTAAAACTATCACCTTCTCGTTTGACTCAAACTTTCATTTTTTGGTGCTTAGTTCCAAGAAGAACTTCACATAGGATGGAATGTTCCTTATCATATCTAAAAAAGGCATATTAATATTAACTTTAGAAGGCATGTTATACAAATCAAAAAACTGCTCAATCTTGTTTTGAGTCCTTAAGGTGGCTTGGATATGGAATTAGTGGTCTATAAGGGAGTCACTTTATGAAGCCTTTGTCCTTCATTGCCTTGGGTTGCATGCTCTAGTTTTTCACCTTTTTAAATACGACTTGAAGAGTCTTGCCTATTGCTTACCTCATTCTGTTAACTCCTTCTCTTGATTACTTGCATAAGACAGATTAGAAGGAATCTCATCATGATTATCAATCACCTTATCACTTCTTAGAATAGTAACTGCTTTGGCTTGTTCGGGTTGGTTGGGAAACTTTCCTTTTTTATTATTTTGCATTTGAGCAGTGAGTTGCCCTACTTAAGTCTCAACACTCTTTACAGAAACTTCCAAGGAGTTAAATCTCTTATTGTTTGTTTCTTCATTTTGGGTTGTTGCCTGAATAAATGCATTCAGACTTTCTTCCAAAGAAGGCTTTATCAGTAGGTTCTGATTTGAGGATTGCCCTTGGAATTGGTTTTTCTTCTAAAAATTCTGATATGGTTGTCAGGGCTGCTCTGGTGGATTGTTAGTCTTCCAAGAAAATTGGGATGGTTTCTACAACTAAGGTTATAGGTGTTCAAATATGGATCATTTTGCACCCTCAGTTGAAAACAATTAAGTGAGTTCACTTATTCTTCCTCACCTGTAAAAGATTCAAAAGAATATGGATAAACATTATCTCTATAATCATAAGTTCCACATGTACCACATACCTTTTAATTTAGAACGTTTTGGGGTGGTCTCATAGTTAAAAGTTTTATATGCTTTGTTAACTTAGCCAATTGCATAGCCATTTCTTCGTTCGAGTTCACTTCATCAACTCCATCCCTTCTCCCCCTCATGCGTTTTTGTTAAGAATTGGCCCCCAACATTTCAAAGATTTAGTATGTCTCTTTAGCAATCTTCTCTTTCACAGCTCCTTCTATTGCGTTGTCCATAGTGTACTGATATTGTTGTGTCAGTCCATCATAAAAGAATTAGTTTTTCATGTGAATTGAAAAATGATGGTGTGGAAATTGTATTAGTAAGAGTTTAAAGCATTCCCACACTTCATGGAATAACTCTCCCTCTATCTAAGTAAAGGTAGCTATTTTCTTCTGCAACTCAGAGATCTTTTGATGAGAATAGAAATTTTCCATAAATTTGTTATACACTGCCTCCCATGTAGTTAATGAATTAGATCGAAGTATCATTAACCATGTCTTGGCTCAATCTTTCAATGTGTATGGGAAGATTCTCATTCTAAGCTAATCTTCATTTAAGCAATCTAAAGGAAATGTTTAGAGAGTGGTATAAATTTACCGAATGAAGTTTAAAGGATCTTCATTGGGAACTCCATAGAATGATGGTAGCATATTGTAGTGAATGCTCTTCCGTTTATAGTTTTTGGATGCCTCTTCCAAACGTATGCACGAAATGGTCATACCAATCACTAGTCTAGTATACTCCTCCATCACTAACTGCCTTTTACCTATCTTTTGGTTATTAACTCAAACTTTAGGCTTGGTTTGCTTGAGATTGTCTTCAAAGTCTCCTTGAGGTCCTCTTATTTGATGCATGTTATCAATAAAGGGAACAAGTTCACTTTCTAGAGACCTCATTCTTAGCATAAACAAAATAAGGACAAAAATGAATTAATAACAAAAATTGATAAAACAAATCTACGAAATAATACAAAAAAGTGTATGCATGAAAAGACAAAATGATCAAAATTAATTTAAGTTTAAACACTAAATGCAACATCCCGTTCTCATATTAAGGGTTAGGACCCAAAATTTCAGTACATATGAGCTCAAAGAGAGATTAAGGAAATGC
>JANZXR010000005.1:22387498-22426794 GCA_027575705.1 Erythroxylum echinodendron
TTGTATTTGTAAAAAGGGCCCAAATGATTATTGAAATTTCTGACGATTGTATTGTGTTGATTGAAAATTGTGCTATTGAAACTGATGATAAATGAATATGGATCCAATTTGAGTATGTATTCCGCATGATATGTTAAAAAAAAAATTTATACCGACTTTTGAATGATTGAGTGCATTAGCACGCCATCCTCGCGGGGCATAGGCTCGGATATCATCAAAGATGTCGGGTTCGGGTCTTGCGAGAGTGGGGTGCTACACTAAACACCTCCTTGGCAACGACGCCAAAAACCTATTATGTCAATAAACGGAATGAAGAACTCTTGAACAAAGAATAGTTGGCGGTGAATCTCCTGCCCAACATAATCGCTTTTTGTTTTTACCCCACTGGCCTTGCTCACGCTCCTTGGCTTCAACTCCTACTTTCTGCCTTTGTTATACTCTGTTTTACCCAGAAATGGTTGCTTTTGCCAATGCCTCTGCTATCTTCTGTTCTTCTGTTTTTGCTTACACCGACCAGACTTCTTTTTTTCTATAAACTGTCTCTATTTATATAGAGAGTTTAAGGTTTAATCTTATCTTTTTTGTTAGCTGTGATCCTGTATGACTCGTGTGATTTTTTCAGTGTAATTTACAAGTCTCTAAAAAAATTTTCAAGACTTGCACAAGTTACACGGGGGTGACATCTCCAATCTCCTGGGTGACACCTCTAATCACTTCTTGTGACATGTTTGGCACTTCTATCACTCGGGTGATAACTCTTGTCATTTGGGTAATTTTAAGAACCCTAGAACATAAAGTGCTCTAAGAGTTCATTCTTGTGTGTGGTAATGAAGATGGATGCTAAAGGTGGAGAGGAAGTGGTAAGAATATGGCAACAGTAAGGAGAAAGTAGAAGTGAGGAATTTTAAAGAGAAAAGAAGGGAGCTAGGTTTCTATTTAAAAATTTAACTATATTTGTTAACCACTCGATGACATTGGGGTCAACCAATTTCATGTATTGTTCAACCAATATAATTTTTTGGGATATTGGTCAACCACCTAATAGAATTGGTCAACTAATATGAGTAAGTGGTAGACTATTATAGTGAACAAGTGAGAACAATCTTACTGAATAGATAAAATTATTGATTTATGAGGATAATGATTAGCCATAATATGATATAGCTTGGCTAGTGTGACCTGAAAACTTAATGATCAATCTCAAAACTCAAATTAATATATTAAAAATAAATAATACATCAACTAAGTAACATTAAAAATTAATTTAAGTCATATAAGAGGTTCCTTGTTATATAGAGGTCATATCAATCATACCTAATTCTTTCTTAGTTATGCAAAACCTATACTTACTCATTTTTAAGAGGTGGGACTCCCTAGGGCTTGATTGAGATCTAGCACACAAGCATACACAAAACATAATATTGAGAATACCTGTGAAAAGATAAAAATAAGGTGTGATATATTCTAAAATGAGATATAGTAATCACTTCTTATTGAAAATCACCTTTGATTTTATTCAAAAGATGATTATTCTTGAATTTTAAATCCATTTAAAGCTTCTCATCCTTTTTATCTCCCTGATTTGGTTCAACAATTTGATAGGTTGTCTTAGTGATCATTCTTGTTTTCTTTAAAAGCTAATTTCTCAAAATCCTTAAATAGACCCACAACATCATCTTAAAGTCCTTTAGAGGCAAGATGTTTATATTTATAAAAAAATAAAATGTATGGAACCTTTAATGGCAAGAGTCTTCCTATTAAGTACTCTATATATTTTTTAAGTAAAAGATTAACCTAGAGAAATTCTTTTCTTAAAGACATACAAAGCAAAATAATTAATACAATTTATGAACTTAGTTCTTTGGTCATTAGTCTCCTTCTTTTTAACTTAAAATTTTAAGAGTTACTTTCCATTCTTTGTATGAGGAAGTAAAATCTATCAATACTTCCATATGTATTACAAAAATGGCATATCATGTTATATGAATGATATGCATTGGTGTAATAGTGATGTTGATGCTTACATGAATTTCTTGATATTCTATATATGTATGATAAGGATTTCTCCTTTGGATATTTACTATTCCTTTTGGTAGTGTGATGGCCTAAAAAATAATATGTGAGAAACTTATTATGGAACAAAACTTGACATTGGCTTTTAAGTTCATATTGTGTCCTAAAGGAGTGTGAGTGAGATTGCATATTACTATATATCCTTTTATAGAAATTGTATCTCTTCTTTCCTTGAGGATATTGAGCTTTATACTTAGGTTTAGATCTATGCATGAAAGCATCGGGTTTGCTTTTAAGGTAAGGTCTAGAAGTTATAGCATATACATATAATATTTGTGCTTGCTTAGAAGTGGATACATTATACCTATTTATCATTAAGGAAAGGTTCTTTACTATACAAATGTTTCCCTTAACAAATGTAATTTTGACATTGTATTTACTTATATAGTTTTATCGTTTCCCATATCTATCATTTACACTCTTTTTGAACTTTTATCATGCTTTCAAGTTTCTCACTCCTTTTATTGAATTTGAAAAATGAATCTTTAAGAGCATTAAACTCCTTTTTCAATATCTCATTTTCATGTTTTAATAGGCCTAATGTATGCTTGTCATTAATAATCACATTATTAGATTCTTTGATGATTTCTAATGTACTCTTATTCATTTTCATTTATACAAGCATCCAAAAGTTTTTTAATCTCTTTGAGTTTAGAAGATAACTTCTTCCTTTTCATGCTTCTAATTTGTATGAGTTTCTACTAGCTTTTTATATGTCAGATCACTATCATTATCACAAGAATTAGAGTTAAAGAGTACCTCATCATCATTTTTTCTATGAAGCAAATGTGAACTTTTAGTAAGTTCGAAGCTCATGTATTAAAGTATCTCCTTGGCCAATAGTTGTCCTCTAATCCACTCGAATGTGATTTGGCAAATCATTTGATGATTCTGCTTTTAATTCCTGAAGCACCTTCCATTCCTCTCTTTCCATAATTTAACTTATTAACATAAGTTTAAAGGTGCTCAAATTACCTTTATGTGTGTATCTTACATGCTTATTTCTAGATAAGAATTGTGTCTAGTTATATCTAAAGCATAATTCCCTACATTTTCTTTAAGCTTGGTGCAAAAATTTTTAAGAAAAATGGCATCAAAGGAAAAGATGTTCTTAAGTCTCAGGAGTTAAGTTACAAAACTTACAAGAGTCCTGAATTAGGCAAATCCCTTTCACCTTATTAAAAGTTTGCAATTTATTCTTTATTTCCAATAAAAAAAATAAGAGAGAGGACTTAGAGAGTTGTTTTTCAACCATATTAAATTAGGACATATTTTTATCAGGTTCTCTAAATAACCTGATAAAGGATTTTTTTTAATGAAGCAAGAAAACTATACCTCCTCTATGTCATTTTGTCTTCTTAATCCATTATATGTTTTTAAGTTGGAATTGAATTCAAAATATAATTGAAGCCTTTGAATCTATAATTCCATTCCCCCTCTATGAAGATTTTTGCAACTTTAATTGATTGTGGGAAAAGGAGATTAAGATTGTATACACCTTGCAGTTTATAAAGAGGTCCTAAGTTATTCCAGTTGTCAAACCAAAACCAAGATTTCCTCTCAGTGCCTTTTTTAATTTTCATAATTGAATTACAGTGGCCTCATTTTGAGCAATTGATTTAGAGACTAAGTTACTAGGCTCTTCCTTTATAATCAAGAAGCTTTTATTATTAATTATGTATGAATGCATCCATTTAACCCATATGGATTCAAAGTCCATAAATAACTTCCAAATTCTTTTGGCCATTAACATTTTATTAATCAATCTTATAAATTTTAATAACCACTCATCTTTCCTCCTTTGTTAGGTAAACATATCATTATTTGCATGTTGTTTTAGTGACCTTACTTAAGTTACTCGACCATAAGAATTTTCTCAATAACTTTCTATTTCTTTAATTAAGTTGAGTCGTAAGAACAAATGACTACATTAATCAATACGTAATTTCTCTAACACAACTAAAATAAGTTGGAGCCTACCTGCAAATGAAAGAAACCTATTGGTCAAATTATCTATTTTGTTTATTGAATCAAAGAAAGGTAGGCTATCATTATAGGTTATTATTTTACTAGAGATAGGACTTCCTAAATACTTAAAAAGGAAAATTATGGAGAATAAGGCCAAATGTTTTGCAAAGAATATTAGCCTAATCAAGAGAATCAATATAGACATAAAAGGATATCTTATCTAGATTTATGGAGAGCCCCCATAATTGATTAAAAAAGTGCAAGGTATCTATGAGGAGCTAAATAGATCTAGGATTAAAACCAATCAGCAATAAAATATTATTAGCAAATGTGAGATGAAATAGTTTTAGCCTCTTGCATTTGTGGTGATAGGTAAAGTTGCCACTCTCTTAATTCGTTTAGAAAACGTTCTTGTTAACATTTCAATACATAATATGAAAACATGATGGGACAATGGGTCCCCTTATCTCAGGCTCTTTGCACCATGAAATGTTATGGTACGTTACTATTTATTAGAATTGCATAGTAAATAGAAGTGATACATTGTTTAACCCAAGATAAAAACTTAGGAACCTAAAAGCTTGTAATGTATCCAATACAAACCTCTAATTAGTCAATTCATATGCTTTATTAAGGTCCAACTTCATTAAGCAACTTTTCATACCTTTCCTACTCTTGTAACTTATAGAAAGTTCTTGAACTATTAACAGGTTATCCCTCATACTCCTCCTTTTAATAAATTCTTTTTATGTTGGATAAATAACTAATTTTAGTAATTCCTTTAGAATTTAAGAAATCAACTTAGAAATGGTTTTGTATAGTATGTTTCAACAAGAAATATGTCTAAATTCATTTAAAGAGATGGCATTTGGAACCTTAGGAATGAGACAAACTAAGGTTTTGTTTCATTCTCTAAACAACTTACCACTCTTAAAGAATTCTAAGATGGAAGTGGTTACCATTTAATATGTAAGGTTCCAAGTATGCTGAAAGAGAAAGGCATTCATCCCATCGGGGCCTAGAGCTTTGTCAAGTTTTATATCAAACATAGCCTATTTAATATCTATGGGACTGAAAGGTTCAATAATTTTCTCTCTTTATTATCGTGAAACAGAATTTGAGATTACTTCCTTTAGATCTTCCACAACATCTTGCTTATTCTCAGAACTACCTAATGTGCCTTTAAAATATAAGGGGGCCAATTCTTTTAGATCCTCTTGGTTATAAATATCCTCCTTTTGACTATTCTTCAAAAAGCATATCTTATTTATGTTCTTTTTGCTTAAGATAACATTGTGCAAGAATTATCACCTTGTTTATTGCTCCATGAAGAAATCTCTATTATACCCCTGATCAGTCAGAGCAGCTACACTAAAATAGTTCCTAATCTCTCTATTCACATTTCTTTGGTTCAATTTTATCACCTTCAACCTCTTAAGCTAATAGAGTGCTATTAAAGTTCATAACAATAATCCATAAGCTTTAAATCGAGGAAATCAAAGAAATCGGGTCCTTCTAGAAGTTGCTCCTTTATAATTAGTCAAACATTATAGACTGATGGATTTTAATTTTACGTAAGTCATACATTATTATAATTCTACAATTGTAATGAGCTTGATGGTTAGAGATAAGGTTCCATTTTTTACCAAATATCCAAATTCAATTGAAGAGCTTATTAGCTTTTAATCTTATCTCCAAGAGTCCTACCATGTTGGGGCAATTCATACTTTTAACATTCCACATAATAATTATGGAGAAGAATCTAGGCCTAGGGGTGTTTTCTTTTTAGCTTTCCTTCTAGGTTTCTTCCTAGTAATACCCACAAAAAATTCTCCTTATACATTTTAGTACCATTCTTCCTACCATTAGTATAGGTTCTACATTAAGACTATTAAGATCTAAGCTCACTTTATTATCCCTCTATTTAGGAACAAATAAGTTTTGTCCATTTTCTTTTATTAGTATTCTTTAAAATATCCTAGTGTTTACTTTCCTCATTTATAGGATTAAATAGTCGATTCATCTCCACCTTTTATACTAAACTCCTTTGAATGATCTTTAATCACACTTATGTTTTTTTCAGGTTATCTTTATTACCCTGAAGTGTCTCTGAGGTCTCCCTTTTCTTAATTTTTGGAATTCTTCTCCTGAAGATCAACATCAACAATTACAAATCTATATGTTGGCTTCTATACTTGCTTATCCTTTCCCTTCACTATCTCCTTAGAAGTAGGAGGCTTCCATTGATATGATAATTTTATTTTCAGATCCACCAACACTCCATCTTTAGTAAGCTTCTTTATATAATTATATTGAGTGAATATGGTAGTTTCCTCTCAATCCCCACCTCTAAAATGGATCGTAATATATCCAATCGTTCTAATTCCTATTGTATTCGTATCCAAACACCCTTGTTTTCTCAAAGAGTTAGCTAAGTGACTCAAACTAGTTACAAAACCAATATTCAAAGGGGATGTTATGGAAGTTCACCCATAGGGGGATTCTCTTCTTGTTGTTTATGTTTAAAACCATTCCTAGTTTCCACTTTTAGAGTAAGATTGGCTTGCCTTGGATATATTAAGGATCCATTTCTAATATTTTATTCATACTTGCTTAACGTGTGAACCTAAAGAGGAAAAAACACATCCTCATTTGTTAAAAAAGTCTTAAGGCCAAGCTTGCCTTAGGTAGCTTCAGCTCATCTCCTAACTAAATTTATAAAATATCCCACCAATGTAATATTCAACCTGAGGGCTCCAACTTTTAGAACACCCAAAGGGGTGAAACAATAAAGGAGTCTCCATTAACTTTGCTTGGCAAGAACATAAGTTTCTCCTGTGCTGAATTATTCTCCATAACCTAATTCTATGACCTCTTTAGATTTCCTACACTTGGTATAGAAGTGTTTATCTGATCCTTAGTGTCAAATGGGCTTGTTTCTTGAGGCTATTAATGTAGGATCCCGTTTTTCCATGCTAAGAGTTAGAACCCTAGAATACCATACATAAGATATATTATTGAGAAATTAAGAAATGCATTTCATGCTCATGCATAATATTATCATACACATACATGAATTTAATTTTTCTGTATACATTACAATGATTGTATATACACTCATTTGACATTTTTGGGATATGAATCTTCTTTAAATTGATTATTTTGTGAATTGTGAATTTATGTCCTGAAATTGGTTGAGTAATTATAATTAGTGATCTAGAAGTTATTTGTTAAATTTGAATGTTAAATTTTGGGTATTTTTGGACTAGAAAAAATACCAAGTGGTAAGACAAATTGACTAGTGGTAGTAGAAATAAGTGACAATTGATAGCAAAAATAATTGACAAATGACATTAAGATTTAATGACAAGTGTCATAGAAAATTGGGTGACAAATGGACTAGAAATTTAGAGATAAATGGACTAATTATTAAAAGAGGCAAGTGGAGACCACATTAAGGTGACAAGCGTCATGCCACTTGCCACATATCTGTCCCACGATATTTTCTTCTTGGCAAGACAATTTCATTTGTCTTTCACTCTTGTTATTTGCTTTTCTCTCCATTTTCGTTCTTCTCTCTTCTTCACTCACGACCACCTCACTCTCACCCTCACAATGTTGATTCTTGCTATCATTTTTGCACTTACCCACTACAAGATTTTGTTGTTACCTTTTCTTTTTTATGAAACCTAGCCTATTCTACCTTGGTAATGTTGATGATCGTATAGCATGGAAAGCTAGGGTTTCATGGTGATTTGAAGAAGCTTGGAGCTAAAACAAGTAGTAGCCTATTATTCTCCATAGTATGTTAAATAGAAGTTTTTATGATGATTGTTTTAAGATTAAATGATCATGAAAATGGAGTTGAAGAGTGTTGAACGTTAATTTAGAAATAAGTAGGTTTATGTCATATTTTTATGTATATGATGAGTAATAAATTATAAAATATTATAGGGATGATTTTTGAGATGGATTGACAGTAAAAATGGTGATGGATGAGTGATAAACGTCGATGAATAAATGTATGCATTTATGTCTTATTTTGCGATGATGATGAGTGCAGAAAATTTGATGGATGAAAATATATGTTTGGGTTCTATTTTGAGAGTATGAAAACTATAAGTTGTTATGTAAATGAAATAGGTTGTGAATTAAGGGTATAATGAAGATGAAATAGAATGGGAGTTAAGGTAATAAAGGTGAAATTATGTTAAAGAAAAGACTAGTAAAATGTTCTTGAAATAAGAAGAACTAAGATGATAGTGAATGATAGAAATCATTTTTTTTGTGTGTAATTGATAAAAAATGATTTATAAATGGTTTTATGGATGTTATTAAGTTGAAATTAAGGAAACAATGATGAGGATATGATGTCCAAATGATGAATTATGAAGATGATTTGTTTGTTGTATTATGAGAGAGATAAAATCTGGAAAAGTTAGGAATGCATGTATAATGGGATTAAATGGATGAAAATAAATAAATTGAGTAAAGTTTTGTGAGTTGTAATGCAACTAATATGGTAGTTAGATTAGCATAAAAAGAAGTTGCATAAATGGACATGAATTATGGAAAATTTAGAGTGTTAATGATGGTTTTAAATATGGAAATTCGTGGAAAAATGAAAGGAGAAAGGAGTGCACAATCGTGGCTTGGAGAATTGAGTTTTGTCATGATCGTGGCACCCATCCCACGACCGTGGCCAGTTGCAATGGCTTTTTTCATGATCGTGGGAAGGTTCACTGCGATCGTGGGCTAGCATAAAACGTGAGATGTTTCCTTTCAAGTGATATTTGAAACAATTAATATTAAGGCACCTTTCTACGATGTGTTTAGGCTTGAATGAAGCTTGAAATGAACCTAGTTGATGATGAATGTATAAATTTTGAAATTAGTGAAATCAAGTATATAGGAGGTATTGACCTAAGTGCAAGCTAGACATACCCAAACGATGATGTTTAAATGATCAAAAGACGTGAAACATACCTGGAATAGTCAAATTGAGAATGCATTATACATTACACATATCCATATGTGTATGATTGGATGCTTATGTGATTGTGCAAATTAGTAATTTATAAATGTGTATGTGTTGCTTGATATAGAAAATCAAATCGAACGATTGCATCTAGTCATTGACGGGACATCGAGGCAATTGCTAATCTGGAGCGTACTGTGAATAACCTAGATGTTTCTCACTATGAATGATTTGTATTTGTTTGAATTTCAATTATTGAACTAATAATTATGTGAATTTGAAAAATGTCGGACATTCATTATCTGAGGAATTTGATAATTGAGATTGCATTAGAAGTGCTTCATTGAATGTAAATGAGAAAGAAATAAGTGTTCTTAACGTATTGTTGAATGTCGGACTAAAGTCTAATGGAAAAAGTGAAAAGAAAATGTGTATACTGAATGAAAGTGAATAATTGAATATCTATAATTTGATATATTTCATTACATGAATTGCATGATCAGATAAAGGCAGTTGTGACTATAATAGCCAGAGAAAAAGATCCTAAAGCTCATAATGTATATAATAGTCACAGGCTCATTAGTAAAATGAGTCCGATATCCTCAACAGATACAAGATAATTATCAATGAGCCCTGTATCCACGTTGAATAAGGAACAGTTAAAAAGGCACTCAGTCACAATAAAATAACAACTAAAAGTGAGTCGCATGTGCATTGCATATACAAACTTGATATATGTTATACCACTGATTGAAATGAACTGCTTAACTATTCTAAAATGAAAATGTGAAAATGAATTTGAATGTGTATATTGAATGAAAGTGATTGATTGAATATATGTGATTTTATGCATTTCATTACATGATATGCATGATCAAATAAAGGCAGTTGTGGCTAGAGTAGCCAGCGAAAAAGAGCTTAAGCTTAGAATATATATAAGAGCCACAGGCTCACTAGTAAAATGAGCTTGATATTTCCAAAGGATACGAGACAGTTATCAATAAGCCCGGTATCCACAATGGATACGAGATAGTGAAAAAGGCACTCTATCACAACAAATAACAACGAAAGTGGAGTCATGTGAGCATTGGTGTATGTATATTGATATGTGTTGTATGAATATTTGCAATGAAATAACTGAACTATTCTAATTATGAAAATGTGAAAGAATATACACAATATGATTGAATGAAAGAATGTACACAATATGATTGAATGAAATGAATTAATTATACTGCTCTGAACTGGAAATTTGTAATAATGGATACAATGGTTTTTGTTCATATGTGATATGACTTATCTGTAAATTGAATGTGAATTATGAATTGTTCTGTGATTGATATAAGTGAGCGCATCGAGGATGATTCACTTACTGAATTCGCAAACTCATCAAAATTGCAACTTTGTCTTTCAGGTTCAGAAGAGATATCCAGTTAGCCTAATTGGAGTATAGCCACTGAAATCAGGCATCAGCTAGGGGTCGGGATCAGTTTGCATCTGCATATGTCTCCAATGATTTTAGTTTTTGAATTGAATTCCTCGATTATTGTACAATGTACATGTGAATCATGAAATGTAATAACATTCATGACTGATTATGTTTGTAAATGAAATGGGCCAATATTGGTCTGCTTGAGATGTGTTGTTGCATGAGATTAAAAAAAATTATACTGAGTTGATGTGATTGTCCTAACATGCCGGTTTGATAGTGCATATTCCCAAATTTCCTCAGGATGTATGAGGACATGTTCGGTGGAAGTAGGATGCTACAGCTAAGAAGCCATAAGAAAGGGTTATATAACACACTAGTTTAGAAGCTCTTTAATGGAAGGAGAAGTGTTTCGAGATAGGTTATAACTCTGTTTTTAGCTTAGAAGGGCTATCGGAAGCATAGTAAGCTCTGGTGACATTTATGGAAAAAAAAAAGGTGGCCTAACGATCATGGATCCATGGCCTATTACTTTTTCAAAGACAATCTAAAACCCATTTGAGAAGAATATAGCTCTTGATCATTAACCGATAGCGATAATAAGGAGGGTTACAAGAAAGGAACGGGGGGAAAAGCTAAAGAGGAAAGAGTAATCTCATTTTTTGTGTTATTATTCACCTTAAATTTGTTCCTAGCTTCCATAATGTAAATATTTGTTTTCATGTCTAAATTACCTTGATTTAAACATTTTATCTTATGTTTTAGGTAATTGGAAGATGCTATTTAAGGGATGAGTTGGAAATAAAGAGTTTGTAAGGAAAATCAAAGAGAAATTACAATCTTGGCTGGACATAGTCTCAGATATAGGCATATTACACCCATGTCCTTTTCAAAATAAAGAAAAATTAAAGAAAGTGTTAAACACACCTTGGCATATAACCATGTGCAAGTTCGTATTTTTCTCAAAAAATTATAATGAAGATAAGACTATATGCATATGTTGATAAGAGATCATATACCATGTCATTGAAGAAATAGTAGGAAAAATGGCCTCTTGTCTTAGTCAAAAATGAAATTTGGAGAAATAGTGCAGAACATGATCTAGGATACGGATGTGTTAGAGATTGTATCTCTTTACAAAAAGATACAACAAAAAATAAGACCTATAATATGAGCATTTCAAGCTCGGATTTCTCTCATATAAGAAATAGTGAGTGGGACACGATCATGTCTCATATCATTTTGCATCAAAAATTAATATTTAAATAAGAAGAAATACTAAAACAAAGAGATTTTTCATTCTTTTAATCTTGAAAGTTAAAGTTGGTCGCCAGAGAAGACAAAGACAAAAATCATATAGATACACTTAATATTTGTTCTCAAAGAAGGATATTGAAAATCATCCCCGTGTAACATTAGAATATTAAGATCACATATGAAAAGTCAGTAGTTATATCCGATTATAATTTTCAAGTGGACAATTTGAAAGAGCTTATATGTGATTGGATCATGGTATAGATATTAAAAGTTGCCGGAGGTGCTAAAAAATATTCTACATAAATCTTTTAATGTTAATGTCAAAATTTTCTTGAAAATACACATATCCTACTATACTCTTGCAAATGGTTAGATTAGAAGTGTCGATTCATTCACTTGAAGTGATTGTAACTCAAGAGAGAGCAATTCATCAATCTAGAAAACCTCGTTGGACCTACTTATAGAACATGTTGAATTATTTGGATTATGATTATTAAAGGAGCTCTTATTTAGATATTATTTCATATATGATTCATTTCGTTGATTATTTGCTTTATTTTATTTTTAGTCTGATTAGGTTTATTTTTGTTATAGAATTACATTCAATCACCAAACTCAATATTTTTATTAATTGATTAGGTAACATAAAAAGAATATAATAAATCTTTATTACTTTTTTTTAGGGTCGACACTTTGTCACTATTATATATTTCTACAAAATGATATATAGAAAAAAAAATTTATTTGAATGTTACACGCAAACACAAGGAGGCAACTGCATTCTTTCATCTTTCTCCAGTACGTCAACTGTCATTTAATAACTGTCAAGAACCAATATCTTTATATTTATTCTAATTTTCGTACCCCTCCCTGCTTTTATTTATATAGTAAAAGAAAAAAACGCCAAGTGTAAAAGCCTGATGGAATGAGTAGGTATAATATTGCTATTTATTTTATATTTTGTTTATGTTTATTTATCATAAAAGACAAATAGTAAAATAGATCAATTGAAGAAAGGCTTAAACTACAAAATAATACTAGATACGTGATTTGTCTTCCTTTTCTACCAATGTAATCTTAACAAAATACATTATATAATTTTGTTTAGATATCTATGTCTAGATTAATTTATTTTAATTATATATTTAGAGATGTTTTAATACTTGTTAGGCTTGGGCCTTATTAATTTATTTTTTTCAATTAAAAAAATATTATAATCGTTCTTTTTTTTTTACATTTCAATGAAAATTGAAAAAAGAACCAAAAAAGTAAAATACATCAATTGAATAAAAACAATAATTTACGAGATAAAATTCAGACGTAATGCAAAAAGAATATACTAACAAATCCCATGCCATGAACCAGTATAGGACTTTATAAACATATTTTACAGCAATGGAACAGGCAATATTTTCGCCCACTGCCTATCAAGAATTCGGTTTTCTCAGCATACACGGAAGAATGATAATACCTATACAAGTGAATCTGCGTGGCAAACTGTTTTTCTTATTACATACACAGTGATTGATGGCTGAGGTTGGAAAAAATGGGACATAGGATGATATGTCGTAAAGATTCAAAACAATGATAGAACCATGATGAGCAGTACGAGATTCGAGAGGAAGATGCATCCGGTAATTCTAGGCGGCCCCTTAGATTCTGGAGCTGGTCCAGTAGTTGTTGCAACGGGAGGAGGTCTCGTTCTACCAGAGGGCAAAGGTGGCTCAGCAACATCAGATACTGTTAGCGCCGGGTTTGGAGCCTCAGCAGGCGGCGTAGCATCACTTGGTAGTAGAGTGAAGAGACCGCCAGGCTCAACTGGGATCATGTAAGCAGGTGTATTGTCGCCCAAGTTCAAGCATCGATTTCCTGCAACTTATAGAAGCAACAACGTTCAGTCCATGGCAAGCAGAGACAAATGGGATTGATTTCCCATTCCTGTTCTTGTTCACTAACGTCAAACCTCTGATACTGACCACTTATGTTTATGATGAGTGATCGTTTCTTATTATCCAGTATCAAGATGGAAACTAATATGGTTATTTATTGAAGATAAATGATTGGAAAGAAACCAGGAATTCACTTATAAAATAGATTATGAGGTCAGCTTACGTTTGTATCTGGCTGATGTAGCAGGAAAGTCTGTGATAACACCGTCAACACCTGCTATTTTAACATAACTGTTAATTTCCACAGTTGCATCCGAGAAGAAGTCCCATGGTTGTGATACAAACTCGTTGCTGAGGGTTTCTACATAAACTGGGAGCTTAGCCGATTGCAGCCTTGGTACAACCTCAGTAACCCCAGTGAGGAACGACCCAGTGTCGGGAAAAAT
Source organism: Erythroxylum echinodendron (assembly GCA_027575705.1). Taxonomy (NCBI): domain Eukaryota; kingdom Viridiplantae; phylum Streptophyta; class Magnoliopsida; order Malpighiales; family Erythroxylaceae; genus Erythroxylum; species Erythroxylum echinodendron. Next base: position 22,401,539 of record JANZXR010000005.1, read on the forward strand.
AGAGCTCTTTCTGACTACCACAGAAGTAGCAAATGTCTTGATCTCCTTAATGGCTGAGTCAAGCGCATCTCTAATGTCCTCCTTAACCTCGTATACCCGTTCATAAGTGCTCTTCTCCTTGAATTTCATAAGAACAGAGCTGTTAGTGGATTGGATCATGACTCTTTTATCTGTCTGATTATCGTAACCTGCTTTGCTGATGGCACCAAGCACTGCGTCAATTATGGGCAACTGCAGATTCTCTATAAGATAAGCTGCATTCTGAAAATAACAGAAGAAATAATACAAATTCAGTCAAGATGGAAAACATTGTTATTCTGTTTCTGCACCATAAAAATAAGTAACAACAGCTTTTGACCACTCTACAGTTAGAATCTTGAACACCAAACCCAAATAATCTCAGCAATGCAACCTATAACAAGGAACATTTCTACCATATGTGACATCCAGAACCAACAAAATGACTCATTCAGTTGCATCAGTTGATTTTTTTTTTTTTTGATTGTATGTACATGTTGATATTATGAGGAAACAATTATAAAATGCTAGATGAACCCCCTTACCATGTAATACATGCAACACAAAAAGATAGTTCTAGAAGGATATCAAAATGTATGGAAATGTACTCGTGTGTTTTTATATACAGTTATTTCAATTGGAGGGGCCTACATTAAAAATATGTGGAGGTAGATTGGTGGAGACACAGGATCAGAGAAGATAATTCATAAAATTTCAAAAGAAACCTTTGAAAATTTTCCTGTACTGGGACTTCTAAAAAAAGATAAAGAAAGAAAGAAAGAAACTTTCCTGTACTGCGACAAACAGAAACAGCATGAGAGAAAGGATGGCATAGGAAAGACAACAAGCACTGAGAATGAGAATCAGAAGAGGTATGTTTCTCTTTTCTTTTGTCTTTTACTTTGTTGGGAAATGTTGGCAAACTAAAGTGGATGGCAAAGTGCAGGCAAGACTTTTATGCTTGTAATATAGGCAGCGTGAGTGTAACAGCAAAACTAAATGCAAAGATCTGTAAGTAAGGGGGTATAAACTCAAATACATTATTAGGACCAATGTGGTCGAGGGTAATTCAGGAAGGGGGAGAATAACAGAGACTTAAATAAGCCTAGGATATGGAGACTATACTCGATGAGAAAGAAAGAGGGGGCAAAGAGGAGTGAGTGAGTTAGTTAGTGGCTGAGTTTAGTTAGTGGCTGAGTTGGCACAAGGGCTAGGTTGTAACAGAATAGCCTTAGTTGGTAGTTTTGAGGAGCATTTCAACTCTGGAAGGGGTGTCCTGTGGAATAATAACCCTTGTAATAGCAGTGAAGTGCCTTTTATCTTTTCAATAACATACACTTCCTCTAGTTTATAAAGCTAGAGTTCTATCATTCCAATACAGGATATTCGTGATGTAAATAAGGTTAACATACTGATTATGACAGTATATTCTGGAAGAAGTAAAGGCCTAACCTCAATACTAATCAACACACCAGAAAGGGAGCTATTCTTTGCCAAGACCAAAAATTCAGAGAGTGTCAGAAAGCGTCCTTGATTTTTGAAGTTTGGATTCCGTTTCATGAAGAAGCTTGAGAATGGGTTTGATATTGCAGCTGTAATACAGTAAGGAAAACGTGAACAAAAGGTTCATAGACAGTGTAAGATAAACAACTGAAACCTGGTCATACATCTCCATAAAATTAACAAGCAGTTTAATTTTTTTTAAATATACAAGCTTATCATCTCTAGTGCCCTGAAACATTGCAAAGTCAAACACAAACCAACAAATACAAAGTTAAACCTAATGATTCCCTACAGAGACCATACAGTTTACCATAGCTTGTTTTGTCCTTTGATGATCTCAACCTTTGGTGTCTTGGTTCTCATGTTTTGAAGACAATGTCTACTTGAGTTACCAATAGTTTTCCATTATTACCATAGACTTCTTTATGTGGCCTTATTCTGCTTTGGACTTTTGTTGAGAATTTATTGCATATTATCAATATATTGCATAGTGCCTCACTTTTGTGTGCTTTTTGGTAAATTTAGCAGACAAAATCTAGAGGAGTCGTAATAAGAGGGAAAAAAAACAGAACAGAAATAAACTTACGAGATAAGCTCTTAATTTGAGTCCATGTCAAGTTAAAGGAGAATATCCCACTTTCTGGCTGAATCTCTGGAATCGTTGTGGAAAGGCTGCTATAATCTGTTTGAAGAACAGTTGTACTTTTGACAAGATTTATGGAGCTCATGCAAAATGGTATTCCATCATTTGACATTTGAACTGGACAGTCAATCACATCTGCACGATCTGAGATAGCCTTACTGTATGCTAAATCAGTGCACTCAGGGTAGTCTCCACTTGCACCATATTTTGAGATGACCAAAAGCTCAACTGCAACATGAAAATGGTGAATATAGATCAATGCTAACGTCCTGACAAATGACTGCAATTTTCTTTTTTCTGTTGCTAGCAGTGAAGAATATGTTTACCTTTCTCTGAAGCATTCCTCTGTAGATTAGCGAAACACCCTGTAACATCATTGGAGAAATCAACATGTCAAAGCAAATTAATAACATACAACCTAAGGAAATCATTTCAGAGAATTAAAGTAGATACAAATTAACATTTTTTTTTTGGTACATCGGAAAATTAAAAAGCAAAAACTAAAAGAAATAAAACAAGAAAATTCAGTCTATCAAAAAACACACTCCTGAAGCATCAGCTAATTCACAACCTGCACTGTTACTGACTGCATATTCGAGACAAATAAAGAGCAAACGAACCTGTTGCCTCCGATGGAGTTATAGGAAAATCAGAGAGAACACCATCGACAGAGAAGGCTCCATTATCAACAAAGTTCAAATATTCATTGATGGGATCAAAGCTGTAATTGTAGCTTAAAGGAACATCATTGTAAAACTCTGATGCATATACTTCTAGCCCTGCCTTGTGGGCATCCAAGACAATTGAAGTATAAGGTTGCAAGTACAATGAATTGTCCGTTGGCCATATGTAAGTGTTTGGGACTAGAATTCCAGAAGCAAATGATTTGATGAAGGTTAAATTCTTCGAGAGGGAATCATAATTCTGGTTTGTCCAGGGCTCAATATCATTTGGTCCAAGAAACCGGAAGATCAACTTAGTTATTTGTGGGATGAATCGTGGTTCAATACTTTGCAAGAAACCCACCTCTGGCGATGAGATAAAGTTAACCACCACTCTTTTTGATACAGAAAGGACATAGCTCCTCATATTCAATTTGTGTTCCAAGAAGAATTTATAGTGCTGCAAATGAACAATAGCAATGAAATGTGGGTCAAGTATTCCTTGAATAGCATCGCATTGAATCAAAGAATAAATAATTATTTTAATCTGTGAAAGCACTAAGAGAAATAACAACAATACTAGGATAAGCTTTCCTGGATAGAGAAGGCACTCATGTAAAATAGCTTCAGAAAAACAACCCATTTTTACCTGAATATTCAGCCATAATCCCTTTGGTTTTAGTGAAGCAACTTGTTCAACAGTTAGGATTTGGTAAAGATTTCCATCAAATAATTGAGAGCGTGAATAAATGCCCTGACTCACTGTCAAGTCAGGAAAAGAAGAAAAAAAGAACATCATATTTAAAAGGCCACAATAAAGGTGCATGAGCACAACAGCGAGCTGAATAATCATAATAATAGATACAAGTGGCAGAACCTGTTGGAAGCAGAAACATGCCTCATTATGGGAAATAATGAAAATGCATTATACCTATACATATATACACAAACCCATTTTCTATCATATTTGGCAGAAACTTAATTATCAAGGATAATTATTAGTCTATACAAAGGCAAGAAAAGGAAAACAGGTTAGAATTATAAAAGCCATTGCAGAGTCAAAAAGAGAAACATCTCTCCCAACAAACCAATCTATTCCGTCATTAACTACATGGAATTATATAACTTTGGAATTAGAAATGACATTATGCATGTGGCATGGAATCATATGTCTGTTCTACTTCCTTAAATAAGTGATCAGAAAATGTCCACGTTCAATCTCTAATTAATCCATTGGAATACGAAGTCAACAAGCAATACGAGCTCTTTGTTAACATCAAAACATGGCACCATTATACAAACAAGTTTAAGCTTAATCCAACTCACAGGTGACTTGTGACAATTCACTCGAGTTGAAATCCACTGGAAAATATCCTTTTGTCCTAACGCCATTCACGTTATATGAGTTGCTCCTATTTGGATAAACTTTGGCAATGTCAGTGGAATTTTCTAGCAATAGATCTGAGGTGCAAATTCCAGCAAAATCTCTTGTTAACTGCACATCACAGTACAGGATTACACCAGGATCACTAACCAGCTGGGCCAGTTGGTATGCAGCATAACTTGAATGAGGTAGAATTCCTGAAAATCCACCTCTCGCGATAATAGCAGGCGGATTTCCTGCAAAAGGAAAAGGAATGGGTTAATTGATCAAACAAACACTCCAACAGTAAAACAAGTCGCTAAAATTATGAAAACAACTCATTCGGAACAAATGTGTTTCCTTGGCCGTTGCTAAAGCTCTAATGAGACAATATCACTAAAACAAGCCATGAGCACTCTCTCTCCATGCAGAAGAATGGTGAATCTATATAGGTCAAAATCTAAAAGCATATTTAAATTTGCCTCATTAATTACATTTGCGAATATGATAACCGCCAAAACTAACTTAACTTACACAAGGAAATAAAATTTGGACGCAAATGCATGTAGACTAATTTTAATGACCAAAAGCAGGAAATTTTGGTTTCTTAAGTTTCTGAATTATCAAAGGGGAAAAAAAAAAAGTAGAAGAATAAAGCTCCTGGTTCTGAAGTTTAACATAACTATTTATCGAGCAAAACCGTAAAAGAAGAAACTTCTATTCAAACATCAACGAGGAAAGACAAAATCTGACTTCTGTCCATCACGCTCTCTCGTCCGTTTCCTTATAAACCAAACGAATGACTTAGGAAAGGAGAGAGAGAACAGTGTAATCGCGATAAGAAACAAAGAAGTCACTGTAGATTATCATAAAAAGGAAAGCATTCACTCTTAACTGCAGTTAGCTCTTAAGCCCAGAACCAAGTATGCATTCAATCAACCTGTCCACTTCCTCACCTAACAAACATGCCAAGTCTAACGACAAGAACGAAAATCTAGCTAGAGAAACTAGCTAAACGAAATCCAGTGCTTCATCGAGCAAGCAAAAGCAAGACTCACCGTTAAGTGTGAGCCAGCGAGAGGAGTTAGATTGCTGGGCAGAGGCCGGAGCTACGGAGCACAGAAGAAGAAGCAGCACAGTTGCTGCAGAAAGCATAGAAGTAAGAGCGCTTAGTATACACACCATTGGAGAAGTTATGTGATCCTTTAGAAAGAGAAAGAAATGGTAGAACAAGCCTGGCTCGGTGGGATACATTCCTATTCATATGTTCACCATATTTTGGAAAATGATATTTTCTTAATTAAAACGCTTTTATTTTAGTAATCCACTAATAGTAGGCATAGGCGTGGAACAGTGTGGGTCTCACTTGCCAGCTGTTTGATGATCACAACCAGCGTTCGTGATAACGAAGATGATTGATTGGTGTGTAAGCGTAAAGTTTACTGCTACTGCCTTGTTTTCATTCACGTATCAGATCCTAAATAAAACATCACAAGGGTCCTGTGAATCACTTACCAGCGAGTTACCTCCGCCTCATCAGTAGGACTCGGTCGTGGCAACCCGAAAAGTAGGGTAATTAGACAACAACTGGACGTAGGTCCACGACATGTCGCGACCACTGACTCAACGGTGGAATAGTATCATAGTATGATATACTCTTTTTGTACTGTTTTTGAACATTCTCTATTGAAAGGTTTTTCTCCACATCAATGTTTTATTAAGGAAAACATTGTGGGAAATTAAAATATTTTGAAGTCACAAATAAATAATAAAGATAGATATTATTTGAAGTTCTCAATCTCCTAATAAAGTAAAAAGGTAGTATAAAGTAAAAAGGTAATATATAAATAATGGTAACTCTTATTCTAAAGAAGTTCGTATCACACCTATCATGAGATGTGATGTGAACTGAAAAAAAAGGGGGAAGAAAACGAAGATGGTCAGTTCTGATGGATGCTACATCAGACAATCACGTAAATGATTTCGGCGGAACTATATATAATCACGGGGTCCCACATTAGAAAAGAAAATACATTAAAATACATTGAGCGCACTCAATGCCGTGTATATAGGTAGGTAGTAGGGAAAGGAAATTATGATTGTTTGTGTTCTGGCTGAAAGCATTTTCACGTATACACATACTTGGAAGTTACCCTCATTTTTCATGTATTTACGTTGTAAGTAATAATTGGACTATTAAAATCCTGATGCTAACGGCATATTGGTTGGTAAGTATATTAAATAAAGAAACCATTTCTTTCTAGGCTTGATGAATCAGCTTATATGAACTTTGACTTGATTTGTCTCAAAATTAACGAGCTAAGTTTGATTTGATTGGATTTGAGGTTCAAATTATCAAGGCTCAACTTAGCCAGAAATCTGATAGTTATAAGGAAAACAATTTTTATAGAAAAAGACATCATTTTTTAATTTAATGAAAAATAAAAATTTCAAAACAATAATACTTTTAATTTAATTAAAAAATAAAAAAATTTAAAACAAGCCAAGTCAACTTTTGACAACCCAGGTCAGTCAAGCTTAATTATCTTGAACCTAATCGAGCCTTAGACTAAACCGAAGCTTGGAAAAGCCTTGTTCCGCCTAATCTATTCTCAACCTTACGTCCTTTTAGTATGGTCCCGGGATATGGACCTTGAGCAGAAGTCCCCATCAGATAGTGTTCAACACAAACCAAAAGGCAAGTTTCTATAATGTTCACAAGTGGATTATTGTAGCAGAACTTTTATTTCAGGGTAGACTTTGAAGCCTTCAAAGTCTGCTCAACTTTATTAGACCTATAGAAGAAACCAAGAGATATTGTGAGTCCTAAAGTCGTTTTTCTTCAAGAAGTATGTCAAATCCTACAGCAAGAGGCAAGTGGGCATTTGATGGGGGAGAGTGACTATCAAATGATAACATCACACACATGGGTGGACCATATGATCATTAATCTCTCGATAGACAATACGCACAGTAGTCAGTTTGCTCCAATTATTCTCTTCATCAATGTAGACAAATGCGAGTCGTTTAGTTCAACAGTGACTTTAGTCTGTGATTTTTACCTACAACAAACAGTTTTATGGCATAAGTAAGTTTGTCAATTTCCAGTGGTAATCGTGTGGCAGAGATGTGAAATATTAAGAAGATGGCGGCTAAATTAATTGCGTGAAAACCATCGATTTTTCTTAAATTTTGGTTCGTCTTGACTTCTGAACTAATTATGAAATAGTTTTTCAAGATATTTTTGTTAACAAATAAAATGAAACACTATTCTTCTCATTTTCTAGTCAAGCCTACTTGCTTCCAAGAGTGGCAAACTGTCACGTGGTTCTTATTAAAAGTTTTTCAATTCTTCTCTTTTTTATCCAAAATTAATTTTAACTTTTAATATATTCTTTTTTCTTTTTAATAAAATACCTATAAAAAAATCAACCTCACATGAATAACTTAATTAATATCATTTATTTTATTAATATTTTCAAGTTTGATTTTCACTCTTTTTAAGGTCAAACTTTATTCACTGGTCAACTCTTGATCAAACTCTCAAAACAAAATAATTTTTGAGCCCTAATTTGATCCCCGAGTTATCCTCGAACAATACTATCCGATATCAAATAAAATAAAATGCAGTTTAGGTCCCGCATGTCACTATTCACTTCGAAATACACTATTCGCGACCCCAAAAATAATATTCATGAAATCGTTTACATTAATATTTAATTAGAATTATTTGTAATTTTAATTCTAATTTCAATTAAACTATTTAATATCCTACACTTATTATAAATAAGCTTAAGTTCTAAAGACGCTAGTACTCCTTCCCTAATTCACTTTGTAATAATTATAGAGTTCTCTCAACATATTTTGTAGATGTTACAGGTCAAACATTTATGTAGTTACGGCGGTCGAGATGAGGCAAATCCAAAAATAGTTCAAGAAATACAATAAATTATGATCATGTTTCAAAATAAAGTACGAAATATGATTTATTCTTTATTATGATTTATGTGTTAATTATTTTATATAATTTAAAGTAATTTTAACTTTTAAAAAATCAAAATGAAAAGTTTCACTATTTTGCTACATGCGGAATAAGATCTCCCTATAATTTTTTAACACTTTTAACATTCAAATCAATCACATATCAAAGACAAATTAATGAATTTAATATCTGGGTTTGGACAAGGGCATGCTAGGGCTTGATGGTGTCACCACCGGTCACAGTGTTAAAACTGTTGGTGTTTTGGTTATTCCAAAACTTGATTAATGCATTCTTTTATTGTTTTTTTTCAGTTATGAACGTTGTGATGTAACGTTCATCATCTTATTACCATAGTTATGACCAATAACTTTATTAACGTTCCTTCTTGCTTTAATATGTCTTTACTCTATTGTCAACGTATGAATCCTTTCTGTTATATATATACAGCTAACATTTTGTTCTTTTGGCTCTCTCCTACTGTCACGATTCTGCTTATTTTTTCTATACAAGGGACACATCTTCTTCCATGTAAAAAAAAACCTTTTATATACATATCTTGTTGTCTTTTCTATTTTGCCTTTGGTTTGCTTTTATTAATTTTTAGAGACAGTTCTTACTTTACCTTTTGGAGTGCACCAAAGTTGGTGGAGAAGGCATTAACCTTAAGATCCCATTTTCCTGCTGAACCGTATAAGGGGAATTTCTAACTTAGGACAGTGATTTTCACGACACCTTGCATTTCAAATAAGTTGTTCCAATTTTTTAATGCTTTTTCGCTAATAATCTAAGTTGGAAAATTATTATTGCATTGCTATTGTTTGTTGGAAATTACAGCAATTTTGCTGCTACATATTTATTTTGGTAGAAGTCGGAATACGGTGTTGTTTTCTTCATATTGTTTGATTATTTCGTGTAAGAAATTTCTGCCTTTGGGTTTAATATGTCATCTACAAATGAGACCAACATAGGTTCCGCATTTACTGTTCCCTACATAGGTTCTGCCCCTATCACCGTAGCCCAGAGGATTATACCTAACATAACTAGATTAGAGCCTCTAGATGGGAGAAATTTTAAATGATGGTTTGATAAAACTTTGTTTTACTTTCAACAATACAAAATCGATTATGTACTGTTTCAAGAGATTCCTAGTCACAATACTGACTCTAAGATTACTAAGGATAACTGTACCCCTGACTATACAATAAATCCTTTGTTTGATATCTACTGCAAGTACAAAATTGCTAAGAAAATTTGGGATACTTTAAAAGTGAAATATGGGACAGATAACGTCAGTACTAAGAAATATGCAGTTACTAGGTGGTTAAAATTTACCGTTATTGATGGACCAACTACATAAGTATGAAAATCTAGTTGCTGAAATCCTTGTTGAAGGGTATGAAAATATGTGAGTTGTTTCAAGCTAATGCTCTTATTGAGAAACTACCTGCCTCATGGAAAGAGTATAAAACCAGTTGAGACATAAGAAGAAAGACATGAAGCTTCAGGAGTTGATAGGACATATAAAGATTGAGAATACTAATTATGCAAAAGATAAGACCAAAATACTCACCCTTGTCCTTACTGTTAAGGCTCATGTGGTAGAACATAGAAATGCTAATAACTTCAAGAAGAATGGTGGACAAAACAAGTCTTTCAACAACAAGTAGGGTTAGTTTAAACAGAAAAGGATTGAAGGTGACTGTTAGTAGCGCCACAAGCCAAGCCATAATGCTGCCAATTGTCAAGCTAGAATCAACTATGAGAAGAAAGGTCAAGGATAGAAATCATGATAGTTCAGGAAAGGAAACCAGATGGGGGTATCAACGGGGTAACTAAAAGAGCTTTGGTAAGCCTCAAGCTAATATGGTTAAAGCTGGTGATGACGAGGAGATCATTACTGCTGTGGTATCTGAAATCAACCTTGCTGGAAATTTGGTCTAGTGGATCGTTGACACAAGAGTCACACGCCACATCTGCACCAACAAGGATCTGTTCAACGACTTAAATGATACTGCTGGTGATGAATTCAGATACATGGACAACTCTAGCAAAGTTCGTATCCAAGGAGTTGGGAAGATCACTCTCAAACTCACTTTTAGAAAAGTATTGGCATTAGAAAATGTTTTATTTGTTCCTAATGTATGTAGAAACTTGATTTTTGATGCATTGCTTAACAAAGCCGGTGTGAAACAGACCTTTGATTCTGATAAGCTAGTTCTGACTAAGAACGAGAACTTTGCTAAAAAAGGGTTTGTAATGGGGGCTTATTTGTACTTGATGTTGAAATGAATACATCTACTTCTTCTACTTATATTATTGAGTCTTTAGACCTATGACACTCTAGACTTGGGCATGTGAATGTGAGGTCAATTAAAAGGATGCAAAGCTTAAACTTGTTAACTAACCAGATCACTAATGAAATAGAAAAATGTCAAATTTATGTTGAGGCTAAACACTCTAAGAAACCTTTTAAATCAGTGACTGAGAGAGAGTCACAATTGTTGGACTTGGTGCACACAGATTTGGGTGATTTTAAGAATTGTATGAGTAAAGGAAGCATTAGATATTATATTACCTTTGTGGATGATTGTTTTAGATTACTTTTAAAAAATAAAAGTGGTGCAGAGGAAATGTTTATGAAATACAAGCTGAGGTTGAGAACTAATTGGAAAGGAAAATTAAGAGATTAAGGTCTGATCGAGGAGGTGAATATAGTAATGATTTTCTTGCTGATTTTTGTGAAAAAGTTGGTATTATTTATGAGCTTTCAGCCTCTTATACACCTGAACAAAATGGAATAGTGAAGAGAAAAAATCGAACATCAAAAACATGATGAATGCAATATTGATTTCCTCCGGTTTACTTGATTTTATGTTGGAGGAGCTATTCTTTCAACTTGTTATGTTCTAAGCAGAGTCCCTTGTAAGAAACTAGATCAAATACCTTACGAAATTTAGAGAGGCTATCCACCTAACTTGCATTTTTTAAAAGTGTGGAGGTGTCTTGCTAAGGTTGCTCTACCTGAACAGAAGAAGAAGAAAATTGGACCTAAGACCATTAATTCAATTTTTGTGAGATATGCCTCTAATAATGCTACCTACAGATTTATGGTTAAAGAGGGATCTAACACTTATGGACTAATTATGGAGTCAAGAGGTGTAATGTTCTTTGAGGATATATATCCTATAAAAGTGAGTGTACAAGTTCCTAGAGAGTCTGTCCCTAGTTCTTCTACTAATGATGAAGTAGAGGAAGAGGAAAATGTTGAACTACAGAGAAGCAAAAGAGCTAGAGTACCCACTAATTTTAGTTTTGACTTTATTTTTTGGTTTGTGGCAAAAAAAACTGAGGAAATAGATGACGGTTTTGTGGTGACTTATATTATTGCGGAAGATCCCAAAACTTATGAGGAAGCAATGAGATCTGTGGATGCTACATTTTGGAAGGAAGTTATAGATTGTGAGTTAGAGTCAATCACGTCTAATAAAACTTAGGTTTTAGTTGATCTACCTCGATGGTGTAAGCCTTTAGAGTGTAAGTGGATTTTTAAAAAGAAATTGAGACCTAAAGGAACCATTGAGAGGTTTAAGGTAAAACTTGTGATTAAAGGCTTTAAATAAAAAGAAGGATTGATCTTTTTTGACACTTACTCTCCTGTTACTAAAATTGCATCTATAAGAATGTTGTTTGCTATTATCTTGGTATTTAAACTTTATGCGTATCAAATAGATGTTAAGACAACTTTCTTGAATGGTGAACTTGATGAGAAAATTTTTATGGTTCAATCGGAGGGGTTTAGAGTGCCTAGTCAAGAACAAAATGTGTGTAAGTTGGTTAAGTCCTTGTATGGACTTAAACAAGCTCCCAAACAGTGGCACGGGAAATTTGAAAGTGAGATTTTCAAACATGGTTTCACCTCTTGTGATGCTAATTCTTGCATATACGTGAAATCTAATATCAATGACTATGTAATCATAACTCTTTATGTGGATGATATGCTTATTTTTTATACTAGTTTATCTGTCATTGATACTACCAAAAGCTTGCTAAAGTCTTCTTTTGATATGAAAGATCTTGGACATGTGGACTTTATTTTAAGAATCAAAGTTGATAAGACTAACTCTGGTTTTAGTTTGAATCAAACTTATCATATTGAGAAAATTTTGAAGAAGTTTGGTTAATATGATGTTGATCCAGTCAAGATTCCCTATGACGCTAGTGTTACTTTAAAGAAAAATCTTGGTAACAATGTAAACCAAGCTTAGTATGCTAAAATTCTTGGTAGTGTGATGCTCGTAATGAACTATTTTCGTCCTGATATTGCATACTGCATGAGTAGCCTTAGTAAGTATACTCATAATCCTAGTCAAGAGTATTGGAATGCATTGATTCGTTTGTTGAGGTATTTGAAAGGTACTATGCATTATGGATTATCATTTGGTGGTCATCCTCTTGTATTAGAGGGGTATTCTGATGCTAACTGAGTTATAGAGAGTGATGATATACAATTTATGAGTGGTTATATTTTACCTTAGCAAGAGCTACTGTGTCTTGGAAATCATCCAAGCAAACCTATATTGTGAGATCAATAATGGAGGCTAACTTTATGACTTTGGAATTGGCAGGACGGGAAGTTGAGTGGCTAAGGAATCTCTTAGCGAATATCTCACTTTGGGAAAAACCAATTCTTTTTGTGTTCCTTCATTGTGATTCACAGGTTGGCGTTCATGTTGCCAAGAACAAGACATATAATGCTAAAAGTAGACATATTAGATCGAGACATAAAATTGTCTATACTTTAAATAGACATGGTGTAATTTCTCTAGACAGTGTCAAGTCAAAAAGAAACTTATTGTACCCATTTAGAAAATCTTTGAGTAGAAAACTAGTTTACAGTATGCTAAAAGGATGAGGTTGAGCTCAATTGTATGTAACCTCATAATGAACATCCGTTTTGGGAAACCAAGTTAAATGGGTCAAACGAAGTTATGTGGTGATTACTTATTTGTACATTGTTTGTAGTATAATACTGAGCTATATTCCGTTGTTGAATAGCATCCTTAGGATGACTTTACTGTATTTGACGAGGTTGGATTGTTTAATTCTTAATGAGTTCCATAGCACAAGTTTGGATGGTGTGAGCAGTATAGGGACTCACCTATATGATTTTAGGGGGCTAACCACCCTCCAATGAGAGTATTTGGTCTATCTCTTTAAAGCGATCATTAGATTAGGGCATTTTGAGGCTATTTATTTTTCTAGTAGGTTTTGTCTCTAAAATTGCTTAGACACCAAGTTCAAGACTTAGTTCACCTGGTTGTTGGCCTATTTTTCTCCAAAATTGTTACAACAATTTTTGGACCAAGTGGAGGATTGTTGGTGTTTTGGTTGTTCCAAAACTTGATTAATGCATTCGTTTATTGTTTTTTGTTCAGTTACTAACGTTATGATGTAACGTTCATCATGTTATTACCGTAGTTATGGCCAATAACGTTACTAACGTTCCTTCTTGCTTTAATACGTCTTTACTCCATTGTCAACGTATGAATCCTTTCTGATATATATATACGACTCACACTTGGTTCTTTTGGCTATCTGCCTCTGTCACGATTCTGCTCATTTTTTCTATACAAGGCACACATTTTCTTCTACATAAAAATCACCTTTTGTACACATATCTTCTTGTCTTTTTTTTTTTTAATTTTGCCTTTGTCTATTTTTATTAATTTTTAGCGACAGTTTCTACTCCGCTCTTTAGAGTGCACTGAAGTTGCTGGAGAAGGCGTTAATATTAAGGTCGGATGAGGAATTTTCGACTTCGGACGGTGATTTTCACGACATCTTGCATTTCAGATAAGCCGTTCTAATTTTTTTAATGATTTTTTGCTAACAAGATCCAGTCGTGTGTCGTGTGTCTTATGTCAGTGTTTAGTTTGTTAGTGACTTGTTAGAAGAAATACATGGATGAACGAGTCCACCACTACCATTTTGATAGCAACCCCATTCTCTTTTGTCACCCTCTCTCTCGCATGCCAAACTTCCCTTTTTGTGCTACTTCGATCTGGTCCCCCGTGATCCCCCCCCATTAAATGAGTCCACCAACCATTCACATCTATACTTTTTTTTTTCTTTATTTTACTTGTTTTGATATTCTTATATGATTGTATATGGTGACAAAATCTCCTTTTTTTTCCTCTGAATATTGGATGCTTTTAAACGCTTCCTGTTATGATTTAGTATCCAAAATTGTTAAGCTTATATAAAAGCAAACAAACATTTATTATATGTTAAAAGGTGACGAATTCCCTAATCCATGGTGATTTGTTAGCATGGAGACGTGAGGAGCATAGAAACACAAAACACAAATTCGGTGGCTAGTATAAGGGAGTTCACTCTTGAAATTTAAGTTTCCTTGGCGAATTCATCGGTCAGGTGATTGTTAATAATCAAGGCCCTAACCTGCTGTTACATACACTTCCGTTGGTGCGTATACAATCTTCACTCAGCTTTTTCAGACGTCTAAATACAGGGCAAACTTGGAATAAAGAGAGAACAAGCTCCCTTATTAAATCCATTATAAAATGAACTTAGGTGCACAACTTTCGCTTTTATCAGGCATGCATATCTTAGCCCTTGGAAAGGGGGGAGAGTTCTCACGTTGCCATGGATGCATATCTGGGGTACGCACCGTTTGAGCACGTTGGACGCCTACTTGATACTCATGACTTGTTCTTTTGATTACAACGTGTATTCTGCAGGTTGCTAAATTCTTAATGTTCTTAATTACTTCACTCGCATGCATTTTGCACTTGAAAGACATTAGAATCTCAACATGTAGGTGAAGGGATGGTAAACGAAGTCATTTGAGCTTTGTAAAATGTGAAATAACAAGGCTTGATATGAAAAATGGCTTCTTACAATTCTCCGGGAACAGGCGCATGTTTGCAACATAATGTAAACTGAATCCATCCAAATTTAAAATGTATGTCCAATTCAAAAATCAACAACTTAAATGCAGCCCTATGTTTGATCCGAAGAACAATCAGATATTAATCAATTCAACGACATTTGTTCAGTGTTCTTTGTTTTGAACTGAAATGCGTTCATTCCGCGACTTGTTTGACTAATGTGTTATATAAACATAATTTAGTTAAAGTCTCTTTATGTTATCACTGGTGGTATAATGTGCTTATACTTGGTGAATGTTCGTCTTAGCAACTCCCAAGAACTTCCAACAAAGCAGCATGAAACAAACCTCAATGCCGCCTTTTCATCCACCGTCTTGATTATTGGCTATTCCATTGTTATGCATACCGAAGATGATATATCTCTTCTCTTGGCTACATATTCCTTTTATGCATAGAGTAGCAAGAACAAAGCAGTCCGATTTCTTATCCTACAATTTGTTTTCATTTGCCAAAAAAACATAAACTCAAAATGAGAATTGAAAACTAAAAATCATAATAGAAAACAAAAGTAAAATCAAACGACTCCTAAAAAATTAATAATAAAAAATATATGCTCAAAAGAGTTACAAAGTAAACATGAAGCTTTTATAAATCAATTAAGAAATATCAAAGGGCGAACAAGTCATTAACATTGAATACTCAAAACATAAATGCACTTAATATTCAAAAGAAGCTGTTAAAGAAATATCTAATAGATAGGATTGTTACAAGGTGTCAAAACTCTCCGACTACCTTGTCTTTGTTTTGCTGCTTACATCTTTGTTTTTTCTCTGGTCCTATTCTCACAGCATTGCTTTCTGTTAACCCACCTTGTCACCCTTATTTCCCTCACCTTCTTCTGTTGCATACTGCTGTCCTCATCATCTTTTGAGAACCTATGATCTCCTTGTTCCAGTGCATGTCCATGCAACATCATCCCTTGCTCCTCTCTTCATCACTCATCCCTCCAGCATCTTCATTTTAGACATTATCTAGTTTTGTCATCAATATCCATTAGTCATTACCCTCTTTCTATGACTTAGGAAATTTTTTTACCTCTGAATTCCACTTCTACACCCTTGCAACTAGCTCCATCTTTCCCTAAGTATCAAACCACACCTTCATCCAATTCCCTTTATCATTCTAATCCCATAAAGAATCCCATTAAAAAGTGTTGGATATAAGCGGCAAATGACTTCAGACCTGAGTTTAAGTTAAGCTTCTAACCTCCTAATGAGTCTGTTCATCGTAGAATTGTCTCTCCACCTTTAGATCTCCTTAAAGCAGGTGCTAAGAAATGGAATTATACTCTACTTAGATAAAAGAGCTATAATTACTGTCATGAAACAATGAACTCTAAATAACTGGAAACAACATGAATTATAGGAAGTGCTAGTTAATGATGAATATGTTTTTCTCTTCAAGTTCTCCTATCTAGAATTTGCTAAAGAGATATTACAGGCTATTCCATGGCATGTTCAGAAGAACCCACTTTTTCCCTAAGTCTGGCACCCTGCTTTAAATTTGGAAGTGATTAAATAAGAGCATATATCAATTTGGACTTGTATACATGCTGCACCAATTGAGCACTAGACAACACATGGCCTTAGTCACTTGGCAAGCCTCATTAGCAAGCCAATATATATGGATCAAGCCACTTTAGAAATCAAAAGAATCAACTTTGCGAGAATGTGTATCTTGATAACCTTGATGGCCAATCTACCTGAGGAAATTCCAATCATTAGGCTTGATGAGAACATGGAACCAGTAAAAGATCAATTGAAGGCGTCTTATGCTTAAAAGCCCCAAACGAAAAACAAAAAGGCATACAACCTACAAGGAAAGTCTTTAAAATTGTTGAATATTAGGAACTCAAAGAATTGAACACTACAGATGATGAAACGCAAATGTCAGTGTCAATCAACCCTGCTAAATGTAATACTCGCACTTTAAATGGAAAAGAGGGCAACTCTCCACTAGTGAATGATTTAAATGGTGACAAGTAAATAAGCCTACTAGGAAATACAGAGACTTTTGAGGATCATCCATAAACTGAAGGAGTGTAAATCAAGAAAAGATGAGTAATAAAGCTCTTTAAAGAATAATCTCTTTAAAGAATGATGTTCGTAAGATGGACTCTCAATACCAACTACTAGATGGGGCTTTTAATCACTTCTTCGGCATCATGATTCCCACAAATGCTCACTCATCTATTCCTCTTCTTAGAGAAATCATTAAGGGGTGTTTGAATGCTTAAGAAGCAGAAATCTTAAGTAAACTGGTAACTACACAAGAGAATAAAGATGTTTTAAAATCTTTAAACCTTTATAAGGCTCCTGGCCTTAATGGTTTCAATCTGATTTTTTTAATCAAATCATGGCCTTTAACCAAACAAATGGTTACAGATGCTATTTTAGAATTCTTTAACAAAGGATCCCTTCTCACTGAGCTTAACAAAACCTTCATCAATTCCCAAAGGTGGTGCGAGAAATCTTTTTTAGATTTTTAATACACATTGCCTACTACAACTCCATCTATAAAATCATTGCAAAATCATAACTCACATGTCAAAGAATGTGCTCCAGAATCACATTGATCCAACATAAGGTGCCTACATCCCTAGAAGAATCATTGACGAAAACGTCTTATTATTATAGGAATTGATAAAAACCTATTCTAAAAGAAGAGGCAATAAGAATTGTATATATAAAATTGATCTAAAGAAAGCATATGATAGTTTAGATTGGGAGTTCATCATTAATACCCTGAATGCAATAGAATTTCTAGAATCTTTTAGCCAGTGGATCAAACAATGCATAACCACTCCTTCTTACAACATTCTGATTAATGGACAACCCATTAAATCCTTCAAAAGCTATAAAGGAATTCATTAGGTGACCACATATCACCTTACTTATTTATTTTGGTGATGGAAGTGTTAAACAAACTTATTCGAAGAGTATTTGAAAGAACTATTCATTTCAAATTCCATTGTAGATACAAGAGAATGCAAATCATAAATATGAGTTTTACTGATGAACTAATAATTCTTTCTAAAGCTAATTCCAAATCAATTTCAACTCTTATGACATCTCTAAAAGTGTTCAACAAACTGTATTGCCTAGAGATCAATTACACTAGAGTGGTATCTACTTGTCTAGGAGTGTCATAAGCTAGGAACAAAATATAAGGTTATTATTGGATTCAATCTTTGTCACTTTCCTATGCTTTGTCTTGGCATTATAGTAGCTGCTTCAAAAATTGACATTGAGAGACTATAATATTCTAATTGATAGGATTAACAACATAATATTTAGCTAGGGAGCTAAGATACTACCCATAGTTAGTAGAGCTCAACTTATTGCTTTAGCTTAAAACTCCATCAATGTATAATAGGCAGCTCATGTTACATTCCCTGCTTCTATTATTGAAACCATTGATAGGATCTTCAAAAAATTCCTCTAGTTAGGTAGCAAGGAAACTTTAAACAAAGCCAAAATGGAATGGAATGATGTATGTGCTCCTAGAGATGAAGGAGGTCTGAGCATAAGTCCTTTTAAGACACTAAACATGGCATGCTCACTAAAACAATTTGGAGATTGTTGAAGGATAACAAGCCTTATAGATCAAATGGATTTATGATATCTAAATCAAAGGTAAAAGAATATGGAATATTCACCTAAAATCCTCTGCTTCATCTCAATGAAAGTTATTTTGAAAATCAGAGATAGGTTCAGGTTAGAAATTATTTACCGAGTTGGAAATGGAAGATTAATAAAATTCTGGCACGATAATTGGCTGTCAGTTGGACCTTCGACTAACTTAAGTTATGTTACAACTCTCAAACCTCTTATTCAATAAGAGATGACATTAGGTACAACTCTATTTAATAAGGAAATCTTCAGACACACACTTATTCCTAACTTAGGCCTTGTTTGGCAATCGGCTGATTGCATTAGCTGATAGCTGATTTTATCAGCTGATTTGACTAGCGGATTGCATTAGCTGTTTGTTAGAGATGTTTAGTAAAATTAGTTGTTTAGTATTAACTGTTTATGTGTAAAATGATTTCTAAGGACATGACTTAAAAAAATGCAAGGAAAAATCAATTTACCTTGTCTCTGCAAATTTGATTTTTAACTCTTCCCATTAGTCTAAGTATGTTCAATCATATCGAAGAGGTCGTGTATCGGGGCTAAATGCATCAAAATAAAAGTTATTAATTGATGTATTAATTTACATATAATTATTTTTAATAGAAGTATAATAATTTTTAAATATGTAAAGCTAATTAATTTTTATTAATTAATAAATATATGTTTTTTATTTTATTAATAATTAATATGATAATAAAATAAAATATATTAATTTTATTAATAATTAATAATCAATATGATAATAAAATAAAATTTTACTCAGTTTTTATTTATTACATAATAATGCTAATATATAAGATGATAAATTACTCATATTTTATTTATAATACATATTTTATAATTAATTGTTAATTAATTTATTAATAAATAAAATTTATATTTTTACAATTTATATTAGCAAAAAGAATTGTAAACTTGCTCACTCTTTTATTACATAAGAAAAGGTATGATTGAGTTTTAAAAATAAATAAGTAGCTGATTCAACAAAACACTCCTTTACATTAGCGTTTTGTTTTTTTGACTGTTTGAAGACAAACAACTATTGTTTCAGCTGTACTTCAAATAGCATTTATAACTATTTGAAGAATCAAATAGCTGAAGCATGCCAATCAGCTAAAAACATAGCTGATTGGCAGCTTACCAAACGAGGCCAAATTGAAGCCACCATGTTCGGAGTTTTAATCCTATATTATTAAATTTGGTTCATATAACGTTTTAATGAGATTTAAGGAAGAAATGGATTTCAAAGTATAAACCCAATCACGCAGTTTCTGTTCATTCTCTTTTGCTGGCTTTAATTTACTCAACTTTATCCTAAGTGTTTTTTTTGGTCTCGTTAATTCACTTGCAGCTATTAGGTTTGCAATAATGAGGTAAATCTACAAGCTTTCATACTTTATCATGCTTAATGGATTGAATCTAATTTCTTATTGCATCCCATTATAAATCGGCATGATGTAAAAAAACCAGCTTCTTTAAAAATAACTAGATCTAATATATGTCCACTGAAAGAATAATTAAAGAAACATTTTTTATTAATGTCATGATTAATCAATATAATTAGATTAATCATATAATTACATCATGCTAAATTAAAAAATTGGATTGATAAATATCTAAAAATTAAAGAGGAATTGAATTCATTGTTATTTTCTAGTAAATGAAGCAACAAAGATGTAGAGGATTAACTACTGCTATTCCAAACCTTGAAAAACCTACACACAGTTCTCACGGGCCAAACTAACAATTATAGGAAGCTCATGAACACGGGTTTAATGACACGTATGAAATCTTGGCATCTAATTAATCGAGGTTTGAACAAAATTATGTTTATTATTTATTATGTTACGCTAAAAAATTAAATGATAAAATTCTATCATCCAATATTACAGTCTTATTCACAAAATAAATTATGTAATCAAATAAATTAGCAGATTTTTTTCACTCTAGTATATCTTTTTAATTGAATTAGTTCAGTATATTCTTGTACCTTTAAAACCTTAGTTCATGTAGGTATAAAATCCTATCCATGTATTAATATGATAGTGAGATCTTGATCCATTAATTATGAAATAAACGTAGTATTCACTCTTCTATCATCTTTCAGGTGAGGATGACCACTCTCATCGTAGGCATTGTGCTTCATAAACTTAGCTATTTGTGATTATGCTATTATAGATCATTCATTTCTATAATAAAATCTACATCTCATAGAGTGGTAGGATATCCCACAAATTATTATATTAATTATATTTGTTTAGTTTATGTTTGATATTTTTATTGTATGTATCTTATTGTTATTTTCTAATTAAAATTTAAGAAATTAGTTTTTTAAAAATTAAAAAGATTATCCAGAAATACACATTAAATACTAAGATTTTAAAAATTCAAGAATTTTAAAAATTAAGAGATTTTTCTAAAATATTATTAAAAAATATGAAAGTGTATCTCTTTTAACTCTGAAATTATTTATGCGGTTAGACGGTGGAGGATATCTTCTAAGTTTGACGTTGTGACCGCAAGTAATGTCGACAATACCGTCGTCATTCGGTTCCTAATCAGGATTCACGAGTATGTTGCCATTTTGAACTTTTGCTTAGAAGTGTAGATCAGTTTCATAAAATTCAAAAATATTTCAATTAAAACCCCATTATGTCAGTGTACTATTAAATATAATTTTAATTATTATTTATTATATTGAATTTTATTTTAAACTATTATATCACATGGGTCATTTTTTTTAATTATAATTTGTAAAAATTTGTAGAAAATTGAATAAAACATAAAACCTTTTCATCTCTTTTTCTTGTATATAAGACTTTAAAAACTCACAATTAAATACTCAAATTTTTAAAATTTTTCAATTCTAGCCCGACATTAGTGTATACATTAAATTTGCTAATATGACTTATCACGTATCTTAAAAACTTTAAATACTTATACACATCAAATCTAATTAAACTAATTAATTGAATTTAACTAAATTATGTCGTTTAATTAAACTATGCTGAAGTTGATGCATCGAGACATCACTCTCCCCCGATTTCTCTTTCGCATTTAGATTCTTCAAATTCGTCAACACCCTTCTATGTGGTCCACGCGTATCAAGCACCTTTTGTACAACTTCAAAACTCTCGTCTCCTTTACATCACTCTCCCTTGATTTCTCTTTCGCATTTAGATTCTTCAAATTTGTCAACACCCTTATATGTGGTCCACGCATATCAAGCATTGTACTACGTCAAAACTCTCCTCTTCTTTTTTTTTTGTCAGCAGCAACTCCTCCTCTGTTACATACTAGTCTTGTTTCTTCCTCTTTCCTTTCATCCATAGCCTTCCTTTTGTTTTGTCCATAGTTCGAGTTTGAATCTTCTTCTCATCCTCTAAGTGAAGTAATTTATTTGATGCTTCTTTAAAAACATTAAACCCCATACCTATATTCTTTTATTTAAGAATTTAATCTTAAAACGACGTAGTTTAGTTATATTTAATTAGTTAATTTAGTTAAACGACATAATTTAATTAAATTTAATTAATTTATTTAGGTAGGCCTGAAGTATATAAGTGTTTGAGGTTTTTGTAACACGTAATAAGTCGTGTCAGCAAACTTAGCCGAGACATTAACGTTGCATTATAATTAGAAAATTTGAAAGTTTGAGTATTTAATTATCATTTTTTAAAGTTTAGGTTATAATTACAAAATTAAATAAATTTTAGAATTTTGTAGTTAATCTTTGATATATTATGTGAAATTGGGAGTCTTAAAACTTTGACATGTAAACTAATACATAATCATTTTACTTTACACAAGACTTGTTTAAACTAATTTTAACATATACTAAGATTATAATTCGAAATTAAAACAAGGTAAATATTTGGAATAGAGTTATTTTCATTATATTTCAGTTTTCTAAAAACTAATTACTTAATTAATTTTTTAAACAATTATTTTGTTTTGTCCAACGTGTTGGTTCATATACGAGGTCACAAATTCCTTTGCACACACAGTGAGACCAACGTGTGCGTATGATCGAACGACACCTTAGGACTTTTGCATCAATATTAGGTACCATTTGACCACTGTCCAGTCGATCTTCAGTCACAATATAGTCCTTTAAAATTAATAAATTGTTCCGGCACGAATATGAAACATCCTAAGAGGTAAGATCTTTTGTATCGATTATAGTATTTTTATCATGTTTATTAAATTTTATTCATATATTTACGTGGGTCTTATATAAATGTATGGATGAGATTTAATGAAATATGATTAGAGTAGAGTAAGTGAAACAAAAGATTTGATAGGCTTAATTTCAAAAATTAAGATTTCTAACTACAAATAATTATTGAAGTTTAGGAGAGAGATATTAATTGAATGCGGTCGTTTTTAAACTTTGAGTTAGAGATTGAATTCAATTCCCTAATTTTGAAAACGCTTTATGAGTCAGAATATAGAAAGAGTTATCGTCTTATTATATATATCTTCCTTTAATTTTGAAACGATAGTATTTAATTATTTTGCTCTATCTAAATTTCAATGAAAATATTCTAAAAAAATTAAAATGTAATATTCATGTCATTATAAGTTTTCTCAAAGTTATGTTCTTGTAAGTTCTTTTATAATTAATACTAAACAGTTAATTTTATTAAACATCTTTAAATAAATATTTGATATTATTTACTGGTCAAATTAACTATATTAATTTATCGTCAACTAACAGCTGATACAATCAACTAATAGTTAATATAATCTGCTGGTTACCAAATAAGGCTAAAGTATTTACATGATATTTAAACTATATTATACAAAGATAAATAATAATTTTAATATGAAATTCTTAATAAGATTAAGTAGCACAGGAGAAGATTGTCTAAAGTCAGCATCACGACGAAATTTCATCATCTACTGGCACGTGGCTCCGATGTCCAATCAATGAGAAGACTGGAGGGGTTGGGTCGCATGTGCAGAACGTGCACAAGACGAATCAATCCCATCAAGCCTCGAAGTTGAACGTGCCTAAAGTATCTAATTTACTTGGATTTTTTCCCTTCTCGTAGCCAAAGTGAAAGTAGTGAAGGATGGAATGATAAGCCAAACTTGGTCACATGCTTGTCCTATTAAACTTTAGACTTAAGAGATGTCCCATTTCAAAGTATCCACATTCATTGCTCCATTCGATTCTATTGTTTTAAAATGCTCAACCAACTTTCAAGTACTATTATAAAATGTTGAACCAGAAATTAAATTGATAAGATAAAAAATTTAAAGTTTAAAAAGTTTAATTATTTTAAAATAGATTAAACCAATATAAAGAATTTGACATTTAATTAAAAAAATATTGTTAAATGAATATTTTAGTTTATAAAAATTTATTAATTTATAAAAATTTTCCAAATAATTAATAAATTGATCGATAAACAAAATTATTAAATTAAATTGATCTGAAAATTTGAAAATCGGACAAAAAATTAAAAGATTCAAGATTTTTATGGATTAATCACATGCTTGTCTTGTTAAACTTTAGACTTAAGAGATATCCCATTTCAAACTATCTAGATTCATTGCTCCATCCAATCCTATGTTATTTTCAAATGCCCAACAAACATTTTAATTGGTAGGACAATCATGAAGTTTGTCCTGATTAAGCTAATTTGGTTGTTAGCTTCTTTTCTCGTTTTCCATATCTAATAAAACAATTTAATGCACGTGAAGTGAAAGGTTGTTATAAACGTATTCAAAAGGTGATATGAAATTAGTGCTACCCTCGTGAAGTTTCATCCCTCTATTTTTAGGAGAATCCACTTTTATTGTAGACATCTACTTAGGACCTGTTTAATTAGATGTTAATTAATAGAGTGAAATGGAACGGAATGGAACCGAAAGAAACGGTTTATAATAAAATAGAATGTAATATAGTGAAAAGTTGTTTGAGAAGGATGAAAGAGTTCATAATGTAACATAATGAAACATTATTTAGAAGATGGATGGAATGAAACAGAACGGAATGAAATAAAACAGAATGTTTGAGAGGGATGGAAGAGTTCATAATGTAATATAATGAAACATTATTTACGTTCCATCCCATTCCAAACCCTCTGACCAAACAGACCCTTAATTCACTTTTAAGTAACGCTTAAAATTTTGATTAGCCAAATGTTTTAAGAAAGCACTAATGCCCCTTAAGGCCTATTTAGTTGGATGTTAATTAATAGAATTGAATAGAACAGAACGGAATGAAATAGAACAGAACAGAATGAAATAGAACAGTTTGTAATGGATTGGAATGTAATATAGTGAAAAGTTGTTTGGAAGAGATGAAAGAGTTTATAATGTAATGTAGTGAACCCTTGTTTGGAAGATAGATTGAATGAAATATAATGTGTACTAAATGACTATTATACTACTTGGTCGGGTCGGTCGTGCTGGGCCCGAGCCCAGTCGTAATGACCTACAGGCCGATCGGTCCAATCTTCAAAGATCAG
>JANZXR010000005.1:22426894-22439277 GCA_027575705.1 Erythroxylum echinodendron
TATTTATAATACATATTTTATAATTAATTGTTAATTAATTTTATTAATAAATAAAATTTATATTTCTACAATTTATAGTAGCAAAAAAAATTGTAAAAAATTTGTAAACTTGCTCTCTCTTTTATTACATAAGAAAGGGTATGGTTGAGTTTTAAAAATAAATAAGTAGTTGATTCAACAAAACGCTCCTCTACATGAGCGTTTTGTTTTTTGGCTGTTTGAAGACAAACAGCTACTGCTTCAGCTGTTCTCCAAATAGCATTTATAGCTGTTTGAAGAGTCAAACAGCTGAAGCATGCCAATAAGCTAAAACATAGCTGATTGGTAGCTTACCAAACGAGGCCTTAATCATCTTGAGATCTTCCAAACTTAAACCAATGATGAAGAAGATACGGTAATATAGAAGCACACTAATAATGGCAACTTTACCAATCACTCATGAAGAAAACTTTTTTAAGGTAACTTGGCTAAAATCCTGCGGACCAAGATAGTTTGGTTCAAACATCTATTGCCTTGTGCATCCACTATGATAAGCTTGGATATGAAACACAAATTGCCAACAGTTGATAGGTTGACAAAATTCCTAAATCTCACCAACTGGTGTATATTATGCAAAAAAGCAATAGAAAGCATTAGTAACTTATTCTTTCAATGTGAGTTTGCTAAAGATACTTGGAGAATGAAGCTACAAAAATGCTAAATTTATGATGCCTCAAAGGAATGGAATGAGATAATTGATTTTTGCTTAACCATTAAACATCCACATGTCACAGTGAAATGGTGCTTCTACTTATCACTTTCCTACCTTGCCACAAACAATTGGGATAAGAGGAACACACAAAAATTTCCTTGATACTAGTCACAACAAGGAGCAATTCGATAGAAACCATATATAGAGGATCAGAATCCACATAAATGTCTTCAAGCATAAATTTCAACACCTTGATTACTTTAATAATACATGGAGTGTTTACTTATGGAAATGGAATAAAGGCCTTAGTTATATCGAGACCTATTTGTTCATTTGTATTATGTGAGATCTCTTAATGGAGTCACTTAAATCGTAAGTCACTTAAATCGTAAGTTGACGCTTCCTTTCTATACATTTTTCCTGCTTTTCAATGCTTAATTCATTTCTTATTTTTTTAAAAAAGTAAGATGACAATTTGGGAGACTATATGAGAATTAGCATAATCTCCATCTAACTATCATATTTGCAAAGATTAAGTTGGTATTAATTTTAGCCAAGATAACGTCACTGATTCATTACAACGTCTTTTAGTTAAAGAGTCTCCTCTCTTGATCTTTGTTACTAAAAGTACGTCCATTCCTTTCCACCCACATAGCATATATACTAAAGCATAAGGTTATCTTAGTTAGAATGTATTCCTCATTCACCAAGTTATGCTTTTTATATGCCTATATAATCATATGTTCTCAATCATCAGCATTACAAAAATGATTATTCAGCATTTGAATTTTCATTCAAAACTCTCTAAAGAAGTGGCACTTAAAGAATCAATGGTCTATACTATCTAGGTTATTATTGCATAGTTTATAGGTTGTTTGTAGAGATTGGCAGGCTCAACCGGGATCATATAAATAGGTGCATTGATCAATTTCCTGCAATTTTTAGAAGCAACGTGGTTCAGTTCGTGGCAAGTAGAGACAAATGGGATTGATTTCCTACTTTTATTCTTGTTCACTAACATCAAACCTCTAATAGTGACCAGATAAGTAAGCAGAAAACCAGATAAGAAAGTAGAAAACCAACAAACTCACTAATTTGATATTCTTTTATATTTCCAATTAGTTTATTCTTTGTTTGGTCAAAGCTCTAGTTGCCCAATTGCTCGTGTTATTCGACCAATGTTTTGGAGTGGTCGATTAATGTTCTTTTTCAAAGAAATTTTACTATTCCAGTATGCTTATAAGGAGGTTTATTATATGAATGGTAGAACATAAAGCTATAATAGTTAACCACTAGGCTATAATGGTCATCCAATGTCTCTTTCAGGGAACTTCTGGGATCACAACTAAGTTAACTTGAGACATATTTGGTCAATATATAGATATCAACCATACCCTTTTGCTAATATGACTAGTTTCCCTGAGTGGTCGACTAGTACATATAATTTAATTCCCCTCTCCTTTGCCTTTCTTCTATTTTCTTTTTTTTCCTTGTTTAAGGCTCCTCAAAACCTCAAATAACTCACTTGTATGTTGAAAAACACCACACCTTATTACAGATAGCTATCCTTTCAATTTTGTCCTCTTTTTATTAAATATCTTTATAATTCACATTCTCTTTAGATAAGCCTCTAACTTTAGGATTACTTGATAATTTTCATGTCTTTTCCATAAATTACATTATTCATTTAATTTTTTAAGTGTGATTGCATCATATTTTTCATTCTAGAATTCCAAATTTAGCTTCTTTATTCCATTATTATTTTGGAAATATAGGACTTTATAAATTATACATTCTTTTGTGGAATTGATTATTAGATATTGCAATTATGCTTTATTGTTATAATTCCAACTTTTAATTTTTTCAAAAGTCCCGCTCAATGCTTTAATTAAAATTTTAACTTAGGAATAATACCGAAATTGGAAAATTTCAAATTAGACAATATTAGGGATGCTACTATCAAAATTGACCTTTTGTTTTGACTCCTTAAATATTTAATAACACTTTTTAATGAGTAAACTTTATCAATCTTAGGCAAACACATTTTGATTTTTTACCATCTTAGCTCGATGTAAGACATTTTATATTATGCATTTTTAGTTAATAGATTTCTTTTTTTGATTCCGAAAGGAGGGGAGAAAGTTTGGTGCTATTAAATTCTGGGAGAATGATAACATTCATGGGGGTTCTTGATATTTAATTATGCTCTATATATTGAATTATTTGTTATGCATCAATTAAGGAGGAGCTAATCACTATATTAATATTTATTTATGTCCTTAATTTTATTATTGTTGTTTTCTAATACCATAAGTATTTTGTCATCATCAAAAAGGAGGAGATTATTGAACCAAGGGAGATTCTAATCAGTATTTTGACGATAACAAAATATAATTACTACTAAGGTGTTTATTATTTTGACGAAAAGAAATATTTGAATAAAATAGAGCCAAAAACTTAAGAAGATAGTGTATTGATAAAGAAAAGTTGAAGTTTAAATTGATGAAATGAAGATCAAAACAAGAATAAAAGAAGATCAAAGCTCATCAACGTCATTTCACATTTTATATTATTATTTGTAAGCTTACTTTGTTTATTTGATGATCCAAAAGGCTCACTTTATATAATCATTTCATCTTATTCGTTGAATAAGTCTTTACATTCATCAAGAGAGACGGAAGCATTTTTATTTTTAATATAAACACCTCTTGATCTTTCTAATAATCTTTGGGCAATATTTTGGGAAATGTTTTAATCATATTTGGATTAAAAAATTGTTTTTGATCATTTGAAGTTGTTAAAATCATATTTTTGGAGTAATTGATCAACTTATATAGGTTAGTAGTCAATTAATAAATAAAAGTTGTTAAGTTTGATATATCATGAGTTTATAGCAACATTGGTTGATGTATTGGTCAACCAATAAGTGTACTAATTAACCAATGTTCCAACAATTAGTGAATTTTGAACTTTTAATGCATATTGGTCGTTTTTGGCTCCATTAGTTATTTGGGTCCCAAAACACTATAAATATGTGTTTTCTCATTGGTTTTAGTATAAAAAAGGTTATGGGTGTTGTATACACACATTTTTTTTCATTTGGGTGTTGTATACACACATTTTTTTCAATCATTTGAGCATCATTGTGTCATATTTGTGTGAGTAAGCCATTTCGGAGTCATCAAGTGAACAAATGAGATTTTTTAGTTGTAATACTTTTTTTGGATGTTGAATATTGTACTTGGGGGTTATCTGAGTGGTATTGAGGTTTCCTTTTACCTTGGAAGAAGATCATAAGAAGGACTCCACTTTATCGAGAAAGATTTTACAAAAGTGATTCTTCACCTTCAGAGAAGAATTATAGTAGAATTCCAAGAAGAGTCTTGGGAGTGGACATAGGTAAAGGTTATTTACTGAACCACTATAAATCATTTTGCATTCTCTCTTCCCTATCCTCTGTAAATTATTGCTATATTTTTTGATTAATTTATATTAAACAATTTTATCATCCTTAATTTCCTTATCCTTAGTTATACTGGTTATTGTTAATTGAGTACATTGGTTTGAAAAGCTTGTTGAATTTTATAACACCAAATTTAATTCCGGTCCTTCTCTTGGGTGTCATTAAGGATTAATACAAGGGTCCAAAGTATTATATATTAATTTAAAATCAATAATAGACCTATTTAGCCAAAAAGCCCAAAGTTAAAAAAAAACTTACTTAATTTACACACTTTAGTTAACATAATTCAAGCCCATCATCTTAATTTAGAACAACCCACTTCATGTTAATGTCCTATTTTAAACAAGCAATTTTCACTAAATGCCCTAGCCCAAAAAGGCATTTTCTAGATACTATGTAAGTTATTTCGATCAAGTATTGAAATAAAATAGTTATTTCTTAGAATACTACAAAAGTTAATGAGATTAAATAAGCCAATACCTTTCTAAATAGAATCTCGTGACATAGATTTTATAAAGAAAGAAATTCCCAGTAATAGTGAATTAAGAGAGATTTCTTAATGGAGAACCATCTTCATATTATCTTACAAAAGTTAAGAACAATAGAAGTGATGCTTTTCCTAATTAACATGATCTAAATAGTGAGAGGAATAACCTTGCATTTTCTTTTATACAATTATGAATGATGATCATATATAATAGTGAGATCTCACTATTATATATGATCATCATTCATAATTGTACAAAAGAAAATGCAAGGTTATTCCTCCTTGAAATTATGAAATTCAAGCGAAAGGCATTAAGTATGCCTTAATGGATATTGATGAGCCATCTGTTTATAATGAGGCTTCTAATTCACTTACTTTAATGGATTACTACTATTAAGAATGAGAAAACCAATTGCCTAAAGTGGTGTATAGGAGTTGTTGATTTTCTATTTGGGCATAAGACTATTAAAAATAAACGGGTTTTAAAAATAAAAAAAGCAAAGTGGATGGATCAATTAACAAATATAAGGCTCATCTATTGGCAAAAATAAATATTTAAAGATAGGGTGTAGAGTATAATTACAAATTCTTCCCTATAATGAGGTTTGCCTCAATTCACCGTATTATGGTTGTTTTGTCACACATATGAATTTGAAATTGTTCAAAATGGATGTGAATACATGATTTCTCAATGAAAATCTAGATCAACATATCTATATGGATCAGTATATTGGTGGCCAAAGCTTATGTACATAAAGTGTTTTGCTTAACATTTCAACATATTTTGATTAGTTCCGGTATGATTGAGAAAGATCAGTATGTATAGGCTTGGAAATTAAGTTTGACCCTGACCCAAAATTCATTGACCTAACCCAATTTGATCAAGTTTCAAATCAGACTCTGACCCTTATTTTATTCACTACATAAAATGATATCGTTTTACACTAGGTATTAGATAGTTTACTTCTTCCTTTGATAATTGACATTGTAGATTAATTACAATTAATTTTACAATGTCACTTACTCATCCTCTGCCCCTATGCCTCACTTCAGTCACCTCACCTTACCTGAAGTCACCTCATTGTAGTTTCACTCTCATACTACTCCATTAATCCACTCCTCACTATTCGTCGATCACCTTATCTAATCATAGCTATTTCAACCCATTAGTTGTCTCCTTTACTCAATCACTCCTCAAGGTCACTCCTTAACATTCCTTTTTTCTTGCTTTCCCTGCTCTTTTGGCTACATTTTCATTATGATGTTTACTGATGATAGGTTGTCTTCTTTCCTTTATGATGTGTTTAGTTTTTGGAATATTAAGAATATTAATTGTGATTTTATGTGTTATTGGTTATCTTTTTAGATCAAATACAAATTGTATTTAATTAGGCATAATATCTTTTAGCATAAAGAAGATGTCAAATTGCATAAGATCATCGTCATTTTCTTTTTCTTGGCTATATATGCTTTTTTTGTGAATTTGAAATCCTTTACTTCTAACCTTATCAATTTCACTATATAACTTGAGAATGTGAATTTTATATTGGAAAGGCATGGGAAAGCAATGTGTACAATGAAGTACAATGTGGAAGTTCATTTAGTAGAGTTTGCAAAAATGATTTCGTAGTTTAAGTGCTGATTGACTTATTTCATGATAGACAATTTGCAGTAAATCGTAGGTGCACGACTTAGCTGTAGCTAGTGCCGGCAAGTACAGGTCGATTCCTGAAGACTATGAATACTAATAATTACCCTTACTCTATTATCTAGCCTAAGGATTGATTTTAGGTTTTTGATTAAAGGAAAATCAAACTAAACAATTAAAGAAATAGGAAACTATAACGAACATAATGATAGTAGAATTCATTTAGAAAACTATTGTTATCAGAAATTAGTATCTAGGTTCAATTCCCCTTAAACCCTTGACAGATTGATCTTTTATTATGCAATTGTTTTGTTACTTTATTGGACCTTGGAGACTCTTACGGTATGCTAGTAGCTGATCATGAGACTACTAACAACTAATCCTAATGTCTCTAACTGAATTATTTAGGTTAAATCTTATAAGATTATGTTACCGTTTTATGAATCCCTCTATTAGATTTGACTATAACATGGAAGATTTATATTATCCTATCTCTAAGGTTGTAATCAACTCCTTCTGATTATGGTAGATCTATTCATACTAGGATTTCTTAATGTCTACATATGAAATCAGATTATCAATAGAACACGTAATTAGATCACAATTATAAATCAAACCAATTGTATTACTAAAGTAATCAAATCATGTCAAAGTATTAACATAAGGTTCATCTAACCTAAATACTAACTGACAATTTGGTTACATATGATCGTACATGAAATCAAATATAAACGGAAAGAAAAATGAATTAAAAAATAGGTTCATAATTCTAAATATTCTTGGTTGTCTTCAATCGAATATTCTTCCGATATAGAGGCTTGATCTTGTATTCCGATAAATCTTTCAATGATTTCTTTGTGTTTCCTACTTCCTTGGACCAAAATTGTCCCTTTTGGACATTCTCCACATCTGAAATTGGCTCCCTAAAATCTTCTCCTCTTTTCTGTCCACAAAATGTCACTTTTACATTGAATATAGGTTTTTCGGTTATGCATAGTTGTGTGCACGATCGTGCATAAGAATGTCCATCATTGGAAATCACCGAATATCGTGAAAGTGCATGATTGTGCACTCCTTTTATATTGCTAATTTTCTATCTTACGTCGCTTTTTTCCAAATTTTCTCTTTTAAGTCCATAAAGGCAATTATCACCTCTAAACACACTTAGAGCAGATTAAGTACCAAATATACGATAAAAGTATAAAATATCAAGCAAAATATATCAAATATGAGTGGTAAAATATAGTCAAATATCCATTTATCAGACATCTCCACATTTAATTTTTTGCTTGTCCTCAAGCAAATCATATTCAAAATTATAAATTACATAACATCAATTCATCACCAATCTTAACCTGTTCGTTTATACTATACATCATCATATTCTATTGAATCAAATTAACATGTAATCAGAATCAAGTTGTCCTAAATCAATTTCCTAAATAATATTAACAATAATCACATCAACAACCACATTAAAATCAAAAGCATATTTCTTTACATATTCACTAAGATTTCACTCAATGTACTCAAGTGTTTAAGGTGAAAGGTGTCAAAACTCTCAATCAATGCATAGTGAAATTATTACCTTATGCTTGCAATAAAATTACATTTCCATCACTTATATCCAAATTAGAAATAAAAAATCAAAAAGTCTTTATAGGATTGTAATAGGTATTAGGTACGGTATGATTGGGTTAACAAAAAGGTTAAGTGAAGAAAATTTACTCAAGGAAACATTACAAGACTTGTTTATGAAATATACATGTCCTTAAGATGCAACTCTAATGGTACAATATACTTATTCTTTTCTCTTTTTTCTCTCTTTTTTCTATGCTCTTTTTTTCTTTTCTTCTCTTTTTAATGCTTTTCTTTTTCTTTCTTTTTTTCACAATATTTCAGTCAGTACTATAATTCAATAAATGTTGGACCTTTCTTACATTTCAAGTCTCAACAAATAAATAAATTAAATAGCCTTCAAGGTTCAAAATAATATAAAGGTTAATCAATGAAAAAAGCTAAGGCTCAACTTGGTTATTTCTAAAGGTAAATTTGAGGGTATGGTGATTTTTAAAGAAAAAAGCTTAAATAAGTTAGTAAATATAAGTGCCTTCATCTTATTAATGTGTCTAATTTAATAAATATGGTTCTCGGCATGTATAATAAAAGCAATATCTTACTATATATGATACCACACACATGAAAGAATAACAAGAGCTTTACAAATTTGAAAATTTACTCTTAGTCTCAAAAGCTCACGAAAAAGATACGTATATGTGTGTAAATAGTATGCAATGTCATTCAACTTGAAAATTTCAATGATTAGGAAAAATATGACGTAGAAAACTAATTTCATTATAACCATCATCCTTTTGCTTACAAATTCAAATCAATTTTCAATAAGGAAATATAGCATTCATAGATAGATTTAACCAATTCAAGATATCAATTAATCAAAATTGTAATTAGGATTATAATCAACTTAAAGAAATTAGTTAAAAGATTCATTAAATCCATCCTCACACTTACAATTGGACATTGTCCCCAAAGTACACAACATTTAGAAAAAGTGAGAGGGTTTAGTGGTAATTTCTTGACTATGACGATTTTCTGATGTGGATCCATCAAATGTTACTAACATCCTTGTAAAATATAAAAGAAAAGGGTAAAAATAAACAAAAGATACATAACAAAAAATAAAATCCTATACTAATATGAAAATAAAAATAAAATAATATAGAAATTGAAATAAAATTAAAACAAACTCATAGGTTGCCTCCTATGCAACGCTTCTTTAACGTTGATAACTCGATGTAACCTATATGTTTAATGTCATCCTGGATCAATAATCAATGACTTGTTTCCACTCTTTTCTCCATAAAGCAGTTTCGCATCCTATAAGCAAGCCACCTATTGCAAGATTATTAAAAGGACATAATTGATTAGATTAATAAAACCAATAAACTCTATTAATGCCTTTTTTAATGACAAATTTTAAAAAATGTAAGGAATAAGAAAACTCCCTGTACCATTGGCTAGCTTGTATAGTTTGTCTTTAAGGAAGTGGTAACCCTCTGTACTTAAGGTTAATACCAAAATCTCATCAGTACTTTCCTTACTTGGTCCCTCTGCTAGTTCTTCCTCAGCCATCTCTATCCACTCTTTTTCTTTTTCTTCCTGGACAGAGGCTTTTGGCTCATCCTCTTCAGCTATCTTGTGTTGGGCCCTATTTTCGGAGTCCAACTCTTATTCAGAACACATATATCCTAACCCAAAATTTAATCGAAAATCTCATAATACATTAATATCATACTCTTTAATACATTGAAGACAACTAACTTTCATCAATTACAACAACCTTATCTTTCCTTTTTATCGTACATATAATTTCAACTCTCATCGTCTATACATAATCCATATTTCTTTAACATCATAAATTCAAGGTTTTACAACTTCAGTGGGCATTCCAAGCCGTAATATTTACAAAATCTCAAAATACATAAAATAGTGAAACTAACAATACTTGAAATGTAACTAACATCCTCATTGTTACAAAATCTAACTTAAAAATACAAAAATGCAACTTGAATCGATGCCTTGACCCTCTTTCACTTCATCTCTTAATCATCACCTGTAGGTGGGGACAGGAGGGGTGAGCTTGACAGCCCGTAGGTAACAAGTTTATAATAAAAGATAAGCAAAAACTTTTGAAATCATTTTACTCGTCATTGAAAATTTTCATTGAATTCATAAAGTACACTTTTCTCAAACTTCTTGTCAAATTCACAATATAGCAATTCGTGTATGCATTCATCGTGTTAAACATATCCAAATGCAATGCACATCAAAATGGCTCGAGAGTTATGTGGAACGAAAGGGTGAAATCGAAGTTTACACCGTGAAACGAAACATGTCTGATTTCTCAGTATCTCGTGGCCTAAAGCAGGTAGTCGGGAGAAGGCTATACGTCGACGTGCACGTGACTAACGAAACGGATTTCTCTCTCGCCCACACAAAAGCATATATATTCATGCTCAAATCATTTCCATGCATTTTGATATTCTCATGCTCTTTTCATAAAGTAATAACATAATGCATAAGCAACTATAATTCATATGCAAACATGCAGCACCTTATCAAAGCATTTAAGAAAATAGTTGAAAACATTTTTAAACTTTCTTGATTCAAAGAAAACATTTAATAGCTTACCACTCTATTATAAACATGTACCCACCTTATTTCGATTTCTTGAATTTCCAAGAGTTAAGCTTGTTCTTGACGTTGATATTCTTGATCCCCTACAAAATTTCAGCTGAATATTCTTCTCTCTTCTTCTCTCTCCTTATTTTGGTGTCTCCTTCTATCCTTCTAGGCTCTTCTATGATTTTCTCCTTCTTTTCTTCCTTAACCCTCACGACTCCTCTCTTCTTGGTCTTATTATCTTAAGACAAAAATTTTTATTTTCCAATTTTGCCCTTAATGAATGCAAAAAGTCATCTTTTCCCTTTCTTATAAGCTTAGGTTCTTTTAACCTCAAATGGTCTTCCAAAAATGCCTCTAAACAATCTAACATAACACTTTCCTCCGGAAAAATGTCCTCCGTTGTCTCAAGTTTCTAATGACACCAAAATCATTCAATTCGACTCAGTGATTCGAAAGATATACTTCAATTATTTTTGGACTGCTCTTGTCCATAACAGTATCCTATAAAAAACTTCCATCTGAAATTTGAATGTCTTAGAAACTGAATTAGATTCTAATTTCTTCATACCATTTGTAGCTCCATGTCTCTACTTTACCAAAAATTAGAAATCATTTCATTTAGAGCTCTACCGATCCTGAAATTATCAAAATACTGAAGTATGTTCAGTAGAATAACGCCAGTTCAAATTATTTAAGAGTACACACATTATACCCGCCCCATATTTTTCACTCAATCTTTACCGCCCCATGTTTTTCATTCAATCTTTCTTACTTAATTTCAGATGACTATGATGTTTTTTTTTTTTGGTGGAGATGTTGAGAAATGTCTTACGAGTCCACTAGTTTAAGAATCAAGTCATTTGGGTGTCTAGAGAAGAAGCTATAGCCAAAAGAGTCCATACTATTTTTATCCTAACCATATTGAACTTACTTCGGGGCTATTGGCATAACTTTCTCTATAGATATCAGATATTAGGTGTTCTTTAGATGGTTCGAAAGAAGACTTCAATAGCTACAACTTTTATAAAGACCTCAAAGACCAATTTTATCTTCTTAGGGGTTAAAAATCGAACAGAAGATAGGTATAGAAGCAAAACACAGAAGAAGATGAGTCACAGACGAAGATGCTTTACAGAAGGAGATGACGTCA
This sequence comes from Erythroxylum echinodendron, assembly GCA_027575705.1. Classification (NCBI taxonomy): domain Eukaryota; kingdom Viridiplantae; phylum Streptophyta; class Magnoliopsida; order Malpighiales; family Erythroxylaceae; genus Erythroxylum; species Erythroxylum echinodendron. Next base: position 22,438,537 of record JANZXR010000005.1, read on the forward strand.
TCCAGAGGAAGCTGACGTCATCACAGACGAAGTTTTCCTCTTAGCATAACTTTTTTTACAGAGATCAGAATCAATTTTTCTTTACATGATTCGAAAGAGGAAATCAAGATACACAAACTTCATGAAGAGATCAAAGGTCAATTTTATCTTCTGAAGGGTCAAAAATAGGACAAAAGATATACAATGAACAGTAACCCAGAAGAAGTTTGGGAACACAGGTGATTATTTTCGATTGCCATAACTTTCTCTAGAGGAATCAGATCATGATGTTCTTTATATGGTTTAAAAGAGGATTCCAAGATCTACAACTTCCATGAATACCTTAAAGGTAATTCTATCTTCTGAGAGGTGAACAATGAGACAGAAGATAGGTATAGATGAATATAGAAGAAGCAAAACACAGAAGAAGAAGATGACGTCAGCACAGAAGAAACATAGAAGAAGATGACATCATCATAGAAGGAGTTTGTGAACAGTAACATAGAAGAAGTTCATGAACAGTAACATAGAAGAAATTCATGAACAGTAACATAGAAGCAGTCCACGAACAGTGACATACAAGAAGTTAATGAACAGTAATATAGACGAAGTTTATGAACAGTGACATAGAAGAAGTTCATGAACAGTAACATAGAAGGAGATGACGTCACCCAGAAGAAGATGGCATCATCACAGACGATACCTCTAAACTTCTAAACATCTTCACTTGTAAAGATCCTAACTTTCGACTCCGATGTCCAA
>JANZXR010000005.1:22442406-22461347 GCA_027575705.1 Erythroxylum echinodendron
CTCTACTTCATTTTCAACTTCATATCATCTATAAAGATATTATAGTCTATGATTAATCATGAACACCAATAACAGAATATATATACATATGTATATATGTATTATATATACATATATATATATATATACGTGTTCTTCATTACTTTCACCCTAATTCTGCCCATTTCATAGTCTCTCACTACTAAAATCACCAAAACAAAACATGAACCTACCCACACTTCTCATGTACTGCTCAAAATGTTCTAAGAAAAGTTCTAGGGTCCAACATCTTGTGCCACTTCTCTATTTCCTCTTCTTGGATTGAGGTTTCTTTGTCTTCCTTTTCAAGGAGCTCTTCTTCTCTAAGGGTGATTGTCTCTTGGCCTATAGTATCAGCTTCAGTAAAAATAGGCAAATTCCATTGCATCTTGTCAGATGATATATCCATCAATTGATCAATTTGATTCACCATATTCTGTATACGAGCCTTTGTTTCTTGATGCCTCATGTTTGAATCTTGAATATGCTCAACCATCATATTTCTCAGTGTAGTAGTTACCTCATTGCCTTCTTCACTCTGAGATGGTTGGAAGCTCAAATTGCACTCATCATATACAAGTGAAGGAAGTCTCTTATTTATTTCATGTTGACTAGCTACTCTTTCGACAAGGCATTCTATTAGTCTGTTTGTAACACTTTCTTATTCCTCCAAAAGCTCTTTTTGAAATGCCCCTTCATTCATGAAGCTAATTCTTATCTTTTCTTTTCTCTCAAATTTGTGTCGGCTAGCTTTCATTTCAGCAATGGCTTCCATCAATTTATCTTCCAGAGTCGACTCGTTATATGGAGATGCTTGGTGCTGTAAATATCCAGCTAAAGTGTAGTCGTTCCATCTATAAATATAAGAGTTGCTCCACTTCGAATTGTAGTTGTTCTCGTACACTGCACCTTAAGGTTGATAGTACACATTCGGTCTCCTATATATCTGTTTTGGTTAACTTTCATGATTGTATTGATAACTCCTACCATTGTCGCTGAATATTAGTTGACCTTCCAAAAATACGTGTTGACACCTCACTCTCCCATACAGTGAAGATATAGATAGCGAAGACATATTTTGGTTCCTATAAAAGTCTTGTCTGCTACATCCATCCATCCATTGTGGGTTGTTGCTATGACAATGAATCGTAATTTCTAAAATAAACCACAACTTAAGATCAAATAGATAAATTCAAAAAGATAATTAAATTAATAAGCCATATATACAATAAGATACAATTAAATTAAATAAATACAAAAATCAAAATTGAAATAAAAGAAAATAAAAAAGAAAGATAAAACAAACTAAAATGAAAATGGCTAGAGTAATAGCATTTAGGCTTTCCTCACATCAAAGTTCCCAAAAACGGCACTAAAAACTTGATCGACCTATTTCATGATAGTCAATTTGTAATAAATCGAAAGTGCACAACGTAGCTGTAGCTAGTACCGCCAAGTGCTGATTGATCCCATGAAGATTATGAATACTGGTAATTACCCTTCTTTTATTATCTAGCCTAATGATTGATTTTAGGTTTTGAATTAAAGGAGAATAAAACTAAACAATTAAGAAATAGGAAATAATAATGAACACATAGATAGTGGAATTTACTTAGAAAACTATCATTATCAGAAATTAGTATCTAGGTTCAAATCCCCTTAAACCCTTAACAAATTGATCTTTTATCATGCAATTGTTTTGTTGATTTATTGGACCGTGGAAACTTATATGGTATGCTAGTAGCTGACCTTGAGACTATTAATAACTAATCCTAAGGTCTCTAACTGAATTATTCAGGTTAAATCGTATTAGAGAGTGTTACCATTTTATGAATCCCTCTATTAGGTTTGACCCTAATTCAGAAGATTTATGTCATCCTATCTCTAGGGTTGCATCAAATCCTTCTAATTACGATCAATCTATTCACACTAAGACTTCTCAATCTCTAAATTTGAAATCAGATTATCAATAAAAACATGTAATCAAATCATAATAATCAATCGAACCAATTGCATTAATAAAGGAATCAAATTATGTCAAAGTATTAACATAAGGTTCATCTAACCTAAATACTAACTGGAAGTTTAGTTACATATGATCGAACATGAAATCAAACATAAAACAAAGAAAACGAAGTGAAAACAATGGGCTCATAATTATAAATCTCCCTGATTTTCTTTGATTGAATGTTCGTGTGATGTAGAGGCTTGATCTTGTATTCTGATGGATCTTTTGATGATTTCTTCATGTTTCCCTTTAGGCCAAAATCATCCCTTTTGGATGTTCTCCATGTCTAAAAATCTCCTCCCCAAAGTCTCCTCCTCTCTTCTATCCATGAAACATCACTTTATATTAAATTATAGGTTTTTAGGTTATGCACGGTTGTGCACAGGAAGGTGCATAATTGGAAATTATTGGATATTGCAAACATGTATGATTGTGCACTCCTTCCAGATTGCTGATTTTCTATTTTATATTGTTTTTTATTTGAATTCTTTTCCTTTAAGTCTATAAATACAATTATCACCTGCATACAGTTGGAGCAGATTAAGTACAAAATATACGATAAAAGTATAAAATATCAAGCAGAATACATCAAATATGAGTGGTAAAACATAGTTAAATATCCAGCTATTAGCTACAAAGGATGGTCGCAGTAATATAATTCTCTTTTCGGCAACATCTCAGAAAAAAGGGGATCCTAATAGACAAACTAAAATGATCTTGAAACTTTATCATTGTTTATTAAAGGAGATATTTTTGTTAATTGATTTTAATGGGAATTGTCATAAAATTACAACTAGTAAATTTGAACAGTTATTCTTCACATGTATTTTGTATTAGAAAATATTGGACTTATATATAAATAATATATGTATATGTACATATGTGTGTGTGTGTATATATATATATATATATGGTTAAGGACCTAATGATTGAAGATATACAAATAGGCCAGTAATAAAACACACAATAATTCAAACTATTAGGTGATATACATTTTATAATGACAATTGGGTTATTAATCTTACTCTATATATTGGTTGTCTTCTAATGACCTAAAAATGATTGTCTTAAAAAATATATGATATTATTTTTCGATTTGATGAACTCTTTTAAGTATTTAAAAGTTCTATTGTACATATGTACATGGGTATTCCAATTAGATATTATTATTTTCTTGTAACATTTGCTTAGTTTAATTAGTTTATCTTAATTAGAACATGTCTCTTAACATTTATCCATCAAATTTTATGATTATGTGTTTTCCTTGGAGAGTTTCAACCACTTGGTATAATTTCATTTTTGATTAGATAGCATAAATAAATGACTTTTTGAAACTTCTATAGGTGATTATGATTAATTATGCTTTTATTGTCTTATATACTTTATGTTAAATGTTTATTAAAGTGTATGTATACATGTAAATGTCCATGAGTCACTTATAAACTCCTATATGTTGATCGTTTCAAATGAATGAGCATATGTCTTTAGTGGAGAGTTCTAATCTGGTACCAAAAGTATACAAGTAGAGACATTTAATTTGGTACCAAGAAACAATTCATATTGAAGAGCAATTTCATTGAGAAGCGATATTTAGAATCACTCTAATAAGACTAGATCAATAAACTAAGGTCGAATGTAAATATTTTCATAAGATGTTAGCTAAGGGTACAAAAGGTGGAACCTCTTAGTTGAAGAGAGACATGGAGTCGTGTAATAAAAAAAGATTGTATCAAAAGGTTAACCATTTTTTTACTCCTAACTTAATGAGAGAGCAGAATGAAATGACATTCACAACTTATGACACCAATAAATCAAAGTTTTTGCTAGCTAATATGATCATTGGTTATAAACAACCACTCTCTATGATTGAATGCAAAAAATTTAGGATGTTTGTCAACTCACTCCAACCAACCTTTAAGATTCCAATTCAGAATATCTTGAAGAAATACATGTTCAAGATATACAAGGGTCAAAAGAAAGAAACATTAAAGACGTCGCTGAGTATTGACAGATGGGTAACCATCACATCAGATATGTGGATAGTTGATAACCAAAAAAGGGTTATATGACAATGACGTGACACTATATTAACAACGATTAGATTCTACACAATTGACTGATGGGGTAAATTATATTCTTTAATATTCCAATAATTTAGTTATTTATTATGTTACAATTGATATTTGTTCATATTTTTAAATGGTAGGTATATTTATGTGTCAACACCTTATATACGTGAAAGGTTAACAACCATGTTAGTTGATTGTTTAATAAATTAGAATACTGACACTGGACTATCTACCGTAACACTTAAATAACTATAACACGAATGATATGATCAAAAAGTTAAAGAAAAAGAATAAGTTACAATTGGGAGCTAGTAGGTTAGTGAGAGGTTATTCAATATACATTGTTTTACGTATATTATGAATTTGATTATAAAAGACATATAAATCATAAAGGAAGTGTTAGAGTCAATCCAGAATAGGGTACTGTATAAGAGTGGAGCAACCAACAGAGTTATAAATTTTAAAGAAACTACATGACAACTACGCATGTCATACACAAAGAAGTTGGCATTGGATTTTCCTACCTAATGGAATCCAACCTTCAACATGTTGAAGTCAACAACCCAGTATGTTGAGGTGTTTAAGAAGCTAAGAAAAAAAGATTCTCAATATACTTGCCTACCTATAGAAGAGCATAGGGAGTTGGCTAATGCACTTTATGCAAAGTTGAAAATATTTTGTAATGCTACTAAGTAGTTCTTAGGAACAAAATATCCAACTTTACACGGTTACTTTAGCCATCCTTAAAACGAATTGCGCATGTAGAGGCTGGAGGGATACACTAACATAGATTAAAAGAGCAAACTTCAAAATTAAAGGTGATAGGAAGATTTTCACGTTAGCAGTTCGTATGATCAATTACCATATTGGAAAGAAAGAAATTGCATGATTTTAATGTAGTGGATGTTTAATCAAGTCAAAGTAAACTTATGCTAAGGGTAAGCTAGGTAGCTCTAGCAAGGTATCTTACCTCTGAAATCTCAATGGGATTAACATTTAAACTATCCTTGTGATTAAATCCTCTATAGCTCAACGTAGAGCTATTTTGGTTGTAATACTACTAGTTAACTTATTACTTTTTCTCTTATATGTATAGAACTCCTTTGGTTATAAATTTAATATGTAAGATCAAGAAAGTTATAATTAATTGGATATTTGATTCAAATGACGTAATCTAGGTTATGGAAAAGCAACTGATAGAGAAGCTCAATTCTTACTATTATATGGTTGGCGTGTTGTACGGTGAAAAGGCTCAATAGCATGTTGATATCATTAAATAATAATGGTAAGATTAGTTTAATAATTATCAATTATGATTGGACAAAAATCATGATCGTAGTAGTTCAGTTATAGCTTTAGGTTCATCTAAGACTAGTGTTAACATGTGCTTGAAAAATTCATTAAAGAAAAAAGGGTTAGAACTTCTTACAGTATGATGGAGTTAGACAATTATTTAGAGGTAGATGTTATAACAAAAGTTGAAGGTGTGGAGTTCGATGTAATACTATAGGGGAAGAACTATAGAATTGGTTTCTCGACCATATAAGCGATTACATAAGATCTACTGTTGCTTTAGAGTCTACTTTAGTACTGGCAGTCGAATAGTCCTCATTGTGCTCAAATTTATCTAATTATTTTAAAAGCCCTTATGTGTGCTCGAAGTTGATTAAATGATGAAGACATTGAGGGTAAACTTTATGATATATTAATTTTAATTGTCGTAATAATTTTAATAATCATAAATTATAATATCTTATCTTATATTGTTTTTTTTATATTTTTTAATTTTCATAATAATTTTAATAATCATAAATTATAATATCTTATCTTATATTGTCTTTTTATATTAACACAGGTACTGGTATAGAGACCAATCATTCAATTGAAAATTATTTTGAAAAAAATATTTGATGATGAAGGTATCTTTAATTGGTAATTATCATGTGTTTAATATTCATTTAATACAATTATTACATAATCAAGTATAATTTAAATAATAATATTTCTATATGTAGATGAAGTGGTGAGAACTATTAACGATCTTGATTATAACGATTAACTATCCCCTTTCCTCTACTATGAGTTTGTTATCTTTAATCTTTGTTTCTGGATTTACTTATTTTTCGTGTCATTGATTTGGTTTTCACAATTGAAGATATAGTTATTTAGTTGTGTGCTTTTATGTATGTTCGAAACTATTGTTTCAACCTATTAACTCAACTTTAGTCTCTACTCTCCAGCTATATTTGGTAAGTTCCTTCTAAATTTTTGCAAATTGTATCATTAAACAATTGGGATAATATTAGCACTATAATATTCTTTTGCTTTGATAATAAAATTATTTTTATAATATTAATGTGATGTTTGTTACATAAGTATACTCATAAATTTATAATATTAGCATAATAAAATTTTTTATTTTGATAATAAAATGACTTTCATAATATTCTACTATGATATTTGTTTCACAAGGAGACTTACAAATGAACACCATTTATTGATATACTTAGATAAGAGAATAATGATTACTGAAAAAAGAGATAATAATTTAAAGCAACACTAATTTTAAAAAAATTAAGCAAGGCATTGGACTTAACAATTTTAATAAAAATAGATTTTTAGATAACATAATATGTTATAAAATTTTTAAAAAATCTTTTTTAAATTTAAAATTATTTTTTATTAAAAATAGACTAGCCCAAATCAGTTAGGCTTCAATTTGGATAGGCCGGCTCGGACTCTATTGGGCTTTAAGTAGCTCAAACCCCAATCAAGTTAGGCTTAGTATACCTATCCTAAGGCACGAGTAGGTCTTGTTTCAAGCTCAGATTGGGTAGTGCCTAAATGCGGCCCAACTTATTGCCATCATTGATTGTGTTTATCAAAAAGGTTGAAAAGAGTATTTTCAATCCTCTCATTATACATAGATGAAATTTTATTAGTTTCAGTACATTTTATTAATCTCATTATGTATAAAGCTCAAGTGTATGAAGTGTTTTGCTTAAGATTTTCATTATCTTTGATTAGTTTTAGTATGATCGAGAAAGTCCATTGTGTATGTTAGGAGGGTTAAAAAGAGTATTTTTAATCCTCTTATTATATATAGATGATATTTTATTAGTTAGAAATAAATTAAAGTCAAACAATACTACTCAAAAACAATTACCCTCTACATTTAAGATGAAGAAAATGAGTAAGGTTGACTACATTTTGGGAGTCAAAATTCATAGAAATTGGTCTAAAAGATTTTTAAATTGTCTTAGAAGCATTGCATTAGAAAATTTTATAATCAATTTCATAAATAGAATGTCAAAACCTATAGGTACTCATAATGGACAACATGCATGGTCACGGTATTGAACAATGTTTTAAGACTAAAGAAGAAAAGAATAAATGCTAAAAGTGCCATATGTTAATACAATGGGATGTTTGATGTATAAATATGTACTCGAATAGCCATATGTTATATTCTTAGGATAGTTATTAGATATTAGAGTCATCATATTAATGTGTATTGGAAAATAGTTAAAAGAATCACCAAATATTTGCAAGGTATTGTGAACCTTGCCTATAGACAATTAATTTTATCCTATTTTGTTTTATTATTTGTAATTTTTATTTACAAAATTAACAATATATATTATGATAATTTTAGTTATTTGTTTTGCGTCTTTATTGTCACATGTTAATTACATTTCAAAATACTTAGTTTTGTATTTTAAAATTTTTTCCAAATTTTATCTCAAATAATTTATATTTAATTAGTTTTATTCTTCCAAATTTTATCTCAAATAATTTATATTTAATTAGTTTTATTCTTTCATAAAATAAATTAATTTCTTAAGCATTTTTTGTGCTTTAAGAACATTTAAAAGCACAATCGAAATATGAATTCAAATTTAAAGGTCGAGAAACTTGTAAGTTGAAAATTAAAGAGAAAATTACATAAGGACCAAATAATAAAGTGGGTGAAGACCAAATTGTCCAATTTGAGGATAAGGGACTATTATTTGGTAAAGCCAATGTTTTAAAAAATGAGCTGGTATTGAACTGGTCAAAGAAAAAGCTTAAGGTTTAAAGTTTCAACCAGTATGAAACCGCTATGAAATTGGTATATGCTAAATAAAAAGTAAATATTATAAAAATAAATAAAAAAATATTTCATTAAAATAAAAAGAGTACACTAATATTTATTATTATAAAATAAATTAATAATAAACTAAATTTATTAATTGAGCCAATTAATAGATAAATATAGAGGAAATTCCTCTGGATAAATTAATGGATAAATTATTCAAATTTGTTGTCTTTATTCTAGCTCAATTAATAGATAAATTAATTAATATTATTTGTCTTTGGCAATGAATAGGACTAACATTTAGTAGGCCTCATATTACTGCTTCTAGAGAAGAGGCATTCTAGAACCTATTTTTCTAACGCTAGGTTTTGACACTTGAATAAAAGTTTTAAGTAATAAGTAATATTTAACTTGGAAAATGACCATTCACCACAATTCTTATGGGACCTAAAGTGGGTAAACTATTGACCAAGATATCAACTATTTAAACATTTATGGTAGAGTTGCTAGGTTACAAATCATGCAAACAACTCACTAGAGTATTGGAAAACTTTCCAAGACTAAAATATTTTGCAATGTCACACTAATGAAACAAAACAACTCTTAACTATGAAAAAACAAGCTCTAGTTGTGTTCACAGATATCATTGCAAAGGCCACAGGTTCTTTTGTGCAAGTAAAAGGGATATAAAATTTGTGAACAAAACATATGATTTTCTAAAAGACCATTACTTGGTTCCACCATATTGGGATAAGATGATAACAAGGGCATAATAAGGAGTCACGATAGTTATTGGATGTAACCTGAAAGGCCCAAGCTTGATGATCATCCGATAGATATGTTGTTGCATTAAGTAATTAGGTCTAGTTTTTGAGCATCACCACCAGTTTTTATCATAATTAAGTGGCTTAGTAGCCAGTATATTATTTTCTTTTTTCTTTTTGAGAATGGAAGTTATCGGAGGAAACATACAAGTTCTCCTTGTTTGTTATTTGATTGTTTACTGAACTAGTAGAGTAATCTCATGAAAAAGAGCATGTTAATGTACTAGGTGGGTGACCCAAATCTATTTTGGTTTAAGAACAAGAACACTAATTTTTTGGTTCATAGAAAACCGACCAGTTTTTATTCACAATAATAAAAATAAAAACCAAACTAAAAATCAAATTGGTTCATGCTTAATTCAATCGAACTAGCCAGCTCAGTGTTGTTTTAAAAACATTGGCTAAAGCTGTTGGCAATTATAATTTCATAAAAATAAACTAGTTAATAAAATGCACACTCAAAATTTTTATTAACACTACACAACTTGTTAGGGTTGGGCACCTTACATAGCTTTCACACCTTTTTTCACTCACTTTTCTTTTAATTTTGTGTACAATACATATAATGGTCAAATGGCCATATTTATAAAGAAACAAAGTTGGGAATAACTGACTATAATTTCCAGCTTCAGTGAAGATGTATAAAGGAATTCAAAAATAATTTGGCTTGGTATTTTGACCAAGTTAAATATATCACTTTACAACTCATAATCTAGAAACATGTATTGAACCAAGTTTAATTTCTAACATCCTGCCTTAAAACTTGGTTTAATCATTCTAAGCTTGCTCTTCAACTTGTAACATGGTTCAATTTTTAAGGGCTTCATGAAAATATCTACTATTTGATCTTCAAAGGCGTAATACTCAACTATAATTTCTTTATCTTTAACCAAACCTAAAATGTAGTGATGTTTAATGTCAATACGCTTTCTTTAATCAGGGAATACTGGATTCTTTATTAAGGTGATTGCTGATTTATTATCGTAGTAGATTGTTGTTAGACCATTTTATTAGTGTTGTAATTTCCTAGCCATCCTCCATAGCCAAATCGCTTAAGTGATACAATTTGTTGTTTTTATATACTTTGCTTCTGTAGTTGAAAGAGCAACTACTTCTTGTTTCTTTAATGACTAAGAAAATGCTCCAGAACTAAGATGAAAGACACAACCTGAAGTGATTTTTCTCTTTTCAACGTCACCAGCCCAATCATTATCTATATATCCAACTAGACATATATTTTTATTGTTTGAATAGAATATGTCATCATCAATAATACCTTTAATGTATTTTAAAATTCATTTTATGGTTTGCTAATAAGATTGTCATGGTCAATCCATAACTCTTCTCACAATACCCACTCTGTAAATAATATCTAGCCTAGTTATTGTTAGGTACATTAGACTTCCAATAAGTCTTCAAAAGTTCGTTGCATCAACCAAATCACCACTGCCATCTTTCGCAAGTTTTAACCTTTATTTAGCTGGTGTTAAAATGGGATTGCACGCATCCATCTTGAATTTCTTTAAAATATATTTTAATATTTCGTTGTGAAATAAATATGCCTTCATTTGTTTACTTTACCTTGATACTAAGAAAATAGGTCATTAATCTCATATTTGTCATCTCAAAGTGAGCAACCATATCTTTCTTGAATTCCTACAATAGTGTTGAATTATTAACAGTAAAGATTAATTAATGTACATAGAGACAAACTATAACAATGTCCTCCTTCCTTGTTGATGTAGATATACAAAGTATGTTAATGTGGACACTTATGAAAACCATGTTCAACAGCATATGAGTATACCATGACCTTGGTGCTTATTTAAGATCATACAATGCCTTCTTTAGCTGATAAACCTTATCTTCTTCTCCTTGCTTTACATACCCTAATGGTTGCTCAACGTATTCTTCTTCTTCAAGTACACCATTCAAAAAAGCTAATTTGACATCTATTTGATAAATCTTCCAATTACTTTGGGCAGCAAGTAAAATCATTAAACGTACAATATCCAATCTGGCAACAAGTGCAAATACTTCAGAATAATCGATGCCTGGCTTTTGCTTGTATCCTTTTATAAGTAATCTTGCTTTAAAACATTCGATTTCTCCATTGGGCTTGTACTTTTTCTTGATACCCGTTTGACACCAATAGTATTCTTCCCTTTTGGTAAAGTGGTTAACTCCTATATTTTATTCTTTTCTGTGGTACATATTTCTTCATCCGTTGCTTTAATTCAACGACTATCATTTACTGTTTCCTCGATCATTACTAGATCACAATCTACGAAGAAAGCATAATGGGTCACAACTTCATCGTCATTGTCATCATCACATACTTGACAATCTTTCGTATAAATGGGTGGATGGTGTTCTTTTAGTGAGCGCCTAAGTGAAGGTGAAATACAAGAAGATGACACTTCAAGATCTATGAGTTGGCTCTTCAGGAATTGGAGGTAAAGATGACTCTTTAGTTTAATTAGTCATTTTGAATTCACTGTTTATGAACATTAGTAGTGGAAATGATTTTTTTTCTTTTTCTGACCAATCTCATACTCCTTCTTATTCAGAAGTAACATCCTAACTGATAATCACTTTTTGAGTCTTTGGATAATAAAGCTTATAATCTTTTTTTCCATGCTATAACTAAGAAATATACAGTTTTCTGCCTTTTTATCTAGCCTCTTTCTTAACTCATCAGGCACATGTGAATATGTTATGCATCCAATCACCCTCATATGATTAAGATTAGGCTTTCGTCCACTCCATGCTTCTTTTGGGGTTTTATAATGAAAACTTTTAACAGGACACCTATTCAAAATATAGACCATATGAGCCACGACCTCTGCCCATAAACTTTTAGGTAACTTCTTATCAAATAACATACTTCTCACCATATCCATAATAGTTCTGTTTTTCCTTTCTGTTACTCCATTTTGTTGAGGAGTGCACATAGTTGTCAATTAATGCTTAACTATATACTTTCTTAATAAATCATCACAGACAATATATTATGTGCCTCTATCTATTCTCAAAGTCTTGATAGAATAACTACTTTGTTTTTCAATATACGCCGCAAAATTCTTAAGTACTTCACATGTCTCATAATTCTGCTTCAAAAAATAAACTTATGTCTTTCTACTATAAACATCAGTAAATGTAATAAAATATTTGTTACCTCCATTTGATGGAACCTCCGCATAACATAGATCTGAATGCATGAGCTCTAGTAGATGTTTGGCTCTCCATGTCTGCTTTGTAGGAAATTGATCTCTATGTTTTTTTCCCCATAACACAGGACTCAGAAATCTGGTCAGGAACTTGAATGGTTGGCAAACCTGAAACACACTCTTTGTTTGCAAGAAGCATAATGCTTCCAAAATTCAAGTGCACAAGTCGCATATTCCAAAGCCAATTATCACTTATAGTCATAATATTACAGTAAGAAGTATTACCATAATTAAGATATGTTAGAAATAGATGATTAACGTCATTCTTATCTTTATAATCATGCCCTTTTATATCACTTACGATGAATCCATCTTTATTGAAGTGTAAATCATAACCCTTTTCTAATAGTTGTCCAATGCTTAACAGATTCTTACAAAGAGTAAGAGCATAGTACACATCAAAAATATAATTTAAAGACCTATTCTTTAATTTTATAGTAATCTTTCCTCTTTTCAAAACTAGAATTTAGTATTTATCGACAAGCTTTACTGAAAAATGAAAGGATTCAATTTGGAAAAAAACTTTCTTGCTTCCTTTTAAGTGATTGCTACAACTCGAGTCTAACAACCATTGATAGTTATCACTATTACTAGTTTTATGAGAGACTATCAACAATGTCTCTGGGTTATTATTCTCAACAACTCCAGCTTGATAATCTTTATATTCTTATCTTCGACCATGACATTCTTTATTATAGTGACCATATTTTTTGCAATTATGGCACTGAATATGTGACTTGCACATAGATTGATAGTGATCAAACTTTTTGCACATGTAACATTGAATATTAAATTTATCCTCAGGAGATTCACTTGCTCATGGTCTATAATTGGTTCTAAAAGTTTTGCCTCCTCTGCCTCTAAAATTTGAACTTCTTTGAGTACACTCTGTTTTGCTTGTTGCAGTTTCCTTCTCATTGCTCAAATTTACTTAGGCTTTTGAACTTGCTCCATTGTGTTTGGTGATCTTTCATTCATTCGCATTTCATGAGACTCTAATAAGGCTTACAACTCATTGAGAGTCATGGACCCAAAACGTTTAGAATCTTCAATGGTCGTGACATCATAATCAAATCAGTTTGTCAACATGCGCATGATCTTCTCCATGAAATCTTTCTTCGTAATTTCATAACCATTATTTTTCATCTCATTGATCAAATTTTCAATTAGTGAAAAACAATCACGAATACTTTCATCTTTGTCTTTCTCCATCAACGTATATTACCATTTCAAACCTTCTAGTCTTGATCGTTTAACTGTGTTTGCTTCTTCATACGCTTTTAGCAAAATATTCCAAGCCACCCTTGCTGTTTTGGCATGGAATGTTTTTTCAAGAATCGACAACTTCATAGATTGACAAATTAAAAACATGACATTTTCATTTAATTAACAATCACGAACCAGTTGTTGTGATTCTTCGATTGTCGGTTTTTCTTTTTTACTAAACCTTTCTCTAAAATTTCAGCCTATCTGTTGCTTCTCAAATATAACTCCATCATATATTTCCACAATGCAAAATTGTTTTTGCCATCAAACTTCAAAATTGATAATTGCATTGGTTGAGCTTGGAACCATCTTGATCTACTTAAACACTTTAACCGAGCTATGATACCATATGTTGACAATTATAATTGCCTAAAAATAAACTAGTTAACAAAACATACACTCAAATTTTTTATTAATACTTCACGCTACAAAACTCGTTGGAATTGGGTGTCTTCACACCTTTTTTTTACTTACTTTTCTTTTGACTTTTTGTAAAATAAATGTAAAAATAATTTGGGTTGACAATTTTACCATTTCAAATATAACACTTTACAACTCATAATCTAGAAACATATATTAAACCGAGTTTAATTTCCATAGTTTAATTTACAGTTCTTCTTAGTGTTCGTAATTTTTTTCCGATTTGAGAGTTTCCACGCAAATTCTCTTGTACTGTTATTATTTCTCTATTTTTTGATATTTTTATTTATGAAATATCATTAGAATCGAGTGTGGGAGGTCTGAATCCCTGTCAAGGAGCAAAACAAAATGCAACTTAGAGAAGTCGTACGACTAGTCTGATGCGAGAAGATCCAATCCAGCAGAAAAAGGAGGTGTGCTCTCTCCCTAGATAGTTTTAGGTTTTTGTCCCAGAGCCATAGGTTGGAAGATGTAAGCCGTAGATTGTTCCCTAACTTCGCATCTTCTCTGTCGTTGATTAATTTGCAATTGAATTTGGATCCTCAATTTAAACCATTAGTCTTTTATGAATTTCCCAAAAAATTAATTTAGCCTTTAGATCAAATGTAACTTTTCTGGAAACAAAGTGGACACTATAGCTCTCTCCCTTTTTTTTTCTTTTTCTTTTTCATTTCAGCTAAGCGAGGGGATGGGTTGTAGACGTTGGGTAGAACGATGACCCTTTGAAAACTCATCAGATCTTCTATTTATGGTGGTTTCTTTGATCCGAAGTTGGATTCAATTCGAATTCTTTTCTGGTTCCAATTTTCAGATAGTAAAGTGCCTGAACGAAAAGAGACGTTCATTTTGGGCCTAAGCCTAACATTTAGTATAAAATAAACATGACAACTTTAATATTTGTATAAACTTTTATTTTGGATTTAATTAATTTTGATTACCTACTTTTTAAAAAATTAATTATTAAAAATTTCAAAATTTACATAATTTTATAATTATAATTTGAATTTTAAAAAATAGCAATAAAATATATAAATTTTAATTTCTTACAAAATAATTTGACATTAATCTCTTCGTTAACAAAGTTGACGTTACAATAAGTGTCAAAGAAAAGTTTATGTCGGGTTATAATAAAATTAAATTAAATAATATGAAAGAAAACAAAAAGGAAAAAAAAAAACTATGTTAACTTTTTCCTCTCGTCTGCGTATATTTCCCCTCCCATCTACCACACTCATTCTGTGCCCATCGTCTGAGGTTTGCCTTCTTGTCTGTCTTCTCCGCCCACATCATTCTCGTTGTCTACTGCGGTTTTTGTTTTCAAGGTATGCTTTGCTGCCTTTTTCTACAAAATGTGTGTTTCACTATATGTGTTTTGTTCCATAAAAAGTAAAAATGTCAAAACCAACATCACAATTTTGGCTTTTGAAGAAGGAATCCGCTTACGAGCATGGTAGGGCAATTTTGAATGCCACATGGCCAAAGATGACGCATGTTGCTTCTGTATGGTTCCTTCTTTGGATGTGCATATATCTTTTTTGTTGCAATATTTTGTTAAAGCAAATGCTAAAACCCCCTTCTATTAGTGATTAATACTATTAGGCACCTCCTTTCTGGTCAAACCTTTTAGTGGTTAATGCTAATACTTAAATCCCATTTTGCAACTACCCTGTACACGACCTTTCTATCAGAGGTTTATATCTTGATATTGCTGCAAATGTTTCTCAGCTTATGTTTTCTATTTTAAATTATATTATTCACCCCCTAAGTTATTCTAGTGTATGTTATATATATTTTTATTAATTATACTCTCCACATATGGGTCATTTGGCTTTTATTTTTTGAAATTTGTAGCATAGACATCTTTAGATAGAAGTGACCATCTTGAACTTAATCATAAAAGATACTGAAATCTTCTATTAGTTGCTTAGTGTATACATTGTTTATATTCATTGATTGGTTAGCGTACGTTTAGCTAATTTTAGTTCAAGTGTTCCCATGCATAAATAATTCGATCCTAATGTTAAAAGGTCAAAGTAGTTGTTCACTGGTAGAAAGATCAATACATAGATAATATGATTGTTTGGCATCAAACTACAGATTTTCACTAATCAAACTTGCTTTGTACATGCAGTTTCTTACATGAGAATGGCGATTCTCTAAATTAAAACCCTTTAATTATGATTAATTAGGCTACTAATTAATGTTCAAATTATAACAGCTTAAAACTTGCATTAAAGGGTAAGGTTCAAAATGGATCAAATACCATTTAACATTTCAAATAACTTTAGTTTAAGATAACTTTAAATACTTCTTATTTAACAAAACATTGTGGAGTTAATGTTGAATCACGTAATTTATGATTAGGATTATCATGATATTAGTTGATGTTTTTATGTTTTAAATTCTCTTATTCATCCATTAAGTTTTTCTATCGTTTTTTTTACTTACACTCTCCACGCATAAGTCATTTGGCTTCTATTACTTAAAATTCGTAGCATAGATATCTCTTGATTGAAGTGACCATCTTGAACTTTACTACATCAAATGCTGAGATCTTACATTAGTTGCTTTGTACATACATGTTTATATTGTTGGAAGCATCTTCTCTAATTTATGCTATTTAATTAAAAACTAATGATATAATTATTTGTTTGTAGATGTTGGTAAATTTTAAATTTCATTATGGTGGGGTGTTGGAAAGACATGAAAATAATAAATATATTGGGATAAGATTAAAATGAAGAAGGATGTGATTGTTGATGAACTTAACATGCTTGTCTTAAAAGGAGTGTCTAAAGATAAAGGACAGAGAGTAATATCTATGTTTTACAAAATTTTTAATGAGTTAATGGAAGCTTAAAGGAGTTAAGCTTGCACCATGATAAGGACATATTGGCAATGCTCAATCGTAAGGAAGAATTGAACTACCATAATGTTGAAATCTACTATAAGCATGGTGATGAGCATCCTGCAATAGATGGTGAAAAATCTAATTTTGATACTGGAAATTACTTAAATGTTAATACACAGTAGAAATATGAGTATAAATAATGAAGGGGGTGGTTCCAAGTTTAAGTGGAACAAGATGAGATTTCATTGTTATGGAGATGAGTGAAATTGGAGATGATTCATTTAAAGACGAGTTATTCATAACAGATGGTGAAGAATATGTTATTATGAGAATAAATGAGAATAGATGTGCCAAGATTGTGCATAGTGGATTCGAATGTGACAATGTTGTAAATAGGGTTAAAAGTAGAGAAAAGGATTCCAATGAGGATGGTGATTTGTAACATCCTGCTACTTGAATTAAGATTAAAATGGTGATTATCAGAGATTAATGAGAAATTAGGAAGCATAATTCATGCTCATGCATCATTGTATATTCACACATATGTGAATATTTATTTTGATACATTAAAAAAAATTTATATGCATTCATTGACATTTTCCGGGTATTATTAATTGTTAAAAATGCAATTCAAATGTAAATTGTGAATTATTTGAGCTAAAATGTTATTTGGAGACTATTAGTATTATTTTGAAATTTTTAGTAAATTTTAGAGAATTTCTGAATTTTTTAAAAAAATAAAACATAATAATATAAACTAATGGTAGTGTGACACATGGCAGCCTCACATGTATGACAAATGGGTTACATGCATGGTGCCACGTGTAAGGTTAAAAAAAAACAAAGCGAAGAAGGACACTTCTCTAACTCTTTCGGTATTATTCACTATCCAAGTTTCTTCTTTAAACATCCACCACCGACATTTGTTCTTCACTATCACTGCCGAACTTTTTGCTGAAACATCAAGTAAGTTGTGCTTTCATTTTCATGTTTACAACAATGATAAAGGACGAAGAGATGATGTTTCATGCTTGTAAAGGAATGCATTATATATATATAGATACTTGTATGCTACGGTTTTGTGTTTGCTGTAACTTGGAACCTTGAATTATTTTGGGGTAAGTTCATTTTGAATGGGTGTAGAATTGAGTGGGAAGTTGCAGAAGATGGAAAGTTCAGAAACTTGGAGTTAATTGGAAAAAAATTGCAGAAACATGAGAACATGCATGCGTGAATAGTGATCTGTTTTAATGTTTATGTTGAATCTTGGATTTTTGATTTGTTGTGTTATATTGAACTAAAAGGGGTGTAAAAAGGATGATTCACGCATAAGATTTGTTGTTGTGTTTCAAGTAAGATTAAGTTGATAGAAAAACATCGAATGAAGGAGGAAAGAAGATAGAAAAAAAAATGTGCAGAAAAATATATATGCAGTAACAGTAAACTTCATGCTCTGTTTTTGCTATATAAGCGTAAGTGTTTGAGAAATATGAGAGATGGATTTATGTGAGGTTAAAGTTAAAGAAAACATAGAGCATAATGTGGTGCTGTGTTTTCAGGAGTAGGATGATAGAAAAAGGAGGTGGGAAAAAAAAAGAAATGGAAAAGTGCATAAACGTTAGGGAAAAAAATAAACAGTAGAAAGAGAGTGTGTGTATGTGTAGTTTCGGCTTTTGGTGTTTATGTTTAACTTTTGTTTTTTTAATGTTTTTTTTGAATTGTTTGTGTTAAGATGAAAGTTTGTGAAGTTGTTAACTTCAAAAAGATGTGAAAAACAGGATATATGTTTAGTTGAGAATTTTTAATGTTCATGAAAATAAAACTTGCATTAGAGAGAGGAAGAAGAAGGAGACGGACTGTGTGCGTGATGATGGTGTTTGAAATGTAAATATGAACTAGAATAAATTGAATGAAAAGGGGAGTAGAAATGCGGAGATAAATGTGACAGAGAGAAGTATTGAAGTAGCTTCTGTTTTGGGATGAAACTAATAATGCAAAAATGCAGCTGATGAAGATACATGCAGAAAGCTCTAAGTCTTTTGGCTATAACTTTTTCATCCGAACTCCAAACGACTTGAAACTTAGATCAATAGATTCCAAAGACATTTTTCTTTCTGTCCATAAAAATTTAGAGTTATCTGAATTGATTTGAAAGTGATTGATAGGATGAAAGTGTG
>JANZXR010000005.1:22461447-22476473 GCA_027575705.1 Erythroxylum echinodendron
TGAAACAATGTAAATCATGGTTTGATATAATGTGATAACATTATGGGTTTTTAAAAATCTGTGATTGATGATTTAGTGTATGATGCCATGTTATATATAGTGAAGAGGAGACAGTTAACATGTCATTTCTGACAGGCATGTACACATGTATTTGATGGACACACGTGTATATGTTAGTTGAGAATGGGGTGTTACATGATTATTCCAAAAATACACAAAGACAAGAAGGAATTTGACATGGTTGGTGCAGTGAATATGAGGATAGTGATGCTAAAGTTCAATCATCAGTTGGTAGTGATGATGGATGGCGCGAGGCATTTGTTTCAAAGAAGATATACATTGTCTTTAATCTAAAAGTGGATACGAAGGATTTTAAGTTTGAAATTGTTATGAAGTTTAAGAATAAGAAGTAATTAAGGCAAGCAATAAGAAACTATCCAATTACTAATGGATATGATATTTCAATTGTGAGATTCGGTATGAGAATAGAGGTTATTTGTGAACCATAATGTCCATTTTGTGTATATGCTAGTTAGATTGGAAATGAAAAAAACATTTGTTGTTAAGATATTAGAATACAAGTATAATTGCAGGAAAGTGTAAAGAAACAAGCGAATTAGCAGGAAATAGATAACAAATGAATTCTTACACAAGTTTAGGATGAACACAAACTGGCCAATTAATAAGATGAAATATGATCTTCAAAGAAAATATGCATTACAGGTGACTAAATCCCAATATTATGGCACTAAATGGGAAGATTTTATTATGCTGCAAGGATCTGCAGAAGGTCATAATACCAAGTTATGGTCTTTATGGATAAAAGTTATGATGAGTTGGTAAAGATGGTCATTTTATTATTCAAACTAAACTTGATGAAAAGTCACAGTCAATTTTTAAGAGGTTTTATATTGGAATTAGTTTGAAATATGGTTTTCTTAATGAATGTAGGAAATTTAATTGGGTTAGGTGGATGTTTCTTAAAGAAATTCCTTATAGGTGCGTTATTAGCTACAGTTGGTCGTGAAAAAAACAATAAAATATTTCCTTACCTTAGGCCATAGTTTAGGGAGAAAATTATCAATCTTGCATTGGTTTTTGAAATTCTTGATGAAGATCTAAACATAAATGGAAATGTATGGAATTTTGTGAGCGATCAATAAAGATAAATGTTAAATATTCATACATGTGATGTTCATTTCTTATTATTCTTTGAGTTCTTCAACTTACATTATTTTTTTATTAAAGGATTTAATTAGTGGGTGCATTAAAGAATCTCTTCCCAGAAGTTGAACATAGAAATCATGTCTGATATCTCTATACAAATTGATTTACCGTTCATAAAGGCCATACATAGAGGAGGTATGTTATGATCATACAAATTGATTTACCGTGGCAGGTATGTTATGATCATGACCTTTGAAAATAAGGTTATGTCACGATTGTGAAAATGATGTCACGATCGTGACCATGGCTGGGTTGCTTCTGTCACAATCGTGACCCTAGCTCTTTCTCTAAGCTTTCTCCAACTTCTCTCGATCTTCCTCATCTAATCTCAAACACTAACAAACACATCAAAATACCTCAAATGCACAAAATTAAAGTCCAATAATATGCTCTAAACTACATAACACTCACAAACACAAACACATAATCACATTGACATAATTCTAAACCTAAACATGCAGAAATAATCTAATCAATAACTAAAAACACACTAAAATACCCACTAAAACATAATGTAAACTATAACTATCATTTCCTGACACTAAGTGGCCTAACTTTTTGGGAGAAAACTGACAAGCTATCATCTTGATCAAAATCAAAGTTATGTTTTGGTCTATTAAATCTTATTTCAACGTCATTTAAGTACATCGAACAAAATGTGAAGCATCCATTTGCTATATAAGCCTTTGCAATTGACCTTCAAGTCGAGCTTTATTATGTACATAATGCTTAAAAGATTATTAAAACCTAAATAAAATATAAAGCATTAATAATTGTTACTAACTAATAACTTTTTAAAAAGTACAAGTTAATATAAATTACCTTTCAATGTAGAACATCTACCAAAATTGAACACGTCCACAAAGTTTTGCTTCAAATGGTAAGTTGCCAAATGCACCATAACATCAAAAAATGATGGGGGAATATTAGTTTAAGCTTACATAGGATCAAATCCATGTATTTTTCCATTTTATCAAGCTCTTTAACTTTAAGTGTCTTGCAATATAATTGCTTAAAAAACTCACCCAATCGTCCCAAAGTTACGGACACATCCTTTAGAAAACATCCATATATTCCAACAAGAAGTAATCGTTGTAGAAGTACATGACAATTACGGCTTTTCAACCTCGATACTTTTCCCTTTTTATCATTCATACAACCGGCTATATTAGATGCATACCCATCAGGAAACTTGACTAATTTAAGAATTTAAAAAAAAAGCTTGCTTCTCCTTTTTGACATGTTGTAACAAGCAGGTGGAATGTATAACCCATCATCTCTTCTTTTCAAATGCAAATCTTTTCTTATATTTATGTCTTCCAAGTCTAGTCTAGCCTTAATTGCGTCTTTCGATTTGTCATCAATTTCCATCAAAATTCTTAAAATATTCTCATAAATATTTTTTTCAATATGCATCACATCAAGATTATGCCTCAATAATAATTCCTTCTAATACAGTAAATCGAAAAATATGCTTTTTTATTCCAGTTAAGCACAACAACATTTTGCTTTCACTTTTTATTACTTGAGTGTTTGCCAGGTGTAATGTCACGCAAATGTATGATAGCTGCATAACCACATCATCACCAGAAAACTACAAAAGAGCTTTACCCAATTCTACTTGACCATTAAACAATTTGCTTATTCGCCATCAATGCCCGTGTTTCAAGTAATGACGATGTCTCATATAACATATTTTACTTTGTAGCCTCATTGAATAAGTTTGATGGTTACATACAAGATAAGCCATATACATTTTAATGCTCCATCTAAACAAATTCTCATAAGCTAGAAAGTCATTTATAGTCCACAAAAGTTTCTAAATATTTCTAATCCATTATAAATGTTTCACCTAAATAACGTCAAAAGTTTCTAATCCAACCTCCCATAGATTGTTTAAGTCATCAATTAATTGTTGCATGTATACATCGATGTCTTTACCAGGAGCAGTAGGTCTTGGAATAAGCGAAAACAACAACATAAAAGACTCCTTCATACACTTCTACGGAGGTAAATTGTACGGCACTAAACCAAGTCGAACATTACGACAATCTTGTGCAAACCATGAAAACTTTCCATCAAAGTCTTTCCATGTCATTGAATCTACTGGATGACGCATAATGTTATCATCAATGCGTTTCTCTTTATGTCATCTCATATCTATGGTTGTTTTTGTTAACATAAAAAGCCTTTGTAGTCATAGTTTAATAGGAAAGTATCTTAAGATTTTATGGGGTATCTTTTTCTCTCTTCCATCATCTACTCGCCACTTTGTTGTACCACAAATTGGACAAAATTTAAGATCTTTATTGTCCTTCCAAACTATAGCACAATCGTACTTACAAGCATGTATTGATATAAATCCTAATCCAAGACCCCTTAACAATTTATTTGCATCATATTAAGATTTGGGCAATTTGTGTCCAACAGGCAATGCAACATTGAGCAAATCAATTATCATGTCAAAAGACTTGTTACTCCATTTATTATAGACCTTCAAAAGCAACAACTTGACAACAAAAGATAGCTGTGAGAAATTCAAGCACCTTGAATATAATTCTTCTTAAGCAACTTTCAATAACTTCCCAAAATTATCTTCTGTAATACTAATAATTATGTTAGGCAAACTGGTATCATTCATTGTCTCCATATAATTCCCATAATCCTCTAACATCTCACCAATCCCATCATCTTCATCACCACCATCTACATCATTATTTTTACTATCATCAACACTTGTTCCAACACTACTACTACAACTTGCTTCCTTACATTCGACATGATAAAGCGATATAGTATAGAATTTATCTGTGCCTCGGATTAGCAAATGATTATATAACACATCTTGACTTTAAATGTCGACATTTAAGCAATCTATGCATGGACAACCAATATGACATTCAACACTCATTTGATCTTTAACAAATTGCATGAAACTTTTAACTCCTTCTAAGTATTCAGTGGATCATTTTCGATGAGATGTCCAATTTTTTTCCATTTAGGTATACAATTAAAAGTAAATAACTGAATTACTAAATGCAATCCTTGGTCTTTATATCATAACCATTAATCACTATAAGTTCATTTTCAAATTTTTAATTTAAACAGTACTATAGTACGTGACATTATTACACCACATGAGAAAGCAAGTTCACGTTGTGGCTCTTAGGCTCATAGAATATTTCATCGATAAGCCTCATGAGAGTTACATCATAGGTTTCTAGCCTATATATTATCCTAGGGGTTTATTATGTAAAGGATTGTCCATAATTGTAGGTGAATTTCTAATTTTAATACTGATTTTGAATTAATCACATTGAAGTTTATAAATTAAGTTTGAATTTAAACAAGCAATATAATATGTGGCATTGTTACACCACATAAATCGAACCGTGATTCCTAGGCTCATGGAATATTTCACCAACAAGCCTTATGAGAGCTGCATCACGACTTTCCAACCTATATACTATCCTGGGAGTTTATTATGCAAAGGATTGTCCATAATTGTAGGTGAATTTCTAATTTTAATACTAAGTTTGAATTAATAACATTGAAGTTCATAAATTAAGTTTTAATTTAAACAAGCACTATGGTACGTGACATTGTTACACCATATAAATCGAAAAAGCAAGTTCTCATTATGACTCCTAGGTTAATGAAATATTTCACAGATAAGCCTTACGGGAGCTGCATCACAGGTTTCTAGCCTATATACCATCCTAGGGGTTTATTACGTAAAGGATTGTCCAATTTTAATACTAAGCTTGAATTAATCACATTGAAGTTCATAAATTAAAGTTGAATTTAAATAAGCACTATGATATGTGACATTATTACAACATATGAATCGAGAAAGCAAGCTCTCACTATGACTCCTAGGCTCGTGGAATATTTCACTAATAAATCTTATGGGAGTTGCACCACAGCTTTGCAACCTATATACCGTCCTAGGAATTTATTATGCAAAGGATTGTTTACAATTTTAGGTGAATTTCTAATTTTAATAATAAGTTTTAATTAATCACATTGAAGTTCATAAATTAAGTTTGAATTTAAACAAAACTATGGTATATGACATTATTAGACCACATGAATTGAGAAAGTTCTCGTTATAACTTCTAGGCTCATGAAATATTTTACTAATAAGCCTCCTTGGAGCTGTATTACATGTTTCGAGTCTATATACCATCCTAGGGTTTATTAAGCAAAGGATTATCCATAATTGTAGGTTAATTTCTAATTTTAATATTAAGTTTGAATTTATCACATTGAAGTTCATAAATTAAGTTTAAATTTAAACAAGCACTATACTATTTAGCATTGTTACACCATACGAATCGAGAAAGCAAGTTCTTGCTATAATTCTTAGGCTAGTGAAATATTTCACCGACAAGCCTCATAGGAGTTGCATCATGGGAATTTATCACATTGAAATTCATAAATTAAGTTTGAATTTAAACAAGCATTATACTATGTAGCAATGTTACACCATATCAATCGAAAAAGCAAGTTCTCACTATGATTCTTAGGCTCGTGGAATATTTAACCAACAAGTCTTATGGGAGTTGCATCACAGGTTTCTAGCCTATATATCATCTTAGCAGTTTATTATGCAAAGGACTGTCATGAACATAAGGTGAATTCAAAGGACTGTCATGAACATTAGGTGAATTCATACATCGGTATCATCAATTATTTAAACAAAAACCAAACATAAATACTTAGACTATTAAAGTAGTCCATAAAAACTCATCAGTGATTCTAAGAATATTGCAAAGAACAACACAAAAGCAATCACGTTGTAGACATGAATTAGTTAGACAACTTACCTTAACAGGCGGACAACCACAAACTACAAAACAGAAGGAAGAAATTGGTCGATTATTGAGCAATTTTCAACACAAAACACAGCCTGCAAAAAGGAAATTTTCGTATTTAATATGAGAGTGACTTGTTAATAGAGTTGGGTCTTAGGACTTAAAATGTAGAAAATTCTTATAATTAAATTTTTTGGACACATAACTAGTAGCTTACTTTTAATAAAGTTTTAACGAATTTATAGTAGTGATGGGATCACGATAGTTTGTGAGTGAAGTAAACTTCGAATGAGAATGAGAAGTGAGATTACTATAACCTGAGAGTGACATTAGTGATTCAAAGTGAACTTTAGTTGAACAACCTAGAAGCGGTAGTAAAACAAAATTCCTAACACATATTAATATTCAATCAACCCATTCAACATATATTCACGTCCATACCCTAAGTCCAAGAATAATTCATACTCTTCAGCATTCATTTATAAAACTAACTTCCAATCTTAATACACATCCAAGTCAAATTCAATCCAATTAAACCCTAGGTACATGCATATCAATCTTTAAGTCATGATCCTTGGCATTAATAACAAATTAAAAGTCAATCTAATTCATTAGCCATCGTCTCTTTAAACCTTTATCTTTTTAAAGTTATTTTCCTTAACTTAGTTAGAAAAAATCTCTAATATTTCTTCTTTTATGTTTAATAAGCTTCACCCCTGATCCACAGAAGGGGTCGCCATTTTTAAAAGATATTAAAATATTTTCAATTATAAAAATTGCAATCAATTGTCGGAGTAAATCGACAAAAGTTCATCTTTTCCTACCCAATTAGACGTTAAATGTTTTTATTATAATATTTTGTCAATTTTTGACTCACATTAAAACAAATCAATATTAAAACGAATTAACATAAAAGCTTGGTTAATACATTTGGATAACACTTTTCCAAAATTCTAAATTAAAAAAGAAATTGCATTTAATATTAAACGATGGAAATTGATTGAGAAAATTTCATACCTATATGATAATCGAAATATAATAGAAAATAGAAAGGAAAAAAGTCATATAGAAAATATCGCTAAATGTTAGACTTCTAGCGATGATTTTTTGTTTCGTCGCCAATTGCTGCCTTTTATCGACAAATTAGAAATCGTTGTTAAAGAAAACATAGCCAAAAGTCCCTTCTGCTGTGGTGTTATAACCCAAACTTCTAACAATATAAATGGCTATGTAACTTAAACCAAGAGGAGGTTCAAATTGAGGGCTAAAAGGTTTGCTCCAAGAAAATCTCAAGTTTTTTTATGGTGAATCAATTGTGCATTAAATCATTTGTTGACGAATTTGGACATTATTATGGTTATGATTTGACAAAGAATTTGGACAACCAAGTTATGGTTTGATTGAAAACTTAGACATGTATTAGCTATGATAGGTTTGACAATTTAGAAAATGGTATTAGTTACGCTTTGGTTCACAATGTTATATGTATTGCATCTGTGTTAGCTATTCTGTAGCATTAATTGAAACACTTTTGAATTCCCATCATTATCTTTCTTGAGCAAGTGTTTCACCTACTGGACACTGAAACTTCATTTTGGTCTCTTGTCATTATTTTTTTCTTAAGTTTTGATCAATTTTCTTTTTCAATGGATTTGTTATTCCTTGATTCTCCTATATAAAATTTGAATCTACAATTTATTGATTATGCCTTTACTTGGTTTTTGGATGAGGAGCTTTTATATCTTATTTTGAGTTTGTACGAACAAGTTTCCAAGTAATTTAGTATACCAGTTCAATCTCAGTGATTTTGGATATGGGTAAAATGTCAAAACAAAAATATAAGTTTTAACATTCATCACCATTATTTATTAAACTTCCATCAAACTATCATAACAACCAAAGTTTTTCAGTTGCTGCCGAAAGAGGACAAAAATTTTGTTTCATAACTTCTAGCTTATTCAAGCCAACTTTCAAATTAACTTACAACATTGCACTATTAGGACAAATTATGATAATTTATATACAAATCTAGGTAACGCAACTCCTTAAAACTATTAGAGATATGAAAATGTCTCAATACTAGAGCTAGGTACATCAGACGCCTAAGATGTGTAATCACATAGGACCTATAAATTAAAGATAAAAATAAAAATATCACATTTATATCAAATTTACATTATTTAAATGAATTAATATATCTAATTACCTTTTGCAAGTAATAATGACTCTTATGAGCAAGACTCTTACCCCAGTGTACAAAAGATGTCTGATATAATTTTGTACAATAACAAAACTTCAATCTATTTACCAATACTAAATGCCTATAAGACACCTATAATTTTAATATTAATTAAAATTTTGTGTAATAATACACTCAAATGAGACATTAAATCTTAAACTTTACAATACACTCAAATGAGAATATGATATTTTTTATAGGTAATATCGTAGCCACAACTTATACAAAGGATCCCAACTGTCATGGAAAGTTAAACCACATTGATATTGCTTTAGTCAATATTCGGTTGCACAAGGTTATGTAGTCTTTAGATACATTTAAACACACAAGATGATAGTTAATCTTATTACCAAACCTGAAGTTAGACGCATTTTATAGAGATGTTGGAAGTTTGGGAATGTGTAGGACTTGAGACGTATGGATACATTTAATTTATGAGTAATAATATTTCTTTGTTTTCTTATAATTGTAACATATGATAATTAATATTTATTATCTGTAGCTTAAGTTCATGTCAGCATATTGAGATCAACCCTCTCTCATTAGCGATGCTTTCTTGCTTTTTCATAATCAAGTGATAAGAGAAAATGAACCAAGTTCTCATTTGAGATTTACAAATATGAAAACTTATCGTGCACCCTTCATTTCCTATATGAGTGAATGAAAGAGCAAGCACGAAAGATAAATATTATGAGAGAAAAATTACAGTCTCCCTATGTGTTTTGAGTAAGAGAAGGAGATAGATATAGAGAGATGGTATATACAGAAAATAAAAGGAATTAAATATAAATTAAATACTTAGTAGATTTTATGAGAAATTCAATAATCAATATGTAATTTGATAGTTAAGCATCAAATATCCTTTTTTTAATCAATGTGCGTAGAGGTTAGATGTTAAGATTCGTGAGATACTAAGTTAAATAGGCAATTTCTTCAAAAAATTATTTGGATGTCTAAAAAGATAGATATATGAATCCCGTTGACCAAAAAAACCAAAAAAAAAAAAAAACCATTTATAGAGTTGTCAACTAATAAGGACTTATTAAGGTCTTGAAGGGTGGAATGACAATATAACTCTAGTAATTATCTTAACGTGTGATATTGAATTTGCATATGCATGAAGAAATGGAGTCTAAGGACTTATTTGGTTATATTTCTATTTTTTATTTTTTTACTTTCATTTTCAAATTTAATAAAAAATTGTTTGATTGAGTTTCAAGTTTTCATTTTTTGTTTTGATTTTTCTTGTTTTCATAACTTAAGAAAAAAATTATTCTGTGTTTTCTTTTTTTGTCATAATTTGTTTTTATTATTAATTAAACATATACTATTTAATTATTTAGATTAATTAATAATACTAATTATGGTTAATATAATTTAATTATTCAACATTTTCTAATTTATTTTAAAATTTTTGTTTGAAAATAAAACTATTTTAAAATTTGATAATTGTTTAATAGATATATTTTAATTTTTAATATTTAATTCTAAATGATAACTTATGAAAAGAAAATACTCTTTGTTTTCTTTTTTTGTCATAATTTGTTTTTATTTTTAATTAAAAATATGCTATTTAATTATTTATATTAATTAATTATTATTATTATGATTAATATAAGTTAATTATTCAATATATTCTAATTTATTTTGTAATTAATTTCAATTTTAAAAAAATTGTTTGAAAATAAAACTATTTTAAAATTTGATAATTGTTTAATAGATATATTTTAAAATTCAAAACTTAAATCTAAATGATGACTTTGACTTTAAAATTTTAATACATATCAAAATAACTATTAGTTTAAACTAAAATTTTTATTTATTTTTAGTAAAATATAATATAAAATTATATATTTATTTTTGTTAAAGTATTGTACAAGAGATTAAAATGAGGGTAGTTAACTAATTTATCTTATCCAATATTTAATTACTATCAACAATAAATATAAATATATCTTAACAATCAAACATATATTTGTCTTTTATTTTGAAGAAGGTTAAAAGTACAATTTGAATATTATTGTTTTCTATCCTAATTAAGTGAATAAAAAATTAAATAAAATTAATCTTTCATATGCTATATGTCACGTTAATATTGACGTGATATATTTTATTATTTTTTAAAATTAGTTAATGAATCATATTCCTGTGTATATGTCATATAAGATAGTAGGCTCCAAGTGAGTTATTTTTAGAAACTTAAAATTACTAATACTTTTAATTAGGTTAATTATTATGTATGTTAATTATTTCAGTTAATTTTTAATTAAGATATTTAATCTACCCTAATTATTCAATTGTAAAACCCTAATTGAACATTGAATCCCCGTGTCCCTCCTCTCTCTTTATTTTTTCTCTTACCTTCTTTGGTGTATTTGGATCCTTCTTCTCTTTTGGCTTTTTATTATTTAAGCTACCCTCTTCCACTTCGGCCCTGTTTTCCAATCAGCTGATTGCATTAGATGTTAGCTGATTCTATCAGCTGTTAACTAATAGCTGATTCTATTAGCTAATTTGACCAGCTGATTGTATTAGCTGTTTGTCAATTGATGTTTGGTAAAATTAGCTGTTTAGTATTAGCTGTTTATGTATAAAATGACTTATGAGGACATGACTTTAAAAAAAATATAATGGTATGAATATTATATATCTTAGTATTTCGTTGAATATTTTTATAGAAATTTAGATTTTAGATATTAAATTCTACAAAAATTAAGTTTATAACTCTAACAAAAAACATAGAACATATAATAATAATAATAATAATAATAATAATAATAATAATAATAATAATAATAATAATAATAATAATAACAATAGTAGTAGTAGTAGTAGTAGTAGTAGTAGTAGTAGTAGTAATAATAATAATAATAATAATAATAATAATAATAACAATAATAATACTAACAATAATAATAATCAACAAAAAAGAAAGAAAAGAATAAAAAACGATGATATTTATAACACTATTTTCTCCAAATTAACAAATCACAAAATTATGTATTTTTATTATTTTTATGCATAAAAGTGAGTTTGAGAAGTAAACATTGTTAGGATATTTTGGTATTTTAAGTTTGGGGTTATCAAAAGCTAGGTAGGGGTAGCTTTTTAAATTTTGGCTGGTTGGGTTGAATCAGCCAACCCAACCAGCCAACTACCAAACAAAAATAATAACATCTGATTTTAACCAATCAGCCAAAAATTGGCTGATCAGCTGTCCACCAAGCACAGCCTTCATCCCTGGACGTCTTTTTCGACATTGGCTTCAAAGATGACAACAGATGAACTTGTGCTAAGAAGTGAAGAAATTCCATTGTTTGAGAGACTGAAACCAAAGTCAGGCTAGTCACTCTTTTGCCCAAATAGAGAACCAATTGCGGTGCCGAACGCTAACTTACCCTTAGGATATACCTAAAGGTAAATGTCGAAGTAGAAAAGCCAGTTCCAGCAAGCCTTGTAAAAGCATTTTGGGTACCTGAGAGTTGTTGGAAAGAATTCGAAGAGGTGCCCTCGGTACTGCGATCGACATTTTCATTTTCATCCTATTTGTTTTGTAGCTTCAACCTTTGTTTTAGCAATCTCATTACTATGGCCTTTGAAGAGAATAAAAGCCAAGCATCCCTACCTTAATAATAATTTTCTTTTAATTTTATTCTATCTTATCTTCATAATATTATTATATCATTCGAGTATGATATCCTTAACATTATAGCTTATAAGAAGGGAATTATGGCGTTCAACACTTGGTAAGATGTTGAATTCTGAGCATACACTTTTCTAGAGGCATTCCAGTATTGGCGAACTTTCTCTAATGGTTTTTAATGCAATAGTTGTCGTGCCTGTACGTTGGCCGAGGTAACAATTATTGATTGGCTGGGTTAAAACAGAATCCATGATCAAATTGTGTTGTTCTCCCGTTGAAGTTGGCAGTAGTGTGTGGCCTTCAGGTCCTTTATTTTTGTTGGATTCTGGCAATCGTCATAAGATGCATCTGAAAGTTGGAAAGTCACATAAGATACAATATTTAAGCATACCAGAAAAGCTTCTATTTACAATTAACTATACAGATAATATGGCCTCCAGGCTAAGCCTTGACCACACTTGTACATTACATACAACTGAGTCAATTGAGATTCCTATCTTCTCCATTGTACAGGTGCTGCCATCCATCCCTAGTGCGTAAAACTAATTAAGTCACCCAGTTTAACGCAGACAGACGCAGGGCAAATTCAGTTTCAAGCCGACTGAAAACAATCCTATACACTTATTTTACAACTTGGGGGGCAGGAGCATTGCATATTGATAAACAGACTGACGTTTTGATGCTAGCATGAACATGGACAATCTGCAACCTGTTAACACCATGCATCTCATAAATATTTCATAGGATATTAAATATATAAACCAAAATGATATCTACTGAAATTGTTATAGGATTAGAAAGAAACAAAAAATTATATAAAATTAAATTCTAATAACCTTTTGTGTCCAACAAAATTTTAATCATGCATCCTAATGTCAAAAACACATGGTCAGCATGTGAAAGCTCTTAGAACTAAAGTACCCTTTTAGTATCCACTTACCAAACAGCTGCAGCTGCTTACCATCATGTCCTAAAAACATGATGTCGTGCCAAAACTTCTGGTATCTTGGAGGCAGGAAGACTTTGGCAACCAAAGAGCTCTTGAAGTTTTGCATCACATAATATCACCATTGGATTCATTGGATCCTATAAATTACCAAACATAAAAGAGAATACACATAAGAACTTCAATGAGCAACATTGGTGACAAATTCTACAAGCAGACATGATTATTGCAAGTAGCCTTATAGACACCCAGATACGGTACAGGTAAGATGTCAACGACAAATTAAATCATGACACCACTATGCAACAGACGAATCAATGTTTACTTAAAACAACTAACTACCTAAAAACTAAATTTATGCAAAACGATGCATTTCAGCAACAACCTCCAAACTATTCACGTTTATGTAGTGCCATATGCGCGTGAAAACCTCTGATTGTGCCATCTCCCTCACACCAACACCAAAAAAACTTGCAAGGGCCTCAGATATTGCAACTGAAGGAGCAGATGTGTTCTGTCTAGGTCCAGCCCCTTCGTCTAGCTTTTGCTTCTTCGAAGCCGGTTCCTCTGCAAACACCGTAATGACATGCGAGTTACAGTCTCGAAAACATAAAGGCATTCCAAAGAGTAAGTCTCAAGATTACAGCAGAAACAGTACTTGTGGGCTCGAGAGGAATGATGTGTTTAGCAAGCAACTTATTCATCTTGAACATGTCAGTACAGTCAGTCTCGAAGACGAGACGCAGCTCATGGTTGCAAATTATTTTCCTCTTGTTACTCGGGTCTTGGAGGTTGTTCTTTCTTATGTAAGCCCACAGCTGCTTCACAATCTAAACCCAGAAAATTTCAACCAAAGTTTTCGATTTCACTAATCAAAACCGGTAATCTCTGACAAACTGAAACAAAAACATTTGCTAAAAACCTCAGTCCTCGGTAAAGCCGACTGGCCAACAATGGCCTGAAGTTCAGGAGACACCCCACAGACCTTGTTTAGACCACCTGGACCACCCCTTCTCTTTCCTTTACTAGTCCCCCTGACCAAACCCAAAAAGATTTTATCACCAACCAAACAAAACCAGCATGCCCACATAAAGAAAACAAACGAACAAGAGCAAGCAAAAGCCAAAAAGATCGAACCTTTCCTCAAGAGTGTTGCTCATGGATACCACAGAAGCTTCTGGTTTGACATGTGGGGGAAAAGGGTGAGAGGAGACAGAAGACACGGCTGCGGACAAATGATCATTCCGGCACGGTGATGTTGGTGGCGGTCGCTGGAGCAAGTGTTGGATCTGGGCACGAATAAAGTCGGATTTTTGGGAGAGATCGAGGCCGAGTTTGGACTCCAGCTCTTGAACGACGCCGTTCAGGGAAGTTAACACAGTGGCGGACGGCTGAGAGTGGTCGTGGAGGAGTGACTGTAAGGCTTGGGATATCTCTTGCTCTGTCATTATAGCAGCTCTCCGTCCCACGCTGTCTCTCTGCTTTCGTGCTATCTCTGTCCACCAACTCCTCTTCTCCGTCCCATCTCTCTCTAGATTGGTAGTTTTTTACTTTTAGTTTTAGAGATCTAGAGTGACGTGCGGGTTATGTGAAAAGCACACAAGTACCTGTTCCATTTTGGCAAAAGCACCAGAAAAGGAAATGGTAACTTTCGGACCTTACCTTCTGTGTGGTTGTTGTTTTGAAGATACAGAGACAGAACGAAACAAAAATTTAGAGATAGAACAGAACAAAAATTAGAGACAGTAAGTTGTTTAGTTATGAAAGACAGAACAGAAAAAATTGTCTTCATCTAGAGGACAAAATGTGCTTGGTTGCAATGAACAAAATAAAAAAATAGTATCAATAACGAAAATACCCTTACAGTATAATATGATTAGAAATATGTAATTCATTGATTATTTTATAATTGTATCAATATGTATTTTATGTGTATTTGTAATTTTTAATTACGATAAAATAATTACAATATAATTAATTAAATTAGTATTATTATATAATTAATTATATTATATTTAATTAAAATATTATTATTAATGAAAATATAATTATTCATTAATTAAAATATTATAATTATTTAATTAATTATAATATAATTAATTAAATTATTATTATTACTTAGTTAATTACATTATATTTAATTAAAATATTATT
>JANZXR010000005.1:22476573-22527632 GCA_027575705.1 Erythroxylum echinodendron
GATCCAGATCATCAAATAGTTCTAAAAAGTCTTTCTATGGACCCCACAGAACTATTATTCGTCATCTCTGCTGGAACCATTGACGCTCTTTTCTTATTGGATAGACTTAATTGATAGTCTGGATCCAAATTCATTTCCAGTATTTTATTTCTGTTGCTATTTCCCGATAATCGGCTTATAGCATTTCTTGTTGCTTGTTGGAATTTTCGATAATCACGTATTTGATTATCTTGTACATTATGTAATGATGTACTTCCTTCAGCATTTCTTACTGGAATTAATTCTTTATCTTTTCTTTCTTTAGAATTTCTAAGTGAAATTCTAGAATCTGTACTTTTTCTCCCACTCATAACTTCTTTATCTTCGTATATTTTGTCTTTTCTGCGCTGAAGATTTCTTTAGGATCTCTGAAGTAATATGATTTTCTTGTAAAAACAGGCGGCACTGTTTTTCCTGCTTCCGATATTTTTATTCTTTGTACTTCTTGGATTAAAGTACTCAAGGCTTCTTGAAATTGTGGATTTTCTTTTGAAATATTGTAATTAATTAATTACAATATAATTAATTAAATTATTATTATTACATAATTAATTACATTATATTTAATTAAAATATTATTATCAATTAAAATATAACTATTTATTAATTAAAATATTAATTAATTAAAATATTGTTTGTTTTAGATTTCAGACGTTACATGAGGTTATTTTTGTTTTTTCTTGATCTTGTCTTTCGGACAAGAATTTCTGTACTTCACTTTTGAAAGGAACAAAAATTTCTGTCCTTATCCTCTGAAGACGGAACAAAAATAGGTGAGGACAGCAAGCAAACAGGACGAAGGACAGAACTTTTGCGTTCTTGTCCACTGTCCTCACCCCTGAGGACATTAACCAAACACAGGGTAAGAATTAGGAAGTATGATTGGGATTTTTCAACTTCAACTCTGTTTGTTAATTTTGATTTTGATAAAACGATAAATAGTCATGATAAAGGTATCAAACGGCGCACTTTAGGCAGTGATGACGTGGCAAAAAGTCAGAGGGAGAGTACTAACAGTCTAACACTGCCACAGTACGCCTTTTTTAACCCTTAAGCTGCGTTTGGATCTACGATACAGTAGAAATAAGAACTTATTTACCGTAGTTTTCAAACACAATCACATGTTTAAATATGCAGGCGAATAATTGGAGGTTGGAAAAAATTGCAATGTCACTACAAAAATCCATAAGCCGAAAAAGGGTTGCGGTAAGAAAGTATTTCTGCGGTAGAAATTCTACTTTCTTTTAATAACCTTATGATAATTATTATTTTTCACTATACCCTCAACTAATAAAAAGTAAGTCCAATGTATCGTCTTCTTTTTAATTTAATTTAATATTTTCTTATTTATAATTTGAATTTATATGACTAATAATACATTTTTATGAAATATTTTATTTACTAAATTTATTTTATTTATATTTTTCTTATTTTAATTTAATATTTTATTAGTTATAATTTTAAATTTATATGACTAATAATACATTTTTATTAAATATTTTATTTACTAAATTTACTTTTTTATATTTTTCTTGTTTTAATTTAAAATCTTATTATTTATAATTTTAAATTTATATGATTAATAATATATTTTTAATTATTTATTCAACAATTAATAGTTTATTAAATCAATAGGCTTTTTAGTCATTTTATTTCTTTTTAACAATCGCAACCGTATTTTCCACACACCTATTTTCATATTTCAGTAGTTACCAAAACAGCAATCCGGAACATATAAATACTTATTCTCAATAAGTACTTATTATTTTAACAGGCTGATTTCAGCAAGTTATCAACCGCTATTGCTCCTCCAAACTAAGTCTTAGTCAGTGGTGTTTGATTGATTAATTATTAATGAAATAAAATATCATTTTATTATTTAGAGGAGAGTTATAATAAAATAAAATATTATATGATAAAATATTATATCTTATTTCATCTTAAACAGTAAAAATAAATTACGGTTTAAGATAGAATTTAAAATAATAAATTATATTTTACTATATTATATTACGAACTCTTTTTTTAAATAATATTTCATTATATTATATTATTA
This sequence comes from Erythroxylum echinodendron, assembly GCA_027575705.1. NCBI lineage: Eukaryota > Viridiplantae > Streptophyta > Magnoliopsida > Malpighiales > Erythroxylaceae > Erythroxylum > Erythroxylum echinodendron. The sequence goes on from JANZXR010000005.1 coordinate 22,478,669, forward strand.
ATCCTTTTATTCCTCTCAAAAAATAATTTTTTATTATCACTTGCTCTTCTACCTTACCAAGAATCATTCATCCGCTTGCTTCTCTCAATAAAGCCACTTTTTTTTTAATTCTTCATGCATTTTTATTGGTTTATGACGTGTTTTAAGCTTTTAAACAGGTAATTCGCTTGCGGCTCATTTGCCACATAGCAGCGATTGTTTCCTTGTTTGATGTTGCAGGTTGGTCGCTTTCTTTTGTAGTTTTCGTTTCACATTTCACATTGATTCTGGTTTTGAATTCTTGTAATTTCTTATTCTTTCTTTTGTTTTAATTTTCATTATTGGTTATGGAACAGACGTGCTTATACTATATTTTATGGCTCTTTTTTTTCATTCACCATTTTGTCTCTATTTCTATCAGGGATTGAGGATTGAATTTCGATCTGCCAGGGTAATTTTGGTCGTGGAGTGTTGGAATTTGTACATAAGGAGTATTTAAAGTTCGAGTCTTCGATTCTTATGCTATTTCTTTGATGCTAGGATTGGAAGACTCTCGAGAGGGACTCGTTTCAATTTTTGTCTAGGTTTGGCATATTAGTATAGAGATCCTCTATGTTACATGCGTTTAGAGATTTTCTCAGATGTCTAGTTACGTAAAGTGTTCATATCTCCGATGAAGGGCTTCGAAGTCAGTTGACGCAAGTGGAACTTCAGCCTTAAATCAAAAGTATTTAATCTTATTACTTCTTCATCCATTGCGTGTTTGAATTATTATGTTTCTGTTCTGTCCTGATTTCATTTAAGTTGGGAAGTCTTTATATAGCTTTTTGAATATAGTTTCGTCTCACGTGCTTTGAGTAAAGATCCAAAATGGCAAGGTTACTGTTGGAGATTCGCCATCTTTGATGGATAAGTTAAAATCTTTTAGCTAAGTGTTCAAAGAGGAGGTGATAACAGGGATCTTGAGTGAGTCCTTTCCTGACCTCAATAGTTTTGAAGGCTTCCTTAATTGGATGTCTGTTTCAGTTTTAGGTCTTGTTTGACAATCAGCTGATTGCATTAGCTGTTAGCTAATAGTTGATGTTATTAATTGATTTGACCAACGGATTGTATTAGCTGTTTGTTAGAGATGTTTGATAAAATTAGTTATTTAGTATTAAGTGTTTATGTGTAAAATGACTTATGAAGACACTACTTTAAAAAATTATAAGGATATGAATATTATATATCTTAGTATTTTGTTGAATTCTTATAAGAATTTATATTTTAGATATTTAATTATAAAAAAATTAAGTTTATAACTCTAATAAAAAAGATAGAACATATAATAATAATAATAATAATAATAATAATAATAATAATAATAATAATAATAATAATAATAATAATTGGTTACAATTAGACTATTCCAATAAAATAATTATATAAATACTTTTTGCCATTGATATATTTTGATTAACTACTTAATTTAAAATTATTTGGCCTCTTAATTTAAAATGGGTAATATAATTACCCTATGAATAATATTTTAAAATTATATAAAATTTTATTGTAATATCTTTTTATTTAATCAAAGAATTGTTAAATAATTAAATAACATTAGAACAAGAAAAAAAATGTAAATATTAAATAATAAACTTTTAATGCATGATCAATAAAACCCAAATACTAAATTAAATTAAATTAAAGATTAAAATGTAAGTATTCTCTAATTATAAATTAGAGATTGAACATTGATATCAATTAGGTAAAAAAAAAATCAAACAGGTTATTTTACTCTTATGCATTCATTGGATGTTGTATCGAGACTAAAAGACACACCAGAAATCTCCCCAAAAAAATTGGTCTCCTGCTCTTTCTCAAACCCATCCTTTGCATCATATACATGCACAAAGTTAGCTGGTTCTACCATTGCCATGAACTGCCCATCAGATGAAAATCGAATCGATCTAATGGCTTCCAAGTTACCCTTGAGCACAGAGATAGATTTAGACAAGTTTCTGGCATCCCAAATACGACATGTCTTGTCTTGATTCCCAATGGTAAATATGCGACCATCAGGATGCCATGCAGATGCAAATGAGTAATCCAAGTGTCCATATAAAGATGTAATAGTCCACAAAAATAGGCTTCCAATTAGCCAAAATATCTAACTCTCCGGTCATTATTCAAAGCCATGAAATGAACTGCACCACTGAAAGGGAATTGACCTCAAGTGAGTTGCAATTCATAACATCTACCATAATATTAATGACTCTAGTTAAAATGAAGAGGCCGTATAAACTATCAGTCAACAAATAATAAAATATAACCTTGGATTATCATAGATCTCGACAGCATTTCTAATTGCATTACCATCGTAAGTTGTCTTGAAGTAGAAGCTAATTCCCTTTGCTACCTCTGTTCCTTGTGTGCTCTTGTCTGACAACTCTGATTGCTCAGGATGGTAACCATCTGCAGCATTGTATTAAAATGATCAGAGAAGCATTAGGTAATAAAATGATCACTTTCAAGATGAACATAATACTTAATCCTCACCTGAGAAGAAGCTTTCTGATTATATGAAACCCCATCTCCTTTCCCTGTAATTTTCTTCCATAATTGCAATGCATCTGTCATGATATCTCTTACGGGTTTTATCCGAAAATGAAGAGTGATTTTTTCCACTTGATAAAACTTAGACAAATAAATAAGGTATCGTAAAAGCTATACTCAAAGGTTATGCCTAATTTGTTAAATTCCCAAAATATATATTCATAAATATACTGCGTATAGTTTTTCATCAGCCTCATTTTGTGTAGAACCTCCAGTATGAAAATATGAAACAAAACAAATGTGAAATGATACAAAGGAAAAGTTTCCATTAACTGTTTTTCCACATTTTAAATGGTTAAACATCAAGCGCAAATACTGATTGGCATCAATATTAAGAATACTAATTTCTTCAACAACATTAGCAAGGAATACCATATTTGGAATGCACCCTTGCAGTTTTAAGTATTTACATGAAGGTGATCTTGACATGAAACTGTAACCAAGATAATTTTCAGAGGACAATAGAAAGAGAGCTTATAAGGCTTATGCACCTCATATTTTGAACTTCAACCTAAAACCTTAGGTAATAAGAACTATCAATGTTTTGTGAACATAATTCCAACTCAATTTACGGAGATCTGCTGCTGGTGCACAAGAACAATAAAGTACAATCATAAGTTGGAAGTAATATATCTAAAAAGTTATCAGCTATTTGAAAAACTAATCAACAGCAATTAGAATCTAATGTGGACAATCCAAGATCTATCTAGTAAGGGGGAAATTGTTGGGACACTGAGGTGAAAAACAACATTTTAGTTTTTAAGTTGTTTTTCTAGGTAACTCACCCATTAACTAGGCCAACAAGTTTTGGATACAACTGGTTGTCACGTAAGTGATTGACTTCTGAAACAGTTGAGTCTATGGATTGCATATCCACAATATATCTTTTGTGTAAATGACTCACGATTGCTTTAGTCTTTACCAAGGATTCAACATTAACACCACGCTTCTTCGGTTTATTCAGCAGAGAAACTTTCTTCTTATACTCAAGCTTCATAAGCTCGCCTTGCCAATAAGTGTGAAGTAAAATTCTAGTTAGCAGCATGACCAACAAAACAATTGGACCATTTTGGCCTATTTAAGTCCCCAATTATGTTTGTATTAGGCACTGAACAGTCCTAACATTTACAATCTGACTGTATTAACAAGGTGCAAAGTAATTCCCAAAATGATTATCTATATCTAACTATTTATATAATTATCAATATAATTACCTTATGATTATTATTAAAAAATCCTATAGCTAATTATCTATATCTTCTAAGACACCCCTTGAGAAAAGTGTAGAACAGAAGTAGATGGAATCAAAATAACCAAAGATAGAGAAGTACCTTTACTTCATCATAAAGCTTCTTTTCCCAAGCTAACAACTTATCCAAGACAGTGGCATGAGTATCATAGTTATCAGAATCAAGTTCATCTTTCCCATCCTCACCCCCAGAAACACCTTTAAACAATCTATTCCATGTGATAACACGTATAACCCTTGTAGAATGATCAATATGTCCTATAATGATTGAGACAATTTTAATAACATAAGATGATACTAGTCACAAGATTTATTTGTATTGAAACTAAGATTGAAAGAAAAATGCTAGTATAATGATTGGCTAACATAGCCTGTCTTTCAGGGCCAAATAACAACTGTTCAAGCTACACAAAGCATAAAGATATGTGTTGCCTGAAATATTGAAAAAAAAAAAAGAATAAGCATTATCAAACTTAAAAAAGCCAAAAGTAAAAAAGAACAAAGAATATCCAAGGTTGCTATTACAAATGCTTGCAGAAAAACCCATAGAAAAAGGTCAAATGACTGGGTTTATGATATCAATTTCTAACTATACAAGCAAAAGATAAAAAGCCTAAGCTTTGAGCTTCAACTTTCCACATAAAAACAAATCTCAAAAACTTGGGAAGTTTCCAGAAACAGAAAGGCATGCTAAACTTCTATTACGCAGTTAGACCATTAGGAAGCAACTACTTCAGTGACTAATAAAGGATTGTTAATGCACTAGAAGCCATCTATGGTTTTTATTCAGAACTTACTTTAAAATAAACGAAGAGAAGAAAACCATTGAATATAAAAAACAATGTATGTAAAAATTTCCAGAGCTTGACACTTGATTTGCGTTCTCAACCCTTTTAGCCATACATATCACAGCACCTGATTGAACAAACTACAGAAATCAGAATGAAGAGCAGCCAAGAAATGCTAAGGGCACAGTCGTCATTGCCAAACAGCTAATTCAGTTGTTTGGTTGAAACCTCCAATAGAGGAGCTTTTCACAAAACAGCTGGTTGGGTTGAGCCAACCCAATCAGCTTATAACCAAACAAAAAAAAACCACCTATTAGCTAAGTCAAACATCTAATTTAGGTCAATCAACTGAAAAACAGCTTATCAGTTGTTTACCAAATGAGCCGTTATTGTTTCGCTTCTAATAAACTTCCTGATGGTGAAGTGACCGTGGAACTAGAATTAGTTCTCTTTTAACTATTTTTGGAGGTAGACACAGGCATGGCATATGAATTGTTTCCAAGGAACTAGGATTGTCTGAGGTTTCTTATTCATCTACGAAATTTTATTTTTAAGCATATCTAAATTTGCAAGGTTGAGCTAAAGAAATATCTATCACTTTGAAACATAATTCTTCTTTTCTCAAAGCAACTACAACCACTCTTCTCCCCACAATCAGTGACCCAGAGAAATCATCTTATTGCTAGAAAATTGGGTCAAGATCTAATCCGCCGTGTAGCAGAATAACTAATAATTTTTTTATTTAATTTCCCGAAAGCCAAGATCACTAAAATTATATAGAATGATTAACACATAAAATCATAATAAATCATGAATCTCAATTCATACTTTATTCTGAAGCTTAATACTTTTCTTGTTGTATTCTTTGAACCATTTCTAAAATCAGACAATCTCAACCACTGTAGTCACATAAGTATCAGGCCTTTAACAGTATCCATAAAATGAGTTAAAAGAACTCTGCGACTGTTGCAGAGAGAGTTAGGTAAAGAATTCTAGCTCTATTAGAGCATAAGTCTATTTATAATAAGTTTTATCCATGTTAGTAATTTAATTGAAATTAAATTTTAATATCAACTAAAATTTAATTATAATTAAAATTAATTTTAATTAAATACCAATTATGACTAAATAAGATCCAATATCTCATATTGATCCTTATTTATTAAAAATCTCATATTTAGTCATAAAGTTTTCTAAACTTTACAATCAAGTCCAACTTAATCAAAATATCTTTGCTATTTTCAATATGTTCTATATGTTTAACTTATTAAGTCTCCAAATATGCTAGAAATGAATACAAATTATAACCCTAAATCATATTTAGGATTACATAAATTAAACTCCTTTAATTTATCTTTAATTATCTAATTAAATAATTTATATTTATCGATCAAGATTGAAGTCTAGCATCAAATCATGACCATCCAAATATTTAAGAATGTTAAAGTAGTTTTGACTTACCTTTTCATACATGATTTTTCTATATAATTCAATCCTTTTATTAGACAATGTTCTGATTAGACATAGAATATGGAATTAATGTCTACTATATTTTAAGTTCAATCATATTACTTATTTACCATAAGATATTGATTCAATTAATGAAATTTGTAAACTATTTACAAAATATCTTTCCCCTTGGCCAAGAATTTTTTGAATTAATATTAATCGAGAACAATGAAATATTCTCTCTTATTACTTTAGGCTGATGAATCCTATCTTGATCACTCAACTACCTCTATATAGTTGATGCTACATCCAATACCTACTGAATGAACTATCCATGATTAAAATAGGTCATAAGTAGTATCAAAACGTAGCAATCCTTATATAAGATAACTTTGGAGACCTTAAGTCAAATGATCACTTATACAATCATCATAATGAGAGTTTCCATAGATATAAAAATAATGTCTCAAATGGATTTCTCATACGGGGTTAGTTCAATGAACCTATTTTCTAATAAGTACCTACATGTTTGTTTAAATATCTCCAAATTTTATTCGATGAGATCGAGTTCTTCCTTTATATGGAAAAAATATGTGAGTTTTTTTACGTTATATTAGTTTCTGGTCTTAAGAAAACAATGAATAAGAATAATTTAGGAATAATATATAAATATAATATGAATCTCATAATTGTAATCTCGTCTTAATTTCATTTTCAATGTATAACTATCCTATAGACTTTGGAATATAAATTTGGATATGTACAGGATAAAATAATGTCTTTAAATTATTTTGTCACTAAACTACAACTAACCTATTGGCTTTAAGGTATAAACTAACAATTTCCTACTTACACTAAGCCAATCGTTTAAGTATCTTATACTATATCACTATCTGAAAACCACACTACTATTGGGGCAATGTCTTAATGAGATAATTCTATAAAATTCTCTATAGTGAATACTTGCTTAAATCTTATAATTTTCATCTTAATTATCATCATAATTAAGAAAAATTGCCTAAACACTTTGATTTTTCATAAGACCTTGACTCCTTTTACATGTCCAACGGCTCTAATGTTTCACAATACATTATTGTCTTAAACAATACAAGGAAATATATTAAGTTCATTAAAAAATTATTGATCTAATTAATCATTTATACTAAATGAGAAATGCATTATGACTTAATTAGCAATCATTGCTACATCGGAACATTTCCAATCTTAAAATGATATTGTTCTAAGAAAAATAGACCATAAGGATTTACTCTAAAGCTAATATCTTTATCACCTTGAACTCAAATATCTACTTATACATAGAATAATGGATATCTTTAATAATTCACAAGATATCTCAAATACTAAACATACTTAGTACATTATCTATCTAATTGGATTTAGAATAGGTGAACAACTTCTAATCTTTCTCTGTAGATCTAATTCATTGAATTAAGTTATTACCTTTTCATATTTAACAAGAGTTGTTCTTGGACAGTTATATTTTCAACAATTGAAAATTAAAAGTATTGTTCTTTGTGAGCAATATGTCTCTATATACTCCTACTGAAGATGATAACTATAGTCTCACTAACTTCTTGTACAAATGATAAATTAAAAAACATCTTCAAAACAAACTCTTTGAATTCATCATGAAAATGACTCTTTCAATGTCTCGTAACCTTTCAACTATACATCAAATATATTAACAAAGGCACTAGTTCCAATTAGATGTTCTGTTATAAGATTTGAACTTCTCAAATTTCATCCTACTCTCATTACTTATCTTGAGAACCATTCTCCTATAAATATACATTAAAACAACAATTTTTCAATAGGTTTATAAGATTATATCCAACCTTTTGGATATCTCATAACCTTTTATTACCCAATTTAGTTATAAACTTAATGGATAATGTATGCTTTAATCAGGAATTACATTCTTAAATAATTAACTTTAACTCTTTCAAATACCTAGTGCTTTATATTTAATATAAAATCTTTTTAATTAATTCAATTTGAATTATTGAAGGTAAGTCATTGTATTATGCATAACTATATAAAAAACAATATAACATCATACAGTATCTTATATTGTATTTTTCTCCTTATATAAATCCATACTCTTATAAAACTTTATTGTGACGATACTTAACAAACAATCTCATTCCCTATAGATAATTGAAAATTTAAAACTCACCCAATCATTCACATTAAAGTGCTTCAACATTCTCAATGCATAATTTTTACTTAGATTTAAACAATTTGAACTTTTCAAAATTTTAAAACAATATTTCACTTCATACCTGTGACTATATAACATAAATTAATTAGTAATATAATGAAATATAAGTATCATTCTTTTATGAATTGTTATTCCGTCTAACACATCACAGATTTAGCAATTTAATACCTTCATTATTCTTTCACCAAAGATTGATTTGGTTATCCTTCAACTTAACAAGTTTTGCATAATTCATGTCAAAAGGATACATATATCCTTGTATGTAATTTTATGATTCTCATCATGTTGATTTAACTAACATGGCACAAAAGGATGGTCTTAATTATCTAACTTTGTATTCTTGCCACTTATGTTAAGCATAAGTCTTCTTTGATCCAATATATACAAAAATATTTGTATAAAATTGGATCGACTACTTTTACTCAACAATCTATTTCTTATCATACTTTGAACATTGTAGTAATGCTGAATCTGAATTCAGTATCAAATATTCAAAAGCACGAATTAGAAATACATATAATCTTTATCATATTACATATAGGCAAGAAAAGTCATGCAATCATTTTCTTCTTATGACAGTTATTATCATACTACAGTAAAGACTTTAATTTATGTCTATGTTTATGCTTTTAGTAGGCTAAATTAAGTAGAACAATTTCATTAAGATATTATGCCTTTTAGCTCTACTCAATGCAACCTATTTCACATTCTATCATGATGTTAACATACATCTTACATATTGTTATCAATGTTTATGAGACATTATTCAACTCAAAATGTCAATACATATTGCCATCTATATGACTTTAATTTATCTCTGAAAATTCAACACCAAATCCTTAACAAGGATTAATAGCAAAATTACATAATGGACATACGAATTTTCTAACCAACATAACTTATGTTTAAGAAATTTGATTTACTAACTCTTAGTATCAACTACACTAAACAAGATAAATTCCACTTAAAACAAAAATATAAATGTAAAAAAAGAAAGTAGTTGATTATATGTCATAAATACCAAATGAGATTAGGACTTTAATTATGTATTTGGTACTCCCACTATTTTATTTGAAATAATAGCCCTCACTAGTATTCAAAAAGATTACTTTAATCTTTTTAGTAGGCTAGGATCCTATTCAAATTTAGTTCATCTTGAGTTTAATCAATAAACCAATTAAACTTAAATTAAGTATATAGCAACTTTATCAATCACATTTCATGCGATTCTTAGATCCGTTAGGTGAAAAATCTTTCTAAAACATATCGTATATATTATTCCAAACCTTGTCTCCAAATTCAAGTTTAAAAAAGTGATCATATGTTTGCCCATCCAAATCACATAAATTTAGTTAAGTAGGACTTATTGTCATAAGAATACATTTTTTCATGTTAAAGTAGCCTAGAGTTTGCCCAACAAGCCTAACAATAAATTGAACTCTGATTTATTCTTATAACAATATAAGGAAATAATAATGTTTAAAACATGTTTAATAAAATAGATCGGACTAAGCCTAGCTTATCTGATGTCTCTTACACCCTAAGGAATGTTGACAAGTACTCCCATTAAGGTCGAAATCATCTGACATTAAGGACGTCAACTTAATGATTCGAGACTCAACTTCTCGAATAAAGACTGTTAACACCCAGACTCAACTCCTAAGGCTCATGAATCTTTTAAAAATGTAAAAACCAAGCTCTGATGCCAATTTAATTGTCACGACCTGGAACCAAATTGGGCACATGACAACCACCGCATACCCAGGTTAAGAATACTTACGGTACCCTTAACCATATTATGCAAGGCTAATTGAATATCTAAAAAAACATTTAGAGAACAAAAAGGTTCACACATAAGGTTATTTACAAACCACAAGATAATCAAGAGTTAATTTACAAAATTTTAAAGCATATTAACATAATCATGAGCCACTATATAACAAAAATATAAAATAGAGACTACTGCGTGCAATAATACCCTAAAATTGTCAAAAGATCGCATGATCCACTAAAAACTTCAAACTCACCAAATTAACCTGCATGATTGGGAAGCAGAGGGGGTGAGTAAACTATGTACTCAGTGAGTAGGAAAAACATATATCACAAATAGAACTCGGTACACCAAAACAGTCTGAATAACCTAAAGACAGTTTTACACATCTAACATGCACATAACTACCTATGATGTGAATATGCATGACATAAAAACATATAGACATAGTCTATGACTCATTCCATTACATAGTCTATGACTCATGCCATACTGGTTAGAAACTACATAAGCCTAGCCTATTAATTACTCATTCAGTGAACATAGGTTCCAGTTCCAGTACACATAACCAGAAAAGCATCACATGTAAAAATCAAATCTTGTCAGGAAGCCAAATATCATAATAAGCCAAAATAATGTGTGTCACCACTAGTTGGCCAAATTAGTGTGCACACCCACCGATCTAGGCGTTGGCTTGACTTTCATCTATAGTGAGTTCATACTATAGTCGACAAGAGTCTCATGATCTTAGATGATGACCTTGTCAGTGACCAGACCTCTAGGTGTGCAATCACCCGCGAGCCCTGTAGAATGGTGTCGTTACAAGGACTCGACTTTTATGTACCACAAGGACTCAAATTTTATGTACCAGTGTCAAGGGTACGGGGGTCACTTAATCTGTTGTGCCCAGCACATGATTGGCCAATCGTTTCCTCACCAATCACAAAAAATTATATACAAATATTAAATACAAAAATCAAATAAGGTACCATGCCTTTATTTATTGGTCTAACCGATAAAATGGAACCTTGCCATGGCTCTAAGCCAAAAGAGAACATATACATGCAGCATAAATGACTCGGTTATGCATATGTAAGTTCCAAAATGTTATTTCGTGCAGTGATATTCATCTTTTGAATTCCAAGTGCGAAGTTATTAAAAAATGTAGTTTCAAAAAATCAAACATTATTCTTTTCACTTCAATTGTAGGTTTGTTGAAAATAATATCATTTCTCAAAATATGAAATAAAAACATCAGTTTCACTCTAAACGCAAAGAGTTATTCAAAACAATCTCATTTATTAAATACACAAATATACTAGCATTTGTTTGAGATTCAATTTTACTATGCATTAGCTAGGTTCAAAATTCACATACAAGTCATTATGCATGTCTTGGAATGTACATGTAACTCATATTTATACACCATCACATAAGTTAAAACACAATATCACAATTTTTAAGCTATAATTATGAAGCTTCTCACATAGTTACTTTCCTTATTATCCATATAAGCTTTCTTTTTGCATTTTTCAAGGCATTTAATGCCTTGGATCCAATACTTACACGTTTCAAAGCATAATTATGCACATTTGTATCCAAACACATTAGGCCAATACTCATCAATCTAAGCAACAATTAAAGTTTACTCTAGTAAACATTAAAGCCTCTTTCCAATGCACACCATCAAAATCCTTAAATCCTATGCCAATTTCACTTAGGCATTTTATCAAACACCTAAAGGCATAAACTTGAAAGCCTTCTTCCAATGAACATCTTACTCATTTTCATCATCAATTCACATTATACATACACAATTAACATCGTAGAGTTCAATTAAACCATCAATTTCGAAAGATATTCAAATTTTCACAAACTTTCACCAAAGATATGGAAATTTGGTTTTGGCTTAAGTAAGTTTCTCCATGACTCATTTCATTCATCTAAACCATGTTTCATGTATATTCAAGCATGGAGAATAACATATCTTAACAACCAACTCAAAATCATAATGTAGAAAGAGATGAGACAAAATTTACTTAAACTTTCCTTTGGTGATATCCTCCAATAATTTCAAAATTTCTCAAATATAATGATAGATTTGAGTTCCTTGACCCCAAATTACCTTAGAACACCTAGGTTTAGGTTAAAGAATAAAAAAAAGCGGTGAAAGATGGGTGATGACTGAAACTTCCTCTTCTCCTTTCTTTTAATTAAAAACAAGTGTTCTTAATGTTTAGTGGGGGGTGCATGGTTACACCATAAAGAAGGGTCTATAATTTGACTCTTATTTGACCAACATGGTGAATTTACCTTTTTGCCCTTAGTTTATGTTAAATTACTATTATACCCTTCAAACTTTTCCTAAATTTGCAATTAAGCCCAAAATTTAAGAATGACTAAAAATTTTATTTTCATTTTGGTACTCGAACTTTTGCAAATTATAATTAAGCCCCTTAACTTTATAAAATTACATATTGATCCTCCAAGAATTGAAAAATTACATTTAAGTCCCTTATGTACATCAACTTTTCCAGTTAAGCTTTCGAAGTAGCCAATAAGTCTATAAATCATGTCTAATCACCTCTAAGGCATTCGAACATGTTTAACTCAGCCACCATGGCCATATCCATCCAATGGAATCGATTTTACACACTTAGAAGCTTATATATCATAAATCTCTAGGATTTTGCATACCGATAAACTCTAAGTTCATGTAAAGGCATATAACATTATATATCACTGGCATCAATACCAAAAGGATTTAAATAGATTTTTCAACTCATATACAACCATGTATATGTCAATATATAATAGTATCTCTAAGTATAGACCAAAACAAAAAGGGTCCGGCTTTACGGCTTATGTCAAGACAACTTAACAAACCCCAACAACTTATTCAAATGGAACAACCTGCAATAATTAAAAAAATGCACAATTTTACTTTCTCATCCTGGTTACAACAGGCTCGATTATTGCAATTACTAAACATCCCAAAAATTCCAAAAATCACTGTCGATATTAACTCACCAGTGATTACAACAAAACCTATAATGAATAAATATTGGTGGCCAGGCTTATTCTTTCGATGAAAAATGATTTTACATATGTACTTTTTAGAAATTAAACATATCTTATTTCTTTCTACGTGGGTGATTTAAGGTTTATGTGCTAGTAATATTAATCTAAACTTTTCGTATTTAATAGTTTAAAGTTCTCAATAATTGCAATTTTAATTTCAATTCTGAAATTGGATCAATAACAGTCAAATAATTTTTAATCAAGTTATTGAATTAAAGTCGACTTTAATACTACTATTAGGAAACTAGGTAGGGATTCAATCTTGAGTGCAATAAAATAATTACAAATTTGTTTTGCTTAATTTTTGGAAAGTCAAGATCACTAAAATTTTATAAAATAATTTAACACATAAATAGTAATAAAGAATGTATCTTAATTTGTACCTTATTTTGAAGCTTGATATTTTTCTTGTCATATCCCTCAAACTATTTATAAAATCGGTTCATCGTAATTGCATAAGTGTCCAGCCTCTAACTGTATTCACATAATAATTTTAGAGAACTCTACAATTGTTGTAGAAAGAGTTAGGTAAGGAGTGCTAGCTTTATTAGAGCTTAAGCCTATTTATAATAAGTTTCGAACATTTTAATAATTTAATTGAAATTAAATTCTAACTTCAACTAAAATTTAATTAGAATTTTGCAAATAATTCTAATTAAGTACCAATTATAGACAAATAAGATCTAATATCTCATATTGATCCTTATTTATTAAATATCTCATATTTAATCATAAAGTTTCTCTTTGCTCTCTTCATCTTGTTCTTTATGTGTGACTTATTAGGTTTCTAAATATGTTAGTTACTAATACAAAATATAACCCTAAATTATATTTAGGATTAGATCAATTAAACTCTTTTAATTTATCTTTAATTCTCTAATTAAACAATTTATATTCATAGATCATGATTGACATCTAGCAATAAATCATGACTACCTAAATATTTAGAAGTATCAAAGTGGTTTTCAGTAACCTTTCTGTGTATGATTTTTTGGTATAATTCAATCCTTTTATCATAAAATGTTTTGATTGGAAATAGAGCATGAAATTAATTTTTACTCTATTTTAAGTCCAATCATAATTACCAAACGTCATTCCACCTTAGCCAAGGATTTTTTGAATCAATATTAATCAAGAATAATGAAACTATCTCCCCAGTTACTTTAGGGTTACAAATTCTATCTTGATCACTCAATTACCTATAGTTCATTCTACATCCAATGATTATCGACTGAGCTACCCACAATTAGAATAGGTCATAAGTATATCAAAATATAACAATTCTTATATAAGATAACTTTGGATATCTCAAGTCAAATGATTACTTATACAATCATCACAATGAGAATTTTCATAGACATATAAGTAATGTTCCAAATGGACTTCTCATATGGGGACAGTGAACTTGTTTTCTGACAAGCACCTATACGTTTATTCAAGTATCTCTATACTTTAGTTGATGAAATTGCCTACTTCCTTTATAAGGAAAAACATAATATGTGCTAGTTGTTTTACGTTATACTAATGTTAAATCTTAATAGAATAATGACTAGGAATAATTTAGGGATAATACATAAATGCAATATGGACTCATAATTATAATCTCATCATAATTTAATTTGCAATATATAATTATCTCATGGACTTTATCATATACATGTAAATATATACAAGATAAAGAGACAAGATAAAGACTGTCTTTAAATTATTTTGTCAGTGAACTACAACCAACCGATTAACTATAGGGCATAAACTAACACTTATGTTGTTCATATAAATAGCTATCTTGGGGATGACCCATTTCTAAATCAATTTCCTCCTTTAGATCCACCTACAATGATCTATTCAATCTTGTAAGAGATGGAGTACTTTTATGGTACGTGATAGTGCATTCTTGATATGTATGTTTCATTGATTAGTTAATTAATGGAGATTCGACAGTAGTTGATGTTATCCTACGACTGGATGTAGTAAGCTTATTAATGTTGCTGTGCCAGGAACAATAGATGAATGAGCTATAAATGAAATTTTGGTTTTGGTCCCATAAGAAAAGAATGATGATCACACTCTTTGCCTCAACTCTGCAAAGGCTATCGAATGCACACCGGTTAACATTGGGATACAGGATTTGGTGGAAGGAAGGGTAAGTTTGAGCTAACTTGGTTCTCTAATTTATCTTTTATGCATTGTGTTCTGAAGGACTTTGCTTTCTTTATTTATTTTTCAGCTTTATCTGGTACTTGGATTGATATCATAAATCATTAAGGTAAAGTTCAAACTTTTTCCATGCATTTAGAACCAACCCTTATCATTCAATATGGGAAACAACAATGTCAGATTTGAAACTAACAATTGTATTGACTGTGGTAACTGCAGATTCAACTTTTAGCAGATCTTAACCTTAAGAAGACACCTCAGCTGGTGGAACGTACTGGTGGATGACAACGATGTAATAAAATTACTTTGTCTACAATAAAATGTTGAATTGCATGCTTTATATTTTTGGAACTCCAACCTGATGTATCTTTCAGGACACGTGGAGGAACTTTCATTTTAAGAAAGCAGGCTATGAGAGAAACTCGTTAAAAATTTCTTCTAATTTGAAGGTACTGAGGCAAAATTGTTATGTTACAACATGTGTGGGGTTTTAGAACAATACAAAATTGAGTCCCTATGTGTGTTTAAATCCTATTCTTAATCATGTAGAAGGCTTGTATCCAAAAAATTATTCTTTATGTCTTTGGATTTATTCAACATTTGAAGAGTTATTTTTTTATTATTGATGTTTGTTTATAACCTGTTTCAAATTTCTATTGGAATTTTTTAATTGCCAATGGCCAATTACATTAGCAATGATTTGTTTCCAAGAAACTAAAATTTTTTTTGTGATGTGTACTTGAAATCTGTTTTATGACTTTTGTCTCTGAGGATAAGTGCAATTACAGTTTTTGTCCTTTGCTTATTCACTACAATATGCTTGAGCAATCAACACTAGAAGAAAAGGAAAAGCTCTAATTTTCACTCCATCCTAGTAACGTCTTTTACTTGTACATATGTAGGATAGAAAGGCTTATGCCTACTTGCTCAATGTCCTTGCACCGGAACATTGTGATCCATCCACTTTGTAGTCCAAGGTCGCCAAAAAGAGGGCAAAGCTAGCGTTTGACTATGCAGTGAGGATGAAATGCAAACGGTATTTGAAACCTG
Organism: Erythroxylum echinodendron; assembly: GCA_027575705.1. Lineage (NCBI taxonomy): Eukaryota > Viridiplantae > Streptophyta > Magnoliopsida > Malpighiales > Erythroxylaceae > Erythroxylum > Erythroxylum echinodendron. The sequence continues at coordinate 22,495,030 of JANZXR010000005.1, forward strand.
AAGACATTGTTGAAGGGTCACCAAATTTGAATCTCTCTTTCTTAGCACAAATATTTCATCAAAGGTTGGAAAGAAATGCCCGGTATCGTACTACTTTTATTTCTCGAATACCTTTTTAAATTGAAATTGTGTATTTTATATCTCGATAAGAAATCACAATATGTTGTTAGCATACAATGTCAATTTAAATTAGATTCACTATTGATCTTAAAAAACTTTTACTGTTTGTTCTACGCTTTCCCTCCCTCTTATAATTTTTAGCTTATGGCGTTTGCTCATTCACTTGCTTTTAATTTTTATTACTACCTATTGTTGTTTTGTATTTAAGGTAGAAGAATGTTTCTTTTGCAGGAGTGACTTGATCACAGACAACAAGAAGATTTCTTTTGCATAGAGGATGACAGATGATGTGCAGACATCTAGGGAATAGATATGCTTTTGATTGTGGATCAATAGTCTTGGAATTGCCACTTATGTTAGCAATTTATTTCAAGATGTAAGGAATGGGTATGCATTCCTTTTACTTAGCAACTGGCATTTTAGTCGATTGTTCTGGACCCTCCTTTACGTATTGACCTTGTTATGACTGAACACACATCACGACATTCTATATCATGGGAATATCTTCTTTATAGAGGTGTTATGTGTTGATTTATGCCCTACATCCAATCACTTTGATTGTAGTTTAGTGACAAATTATTCAAAGGCATTCTTTATCTTATACATGTTTAGAAGTGTATGATAAAGTCCATGGAATAATTGTACATTACAAATGAAATTATAATGAGATTATAATAATGAGATTCAAATTATATTTATGTATTATTCTCAAATGTTCCTAGTCATTGTTCTATTAAGATTAGACATTAATAGAACGTAAAAAGACTGACATATGTTTTGTTTTTCCTTATAAAGGAAGTAGTCGATCTCATAGGCTAAAGTATAGAGATACTTAAACAAACATGTGGGTGCTTATTAGAGAACAAGTTCATTGAACAAACCTAACATGAGAAATCTATTTGGAATATTACTTGTATGTCTATGAAATTCTCATTGTGATGGTTATATAAATGATCATTTGACTTGATGTCACCAAATTTATCTTATATAGGGATTGCTATATTTTGATACTATTTATGACCTATTTAATCATGGATCAATTAAACGTTAGTAATTGTAGTATGAATTATATGGAGATAGTTTGTGTGATCAAGATGAGATTCATCATCCTAAAGTAATTAGGGAGAATATTTCATTGTTCTCGATTAGTATTGATTCGGGAAATCCTTGGCCAAGGTGGAATGACATTTTGTAAATAGTTTACAAATATTAGTAATTGAATCAATAGCTAATGGCAGAAACGTAATAGATTGGACTCAAAATAGAGTAGACAATTCCAAGCTCTATGTCTAATCAAAGCATTGGTTGATAAAAGGATTGAATTATATAGAAAAATCATGCACAAAAAGGTTAATTAAAATCACTTTGGCATTCCTAAATATTTGGGTAGTCATGATGCGTTGCTAGACGCTAATCTTGATCTATGATTATAAATTGTTTAATTAAAGATAAATTAAAAGGAGTTTTAATTTATCTAACTCTAATTACAAATTAGAATTATAATTTATAATCATTGCCAACATATTTGAGAATCTAATGTGTCTCACATAATTTAATTAAGTTAGACTTGATTATAAAATTTGAGAAATTTTATGATTAAATATGTGATATTTAATAAATAAGGATCAATATCTCATACTGAATCTTATTTGGGCATAATTGGCTTTTAATAAGAATTGTTTATAATTCTAATTAAAGTTTAATTGAAATTAGGATTTAATTTCAAGGAAATTACCAAAATGTCTAGAGTCTATTATAAATAGGCTTAAGCTTTGTGTAACTAGTACTTCTTCCTTCACTTGTTCTGTAAGAGTTACAGAGTTCTCTTAACCTATTTTGTGGATACCGTTAGAGGCCGAACACTTGTGCGGCTACAGTAGTTGAGACGGATCGATTTTAGAAATAGCTCGAGGGATACAACAAGATAAAGATCAAGTTTCAGAATAAGGTACGAATTAAGGTTTCGCTTTATTATGATTTGTGTTAATCATTTTATATAATTAAAGAGATCTTGTTTTTCAAGAAATCAAAGGTTACGAAATGTTTCGTAAAACTTTTGTTTCAATCGAAATCGGATTCTAACCTAATTTTCCAACAGTGGTTTCAGAGCCACATTTAATTATATGGTTTGATTTAGTTGTTTGATTGTTATCGATAGAAATTTGGAATTGAAGAGTCAGATCTAATATGATCTTTAAAAGGAACTGCTTTTTGTTCTTTGGCTACTTTCTAATTGCATTTTCTGGAGGTGATTTGTTTTCTGAAAAACAATAGAAGTCCAGAAAACTCAATCCGGAATAATCGTATGCTTATGGTTGGGTATTGAGTTTCCTTATGAATAATCTAAACCTAGAACATAGAGAAATCGAATGGGTGTTGGTTTTGTTGTTGTTGTTTGTTTTCTGGAAAAACTACCTATATGTGTATTTGGTTATTTTTGGCAACCTTTGGGTGGTTGGTTTTTTGACAGGTTGTTTTGAACCTTGGGGAAGGCTTGATGGGTTGTGTTTTTGTATTATGTGAATATCTGGAAATTTCATTTAGCTTTAAACCTAGACTTGTTCTGGAATTAGACTAGGTTTATACTTGTTTGTGTAGTTGTTTCTGTACATGGTTGGATTTTTGGGTATTGATTTTTGGAAATGGTCTTTTGAAAATTTTTATACCGCATCGCTTTGTCCTTAGTTTTGATAATTGGTTCTGTTCTGAAAATTGAATCTTCGTAAGCTTTTGGGTTTTGGAAACCCATAAATAAGAAAACCACCGAGATTGAGAATTGTTCTAGTATCTCTTGAAAATTGAGGCGACTTGACGACATAATTTTGGTTTTGGTTGTATAAATTTGCGTTGTTGCCTTTAGTTTTGGTGTTATGTTATGGGAATCTATTTTTGGGTTTTAAATGTTGGAATAAGCTGCTGAAAAACATTGTGTTATTCGAATTCTGGAACTGTCTTTGAGTTTTGTATTCATTTTGAATAAGATTCTGAAAAATAAGAAGGAAAACATGAAAAATATTATGGTTATCGTGTTTTTGGAAAACTTGGGTTGTGCTTTGTGTACTATGTATTAGTTGTATTGTGGCTGAATTTTTGAAAAATCACCAGAGGCAGTCTGGAGGATGGGCGTTGATAACATCCATACACAGAAGCAACAAAAACAAGTTTGTCGGAGAGGATGCCACACGCCAAACAGCCACAATTTTTTTCTTCTTTTAAAAATATTCTAAGCCTTTTTAATTAAATGTTTAATTAAAAATTAAGAAGTTTTAAATCTTGATAAATTTAGAAAAGAATTTCCTAATTGTTTGAAAATTGTTTTCAAAGGTTGATTTTATTAGGATTGTTTTAAATTTTAGTTTAATTTTTCAAGAGTTGAATTATTAAATTATATTAATTATCAATTCAATTCCAAACTTAAGGCAATTATTTTTTGATATGATTAAGATTAATAATATATCGATTCCTAATTAATTTTAGAAAAGTTGTTTCTAAAATAAGAATTAGTTGGTTTCAATTAGATTGAAATTAATTAATTAGATTTCTTAAAATTAAGAAAATTGTTTTTTAATAATTAAGAAAGATGTTTCTTAATTAATTTTATTTATTTCAGTAGGATTGAGATAAAATAATTTTATAAATTAATTTTTAGAGAATTATTATTCATTTTATTTAGAAATTGTTTCTTTATTTATGAATGATAGGTTTCTTGATTGTTAGAAAAGTATTTTTCTTAATTAAATTTTGAAAAATGTTTTCATTTATTAGTTAAGAAAATTGTGCTTTCTTTAATATTTTTGAAAATAGTTTTTTAATTTATTAAAGAAAGATTTTCTAATTAATTAAGTAATCAATCTCTAAATAAATAAAACAATAGACTTTCTTAATTAAATTTGAAACGTGTTTATTTAATTTTGAAAGTAATTTCCTTTTAATATTAGAAAATAGTTTTTAATTAAGGAAAAGAAATTTGTAATGATATTAGAAATAGCAATTACTAATTAGATTAGAAATATTTTTAATTGAATTAGAAAGTGTTGCTTATATAATTTTGGAAAAGGAGTTTTTCTAAATTATAATAAGTAAGAAGAATAATTTATTGAAAATTTTTTTCAATTAAATTTTGTTAACGGAGTCAAGATAAATTGGAAATAGATTCCAATTAGATTTTAAAATTTGTTTATAAATCAAATTAAATTTCTATTTGGAATAGGAATTTAATTTAGTTAGGAATCAACGGTTTTATTCTAATAATTTTTCCAAGGAGTTGGAAATATTATTTTACATTATGAAGATTAATAACTAGAATTAAACTAAGTTTGATGTTTTCGTGCATATATCTGACTATGAGTGCATAAGATGCATACTTTATTTATATGATCCAATATTTTTTTACATGCAATTTTATGTTTGATGAGACGAATAAATTAAATCTCTCTTTAAAATATTAAGTATATGTTGAGAACGTGATTGTTGCCTTCCATTGTTATAAAAATAAACTAGAGTTTTGTTTATAGTTGCTTTGTTGAGCAAACTCAACATCACTTTAACCCGAACATGTTTAGTCTTATAGCAGTGGGTTCTACTTAACTAAATTTGCGCGATTTGGATAAGCAAACTCATGATCATATGAATTTAGAGGTAAGGTTAGGAACAACATATTAGATATGTTTTGGAAAGAGTCGTCAGCTAACAGATCTATGAGTCACATGAGATGTGATTGATAAAGTTATTTTCTACCTAATTTTGGTCTAGTTAGTTTGTTGAGCAAACTCAAGATCAACTATATTTGAATGGGATCATAGCCCAAGATTAAAGTAATCTTTCTGAATAATAATGAGGGTTATTATTTCAAATAAAATAGTGGGAGTAATGATTGTGTCGATTGAGCTTTAAAATTTATAAGCCCTCAAATACTGCAAGCACATGGGTCGCGACTGTAGCATAAGAGGTGTCAATCCCACAAGGAGGGTACTGGTCTAATCATAAGTCATCTAAGGCTTAGAGAAAATAATAAAAAGAAATAAAAATTGCACAAGTGAACATGGAAAGTAAATACGAGAATGTGATTCAAGAATTGTAAAGCGAAAGTTTCAACAAAATAGAATTGAACTGAGCAGTCGCACAGGTCATAATAAAAATTCGTCACAAGAGTTAATCAAGTCCTGAAAGAGGGCATTTTACCTATTATTCATGAGGTGTCAATTCTAGATGGTCGTAGGGTTGATTACTCTCTCCCGAGTTATAACCATTAAGCCCTAAATTGTAAACCCTAATCCAATCATGGAACTTGCAATCTCTCAATTCACAAATTATCTACAATTCTAATTAGTTATAAAGCTCTCTAAACAATCCAGTCTCATACGAGATCTCTCTTTATAAAATTACCGACTAGATTGATTAAGTGGTCAATTAGAGCACCTAACTCTCATTAATATGATTTAATCATTTTTATCTGACTCACCCTCTCGGTTTGTTACCAAAACATGCAATTACATTAATCAATCACAACACCCGAAACAATAAATACAAAACTAACTAAATCAACATTAACTCAAAGTAAAATCCTGAAGGAGAGCTCAGGACATTATCAATAACCCAAAATCCAATTCTATACAATCCATCTCAACTTTATAAATTTAAATGAAAAAGGAAATAAAGAGAAAATGGAACTTAGGTTAGACAAATTGAGAAGGCATCGACATCAGAATACCACCTAATTCGGGGAGCAACAGCGTTAGGATCCACTTCTTCTTCCTCCTGCTTTGTCTTCTTCTGCTCTCTCTCTCTTCTTTTCTCTCCCTTTAGGGTTTCCAAGAGTGGCTGAATGTAAAGCTCCTTCTTTCTATTCTTGTTATTTTATTTATGTTCTTTTGTGTTTATGATTGAATTAGGGTTTTTTGGGGGTTTAAAAGGTCCAAAAATCCCTCAAAACGTAAAGTTTAGAAGTGGTTGTGCATCTGCCTAACGCAGGCCGCAACTGTGGCCCTATAGGCCACGATCGTGGCATATATAAGGCCTTTGTCACAATCATGTGGCCCATAGGCATGCAATTGACCCTAATTTGCTTTGAAACTTCTCCGTTCTTCGATCTTTACCATGAAACACTAACAAACACATAAAGGTACCTCAAAAACATCATATTTAAGCTCAAAGGATTGTTCTAGCCCATAAAACACTTAAAACGTAAATAAATTACAAACTAACACAAGTATACCTTAAACACATACTTAACAATTGAATAAATGGCTAAACACATAGTAAACTATACCCTAAAATATGATGCATTTCACACTTATCAACATCCTTACACTTAAAAGTTTGCTTGTCCTCAAGCAAACAAAGCAACAAACAACATAACGCACAAAACACAAAACACACAATGCAATAAATGAGGCAATGGCTTTAACTTCAAGAAGCAATTTAACTCTAAACATAATCATTCAAGTTGGTCCAAATTATTAACATGTGAAATCTACGTCTAAGCATCTTAGACTTAATATACAACTAATCAAAATTTTAATGTTGAGTCTATTCACCCCTATCACTTACACACTTACATTGATAATCTTTCAGTCAAAACAAAAGTGTAGCTATTCCTTAGTAGGTTTTCATGAAAAATCAAACTACTAACAAGTTTAGGTTTTTATTTGAAAATATTCTTTTTATTGATTTTTCTTTGAGGATATGAACCTGTACGCAGAGGCAAACATTTATGATGAATGTTGATCTGGTTACTCAACTAAGTCATGTTGTTATTAAGCTGATTAGTTGGAATGTCATTATAGCCTTTTTACAGGAAGGCACACATTTGTGATACATGTTGATCTGGTTACTTAGCTACATTATGTTCTCAAGTGGCTACTAGCTCTATTCATAATTCGAAGGCCAACAGAATATTTATTTTAACAAAATTACACAAACTTTTTTTCTACCCACCTTATTGCTTTAGCTAATCATTCCCATGAAAATGTACTAATAATGCCACTTATTTGATTAGCCTAAAATTATAAATAAGTACAGCAAATTCTTAGGGTGAATCGACTAACATTGTATCCTAATTAACCAATACATTTAGCCCTAGGTAACTTAGGTCACTAATTTCATAAGCTCATAATTCTTTACAACCTAAAAGACTATGTTTAAGGCCAATTCTATCCTGTTAAGTCCTAACTATTAATGCATTCACACAATTCACATCATGCAACCTAAATAAACTATCATACAATATGCAAAATTCACACTCAAGGTAAAATCACTTGACTCTCCTCACACTTAAACAACGCATTGTTCTCAATGTAAAAAGGGTACACAAACACACCAGGGGAAATAAAACACAATATACGAAAAACATAAGAAGAAAATACTAACAAAAATAAAAAGAAAAGGGTTAGAACACGAAACCATTTATAGTGATATCGGTGGTGATAGAGATAGTGTTAAGACTAAGTCTGCTTGACATCGAGAGTGTTTCCCTATCTTATAAGTGATTCAAGTGAGTAAAAGAATTAGCAATCCAAACCATTCGAAATCATTCAAAACGTATATTAAAATTTAAGACAAACGTATCTACACAACAATTTAAACCTAACTACTAAATGTTCTAATTTAGGATCATTAGCTTGATCTTGCATCCTTTGAAGCTCAGCCCGGTGAGTGGCTTACTTTCACCCTTCTCGTTAACATTAATTTTGTAACCTGTGAGTAAGCTACAAGTTACAAAATGATCAAAAGGACAATATTGATAAAGTTAAGAAAACTAATTAATTTTAGTAATGTCCTTTTCACTATCAAACTGTCAATAAAATAGGGAATAACGAAACTCCCTGAATCTTCTATTCAGTCTAACAGTTTGTTTGGTAAAAGGGTGAGATGCTCTTGTTCTTCCTTAGTCACTCCCTTTTTTTTTCCTTCTTTTACTTCACAAACAGAGACTTTCATAGCTTCTTTAAACTCAATATCTATTGTCATCTGTTCTTCATCGTCATGCTCCTTTAAAGGTTCGACATCATTAACTCTTATGAATGGTATTCTCGGTAGGTAAGGTAGAGAAGGCACATAAAGAGGGTCCTCATTCTTTTCTTCATCCTTTTTCTGCTTCTCTTGGTCTTCTACAGAGTGAGTTTCAGCTAGTTTATTTGTTAGTTCTCCTAACTCTTTCCCCCTTAAGCGTGGCCTTAACTTCCTCTCTTGGATATACTTCCGTGTTGCTTGAAAGACTTTCCACACTTTTTGTAGATAACACATTGGCAAGCTGTTCCACTTGAACGTCCAGGATGAGAATAGAAGAGGCATGAGTCCTTGTTACTTGGTCAATTTGCTCTTCTAACCTCTTCTGGGCCTCATCCATACTTATAAGCTTGTCCATGATCTAGTATAGTTTGTAATCATAGTCATTGTATTTATCCTGGTGATATCTATTTGACCCTTGATTTCTAAATTGAATCTTAGTATTGTTAGACCAATGAAAATTTGGGTGGTTATACCACCCTGACTAGTATTTGTTGGAATATGGATTGCTATCTCCCTAACCAACTTGTGCTCCATTAAAGTTGAATTACTCCACGTTGTTGTTTTTCCCTGAGAAACAATTAGCTATGATATAGCTCTCTCGGCCACATGACTAATATCATTGCTGAATTGCTGTGACTAGAGAGGAAGAAGTGGCTTTCAGGCTATTCAATTGCTTGGTTAGGTTGTCAATCTCAGCCTGCAATGTTGTCATTGAATTTGTAGCAACAATCATTCCTTTTGGGTCCCAAAAGGTTGACTGCTTTCTACTTCATTCTAATTTCTAAAGACAACTAGTGTATGTCATGTCTTCTAATAGATAATGTGTTGCTTTAACTATTTTTCTCATGAATGATCCTCCAGCAGCTACTTCTATGGTGCCTCATGTGGGTGGATTCACTCTAGTATAGAGGGTTTGCATTAGGAATTCATTGGGTAGATTATGATGAGGACAACTCCTTTGCAACTCCTTATACCTCTCCCACACTTTATATAAAGACTCCTCATCATTTTGCTAGAAATTGATAATTTCCTTTATTAGTCATGTTATTTTGTTTGGAGGGAAAAACTTATCTAGAAAAACTCGCACCAACTGCTCCCAAGATGTGATGTTAGATGGGCAGAGAGAATTTAGCCAGGCCTTGGCTTAATCCCTAAGTATAAAGTGAAAGAGCCTCATCCTAACAGCATCTTTCGACATCCCAATATATCAGAAGGTGTCGCAAATTTAGCTAAATGAGCATTGAGATCCTTATTGGCTAATCCGTAGAATTGCACGTTAGTTTGCATCATGTTTAGCAATAATGGTTTGATCTCGAACATATTTGCTTACACCAGTAGTTGTGTAATCCTTTGACGATAGATATTGAGCTGTGGCCTAATGACGTCCATAAAGGTTTGTCGCTTTTCATGATGTATTTCCTCCACCATCATTCTTTCCATCTCTTTTTAGTGTTCAACTCTCGAGACTCCCCATTGTTCTCTGGTGATATCCAAGTTAATGTGTCATATACTTTATGTCCAACTTCTTCTTTTTTTTTCACAAAAGATGGTGAAAAAGCCTTAGACTATAAGAATTAAACTAATTTATGCCTCCCTGATAACAATGCCAAAAACTTGATTGTGTCATTCGAGCTTTAAAATTTATAAGCCCTCAAATACCTCAAGTGTATGGGTCGTGACTATAGTATAAGAGGTGTTGATCCCACGAGAAGGTACCAATCTAATCATAAGTGGTTTAAGGATCAAAGAAAAGAATAAAAAGAAATAAAAAACTACATAAGTAAACACGAAAAGTAAATACGAGAATTTGATTCAAGAATTGTAAAGAGGAAATTTCAACAGAATAGAATTAAACTGAGCAGTCACATAGGTCACAATGGAAATCTGTCAAGAGAGTTAATCAAGTTATGAGAGAGCAGATTTTACCTATCATTAATTCTAATATAGCCATTTATGTGTTCACGGGGTGTCAGTTATAGATAGTCATAAGGTTGATTACTCTTTCTTGAGTTATAACTATTAAACCCTAAATTGTATACCCTAATCATATTATGGAACTTGCGATCACTCAATTTACAAATTACACACAATTCTAATTAGTTCTAAAACTCTCTAATAAACAATCTGATCTCACACAGGATCTCTCTCTATGAAATTACAGGATATTTATAATATCTTAATATTATTTGAGATAAGTTAAAGTACCATAACATAAAATTAGGGATAACAAAACCTAAAAATGTGGATACAATCACAAGTTATTTAGCATAGGATTTTGAAGGTTGTTGAGAGTTGGCATGTCTCCTCCTTGATTAAGTCACTAAAGGTGGTGTTGTATTAGAATTTCAAGGTATTTCATTGTCTTTGCCTTGACATAATCATTATATCTTAGATATTATGCTTAATTTTTTGGTGCTGGCTTTTAATTCTTTCAGGATAAGATTATTGTTAATTGGAATTTTCTTCCTTGAGCTTCTCAGTTCTATGGAGCCAAGATTGGTCAATTGGAACATTGATGCTAAGGGTGATAACTGTATGATATATTGAAATTTTCTCCTGCACTTGTGAAGCAAACTGTTAATTATGCTTAACTTACCTATAGTGTTACAATGTGTGTGATTTTTTTGTAATGATTTTCCTCTAATCAGCCTACCTCTAGCCTCCCATGTTTACCTTATTTTCCATTGTAGATGAGCAAAAGAGGTTGAATGCTACCTACATAATCAATGTGGCACGGAAAATTAGATATTCCATATTCTTTATACCTGAGAACATCATAGAGGTATATATACATATACTAGGCGGGGTTAATTTGTTTTTGAAAAATCAACAAAAGCTTTCTGTGCCCTTTGGAACATGGCTACACTTGATCAGATAGATCTTTAGTTGGATGTGTGGTAGCTTGTAGTCTGATAAGTTAATATGATTTGGGTGGCAAGTAAATTAGAATATGATTCTTATGGGTGGCAGGTAAATTAGAAGATGATTCTTACACTTGCAGCAAGCATAATCTACTGGAGTTTTCAAAGGGCAATATGAGAGGGAGAGTGGATTTGTTAGCGGTGAAGATGAAATATCCTCCTTGAGTGGTGGTGAGGTCTTGAACTTGAATAATAATATTGAGGATACTGAATGCTTCAGAGACTACAGTTTGCCCACAGATGGAGAAAGAGGATGGAATGGGTGCAATACATACACGTCTTATACTAATTCTTACATGTTACATACGTATAAGTAGCAGTAGTACTTGGTATGATTTAGTTTTATTTAACCAACACAAGTATACATGTAGTAAATAAGGGAGATAGAAAGATAAAGGAGAACACTCAAACAATCTAAATAACTCACTTGATTTGGATTTCTTGTCCCATTTTGGAAATGAACTAGGACATGGTATTTGTAGATATATAAGACACTTTTTTGAAACAATACGACTCTTGGAAAAAAAAGATAGTAAATGCAAGATACATGCAAAAGAAAAATATAATGAATCTCAAAATTCATGAACCAAATAATGAATCAAGTTTAATTGAATGCTCCATTAATATAATTGCATTTTTTATCATCATCCGTTAAACTGAATTCTTCTTGGTAATTCCAACCCACACACGCAGCTTAGTAAAACTTTCAAATGTCAATCCTTTGGTAAAAATATCAGCTACTTGACTATCACTTCCCACATGTGAAAGCTCAACTTCTTTGTTCTTAACACACTCCCTTATGAAATGAAACTTTGTATATATGAGCTTACTTCAATCATGGAAGATAGGATTCTTCCCTATTGCTATAGCAAATTTATTATCCATAAAAATAGAGGTAGCTCAATCTTAAGTTACATTTATCATCTTCAACAATCTTCTTAACCAAATTGCATGTGAGATACAAGAAGTAGCTGCAACATATTCGGCTTCACATGTAGATAAAGTCACAATAGGTTATTTTCTAGAACTCCAAGTAAAAGCAGTGTCACCTATGAAAAATATAAACTTGTTTGTGCTCTTTCTATCATCAACATCACCTCCCCAATCACTATCACTATAGTCAATAAATCGAAAATCAAATGAAGAAGAATAGTTCAAACCATAGTCAATAGTACATTTGATATTTCGCAAAATACTTTTATCTATTGCCATTTGAGTACTAGTTGGAGCTTCCATAAAATGACTTATAACCCCCACTCCAAAGAGAATATCGAGTTTTGTGTAAGTTAAATATCTCAAGCTTCCAACAAGACTCCTAAAAAGATTTGGATCCACCTTTTCACCTTTATCAAACTTTGACAATTTTGTTGCACAATTAATTGAGATATTAATGGGCTTGCAATTCTTCATCTTAAATTTCTCAAGAATCTTTCTTGCATAAGCCTCTTGAGAAATAAAGATACCATCATCATCTTGCTTCACTTCAATTCTAAGGAAATAAGACATAAGTCCTATATCAATCATTTCAAATTCTTTAGTCATCACCTTCTTAAACTCTTCAAACATCTTTGAATTGTTAACTGTGAAAATCAAGTGATCAACATATAGGCATACAAGAAGAATGCTTCGATTTTCATCTCTTTTGACATAAACAGAATGTTCTTGGTGACATTTGATGAATCCACAGCTTCGGAAATTCTTATTAACGCCGCTATACCAAGCTATTGGAGCTTGTTTCAAGCCATCTAATACATTATTTAACTTCAACACGTTATCTTCATGTCCTTTCACCAAGTACCCTAATGGTTGTTCGATAAACACCTCTTCCTCAAAGTAGTCATTCAAGAATGACGATTTGACATCGATTTGATAAATCTACCATCTCTTTTGTGCTGCCAAGAAAATGATTAATCAAATGGTCTTTAGTCAAGCCATAGGAGCAAACAACTCATCATAATCTACTCGATGTTGTTAACTATAGCCTTTAGCCATTAGTCTTACCTTGTACCACTCTACTTCTCCTTGAACATTTCTTTTGACTTTATATACCCATTTCACACCAATCGTCTTTTGCCCCTTTGAAAGAGTAGAAAGCTCCTATGTGTCATTCTTTTGAATTGTTTGAATCTCTTCATCCATTGCACATCTCCATTTCATTTCTTGTATAGCTTCTTCAAAGTGCAGCAGCTCAAAATTAGCAAAGAGACAAAATAATGTTGTATTTTCTACCATCTCCGTGGACTCATAAATATCTCATAGACTCCTTCTTCCTCTAGGACCCTCGGACGAGCTTTGAGAAGGACTTTCATTTCTTCTATGATTGGGTGATTAACTAGGAGCATAAATATCTTCATGTCTGTCATGGTCAAAATCTTCAACCATTGGAAATGAAACACCTTCTTCATTTTTAGAGACATCCCACTTCCATAAACTTTCTTCATCAAAATCAACATCTCTACTAATTACAATCTTCCTATTGGTAGGATTAAACAACCTATAGTCCTTAGAATTAGAGGTATAGCTAATGAAGACAAGCTTTTCACTTTTGTCATCTAAATTCGATCTCATCTCTTTAGGAACATGAGCATATGCTATGCTTCCTAAAATTCTCAAATGAGAAACACTTGGCTTCTTAGCACTCTAAGCTTCTTGAGGAGTCATCCCATGAACACTTCTAATTGGGGATAAGTTGGACAAGTATACAACGTAAGCAATAGCTTCAGCCCAAAACTCCTTCGGCATATTCTTGCTCTTTAACAGCTCCTTGCCATGGGGAGAATAAATCTATTCTTACATTTCACAACTTCTTTTTGTTACAGAGAGTATGGAACCATAAGAAACTGACGAATGCCTTTAGCTTCGCAAAATTTTTTGAACTCTAAGGAAGTGAACTCTCCCTCTCTATCCATCCTTAAAGATTTGATGACAAATCCACCCTCATTTTTAACTTGGGCTTTAAACTTTTGGAAAACTCCAAAAGCTTCATCCTTCTTATTTAAAAAATAAACCCAAGTTTTACAAGAAAAATCAATAATGAATAGTAAAAAATAGTTTGCTTTACCATAAGAAGATGACTTGATTGGGCCACAAATATCAGCATGAATAAGTTGAGGTGGCTTAATGGTTCTCGTGGTGGACTCCTTTGGAAAAGGCTTTCTCCCTTGCTTTCCCATGACACACCCTTCATATAATTGATTAGGTTGAGTAATGAGAGGCAAACCATTCACTGTATTCTCCTTTGTTAATAAATTTAATCCTCCAAAATTTAGATGACCAAATCTCATATGCCAAAGCCAAGAGAAGTCTTTGACACATGTCTTCAAGCATCTCGGGTGATCAATATTGACATTGAGCTTGAACATTCTATTCTTTGACATAGGTACCTTTGCTATTAAGTTGTGTGCTTCATCTCTCAAAGTGCAATAAGCATCTTTTAAATAGATATTACATCCATTTTCTAGCAATTGTCCCATACTCAAGATATTTGCTTTCAAAGAAGGAACATAATAGACTTGTGAAACAAGTCTATGACCTTCATTTTTTGTAAAGACAAGAATATCACTTTTGCCTTCAATTGAAACTTTTAAATCATTGCCAAAAACAAATTTTCCTTTTTTTCTTCTCATCAAACTCTAGGAATAACTCCTTATTCCCACTCATATGGTTGTTAGCACTATTGTTAAGATGCCATAAGAATTTATTTTCTTCTCCTTTATTAGCCGATAACAAAAGTACTTCTTCTTCTTCTTCTTCTTCTTCTTTCATCTCCACAAGATGAGCCTCTCCTTAGTTGCTAATAACACTCCAACATTCATAGGAATAATGACCATATTTATGACAATTATGACATTGAATATTAGATTTGTCATACCTTCTTCCTCCTACTCTCTTATAGTAATAGCTTCCACGACCTCTTGAGTTTTGAGATTATTGGCTCGACTCTTTACTATTAAAGTGATGTGTGCCTCTTCCACGATCACAATCACGATGATTTCTACCTCTTTCATAGCCTTGACTACGACCTCTTCCTCTTCCTCTTCCTTGTGAGCTAATGGATTCTTGCTTCTTGTCTTTCAAAGAGACCTTTGCTTGAAAGGCTTGAACTAGTGGCTCCTTCTTCATCAATCTTTCTTCATAAGCTTGAAAGGATCCTTATAGTTCATCAATGGTCATGGCTTCCAAATCTTGAGATTGTTTAATAGCCATGGCAACAAGGTCAATTTTTGAATCAAGAGTACAAGTAATTTTCTCCGCAACAAGAACATCTTACAAATTCTCGTCATATCTCCTTATTTGATTGGTAGTTACTAAGACTCTTATGAAATAGTCATGGATGGATTCGATCTCTTTCATATGTAAGGATTCAAAATTCTCCTCTCAATGTTTGAAGAGGCACATTCTTCACCTTGTCAACTCCTCCATGGGCCTTTTGAAGAATCACCTAGATTTGTTGCGTATGACACTTTTTTCAATCATTTCATCATCCAATGTCGCAAGAATGATGCTAAGAGCATGGTGATCCAATCTACGAATTTTTTGTAATGTGTTCCTTTGTTGTTGATTCAAAGCTCCATTTTCTGGTTCATCATATCCTTGTTCTACTATCTCACATCCATCTTGAGAGCCAAGAATCGCCTTCATACGCACACACCACTTATCATGTTTTTCTTTTCTGAATTTGGGGAGTGAAACGACGAAATTAGACATCTTTAAAATAATATGTCTATGATACAACTTTATAGTAACTAAGGGAGATAGAAAGATAAAGGAGAATATTCAAGCAATCTAGATAACTCACTTGATTTAGATTTCTTGTCCCATTTTGAAAATGAACTAGCACATGATACTTATAAATACATATCTTTGAAATAATACAACTCTTGGAAACATAAGACAATAAATACAAGATACATGCATAAAAAAATATGATAAATCTCAAAATACAAGAATCAAATAATAAATCAAGTTTAATTAAATGTTCCTCTAATATAATTGCATTTTTTAACAATACGATGCTTCCCTCTTCCTTACATGTTTTGTGCGATGTAATGCTTAGTTTACTTGGCAAATTAATAACATATCACACATACAACTACTAACTGAAATTATAAAATACAATCTTTGCTTGTTTTATTATTTGGGCTGTTCTGGTTGGCCCAATTAATAAAATCTTTATTTATATAGAGCAAAACAAATGCATTGTTTCCCGATTGTCTGCAATTACCCCTTTTTTCCTCCTCAATCCCATCGGAGACGGAGCACTTAGAAAATTATACTCAAACTGACCGAACCAGTGCACGGCCCTTTCAGGGTTCTGGTGAGATGCGTGCTTCGATTTTTTTTCCTGTCTTTTTCATTGCATTTTTGTAACTTCGCGTTAGGCTTTAGGCCTGATGTTTATCTTAGGTTTGTGGAGATCTCATTTATTGCCTGTAACGTGTTTCTTTTTCTATTGCAAGTTTCGTTCTTCCTTTTTCTCTGTCATTGCTTCTTTCATTTGTTAGTTTCTTTCGAAGTGGGGATTGAAAAAGAGTTCATTGCTACCGTAACAATGTTATGCTAGTTGGCTAGCTGTTGTTGGCAGTTGAATCTTGTTGGTGGTTGTATTGGTAATTCAATATTCTCTCTAATGTTTAGGGTTGGATGCAAATTTTCAGAATTTTGTGGGGAATGATATTATTGTATCTCATACTTCGGTAATTATTTTGCATTTTTTATTTTGATATAAATTGTTGGTGGGATTTTTCTTCTTGTAATTAGGGAATGGAATCCTCTGATGATGAGGTTGATGCTGTGACTCAATCAGTGTCAAACTACTACTTCCTGGATGACAAGAATGAGCCAATCTCGTTTTGTTCGCTGCCTATTCAATGGACTGAAACTGAGGGGGTAGATGACAAGAAAAGGACAGATATATTCTTACATGGAGCTGTGGATAATGGGCTCCAGAAGATTTGCAAGGAAGTCATTGCATGGAAGTTTGATCTGACAAATGCAACTCCAGACATATTTGTCCTCACCAAGGATAACAGTTGCATCAAACTAGGCAAGCCAAGAAAGAGCTTTGAGGAGACAATTAGGACAGCCTTAATTACAGTGCAATGTCTCCATTTTGCAAGGAGAAATCCAGAAGCCTCTGGGAAATCTGTGTGGGATCACCTATCAAGAGCTTTTCGGTAATCCTTGTAATTTACTATTTGTTTCATGCTTGACTTTTTTTGTGCATCATTACTTAAAAGCTATTGTTAAATTTGTAGCTCGCTGGACGTTCGACCTTCTCAAGATGATTTGGTTGAGCACATGACTTTAATCCAGGAAGCTGTCAGAAAGGATGAGCACTTAGCAAAGTGTAAGGTTGTAACATCATTATGCCCCCCTTGCTGGATATTTTTACTGAAAATATCTTTATTTTACTCACAAAAGATCATTATAGATATTGTATATACATTGGAAGCTGAAATTTCGGTAAGCTGTTGTTGAATGGCATTATATTTATATGATTTTCTAGAGTGGTGAGGTTGAGCTTATTGTTGCCTACACATGCAACAATGATGGATATTTGTTTCCTTATGGTTTCTTAATTTTGTTCATATGACATCTAAAATTACCCATTTAGGTTTTATAGTTTCATTGTAACAAAATTGAGTTTAGTATTTATGGTTTTTAAATGATGATGAATTTTACATGAAGTGATGCTATTTTCTAGATGTTTAACTATATTTTCTGTCTGCAGTTTTTGCTCACATTTATTGAGGAGAAGCCAAGGAAGAGGGTGCTTTTGGATGAGGTCATACTGTTATGATTATTGTGTTTGTCTGTCCATATTGGGATTATTTTCCTATACGGATTTATTGTAGCAAATGGGGATTTTGCTTTGCAGGATGTCCAGAATACAAAAATATCTGAATTGATTGTTGACAATGTTGTTGATGTTGATGACGATGGTGATGAGGATTGCATCTCTGAAGATGAAGAAGTTGACTCTGGTGAAGAGGGTGACTTATTTGATTCTGTTTGTGCATTTTGTGACAATGGTGGTGATCTTCTGTGGTACAGTTCTCTACTGGTTTCTTTTTTCTTTCATTTCTAATTGTGCTTTCTGCTGTTGACATGCCAAAGAAAAGTTATTTTCTCATTATCCTAGTGATTAGTTTTTATACTGATTTTACTTGTCTTTCACTTTTAATAATAAAACCTTTGACTTCCCTGTTTAAGAAATTGACATTGTGGGACTTCTGTGTTGGTTATTGTTAGTATTCTTTTATGCATGGAGTTGGTGAAACTCATCTTTTCTGTGGTTAGTGCTTGTCTGGTCAAGTTTTACTGTCATTTTGTTACTGCTTGCTTCGCAGCTTATCCGCTTTAATATTTGAAACCATACAGCTGTGAAGGAAGATGCATGAGGTCATTTCATGCCACTTTAGAAGCTGGAGAGGAATCCGTTTGTGACTCTCTTGGATTAACTGACGAAGAGGTCATGGTATGCTATCGTTACTTGTTTTACACCTACTTTTTATTTTGTTGTCATATCATCAATTTTCATTTTTGTTTCCTCTTTTTTGGCAGGCAATTGAAAATTTTATCTGCAAGAATTGTAAATATGCACAACATCAATGCTTTACTTGTGGAAAGTTGGGATCTTCTGTTAAATCGGCTGGTGCCGAGGTACACTGTTGCTTAAAAAGATTTTAATCTTCCCTATCTTTTCATATTTTTCTCTGTGTCATTTGCTAGTTCTAAATATTTACATTGAATAAGCCTCAAAAAGTGCACGTACAAGGTAATTAAAAGCATTAAAACATATTTTGGGAAAATGGTGGAAAAAATATGTTAAACGAATTGAATATTTTTTGTAGATTACTTATTTAATCCTTTTCTAGAATCTGGTTTGCTCTTACAATCCAACTAATCAAGAACCAAGAAGTACTTCGATGTTTTATTGTGATTAAGACTTTTTTTTTCATAATGTAGTAAGATGTTTGATCTAAATCTCTATTCATATACCTGAGTACTTTATTTATAGATGCTTTATGCTTTACACTGATTCAAACAGTCTGATCAGTTTATTAGTCTTTACTATTTGCGAATTGATGTCTGGTTTGAATTCAAAACATTGATTTCTTTATGCTGAACACCAATCCCTTACTTACTGTGTTGAGAAGCTTGAAACAACCTAGAAACATATAACATATCAACTAATACTTATCAATGCTGTATCTTTTAATTGATCTCTAAGGATTATTATTGTGTGCAGTTCTTCAACTAACTTTTTTCAGGTCTTTCGGTGTGCTAATGCAACTTGTGGTTACTTTTATCATCCACATTGTGTGGCAAGGTTGCTCTACCCAAATGATGAAAATGCAGCTTTAGGCTTGCAGAAGCAAATTGCTGCAGGGGAATCTTTTGCATGCCCTATACATAAGTGTACTGTTTGCAAACAAGGAGAGAATAAGAAGAATGTGGAGTTACAATTTGCTGTATGCAGGCGGTGTCCAACATCATACCATCGAAAATGCTTGCCTAGGTTATAAGACCTCCTTATCACTTTTATGGTTCTGTTTGTTTAGCATTTTTTTATAGTTGTTCTCATGCTTTGATCAGGGAGATTGCTTTTGAAAATTTAGAGGAAGAAAATATCAGTATAAGGGCATGGGAAAAGCTGTTACCTAATCGCATACTGATCTACTGCTTGTAAGCACTTTATCAAGCTCTCTCTGTCCTTCTCTGTCTAACAATCAGTGCTGCTTGACTCTCCCTCTCATGAGTTCCCATTTTCTGTTTTGGAAAAACTATAAAATTTTAATTTGGCGTTTTTTTTTTTGTTGGTCGAGAAAACATGAGATTGACGAAGAACTTGGGACTCCTGCGAGAGACCATATAAAATTTCCTGATGTTGAAGAGAAAGAAAAACGAGCAGTAGAGCTGCCTCGAACTGGAGGTAAACCTCTATTGAAGAAGAGAAGGTTAATTTCTGAAGATTCTTCCCCTGAAACAACTGTTGGGAAAGCCACTAAGACAAAGAAGCTAGAAATTACCAAGAAAAACAAAAACATGTCAGAAAGATTAGCTTCCTCGAAGAAAGTGGGGACAAATGTTGTATCCAGGAAGTCCTTGAAGGCAAATAAGAAGTTCATTTCAAAGGAGGTTACTAAAGCTGCGACAGCTATTGAGAACAGGACATCACTGGGGGACATGTTATTTGATGTTATGATGAAAAGTTCTGAACGAGGAAAGCATGGGAAGCAGGATATGCTTGGAAATGAACTTAACAAAAGCACTTCAGTTAAAATGGCAACTAAAAGTTTAAGCAGTGAACTACCTGCTTTAGATTCTGAAACAGAAAGAAGGTGACATTGTACTTTAGCTTCTTAATGGCTACAGTCTCTCGAGTCTCTTTCTATTGTAATGTCTTTGGAAGTTTTATTTTTAACATGTTATGTACTTTCCAGAGTTAAGGCTTTGATGAAAGAGGCTGAATCTTCAATATCCTTAGAAGATGTGATCAGAAAGCATGAAGTTCCATCAACACATACTTCCTCATCGAGAGCTGTTGTGGACAAAACCATTACACTGGGGAAGGTTGAGGGAGCAGTTGAGGTATATTTGTCAAACTTTCTTATTTGGAAATTATAGCTGCATGAGATTTTTATTATTTTTTAAGGATTTTTTTCTGATCTTCATCAACTAGGCTGCAAGAACGGCTTTGAAGAAGCTGGAACGAGGATGCAGTTTGGATGATGCCAAAGCTGTTTGTGAACCAGAGGTTCTTGGTCAAATGCATAAGTGGAAGGTGATTATTTATACACATTATGCCATTACTGTCATCTACTCTCTCGGTATTGCTTAATATGTTGAAATTGTTATGTGCTTTCTACTATCCATGTTTCTTTCTCCAAATATTTACCTTCTTGCTAAAGTGGGATGGAGAAAATAGCAGGCTTCCATGAGTTGGGACTGAAGCTAGTTGAGGATGAGTTGATTACTCCTTTTCTAATGCTGCCAAGATCATTCCCATTTGAGTTTTTTCAATGAGTAGGCAGATAATAGGTTATTTCTTTAATTTTTCGTATGTTTGCATGCATATATGTAGTGTTGAATGTCTACGGTGTGGTTGAATGTGTTCTCTTGATAAGTCAAGTTTCTTCATTTCGAGAAGCGGTCATTTTCAGCGCTAACGAGTGTCTACTGAAATACAAGCCCTCAGTAATTTTTTTCCCCATATGTTAATGCTAGGAACGCCTCTTAATGTGACTTTTATAAGAAAAAGCCTTGATTTGTCTTTGTTCAACTTTGTTTTCTGTGTAGACCAAACTTAAAGTATATCTCGCACCTTTTATACATGGCATGCGCTACTCATCCTATGGTCGCCATTTTACAAAAGTGGATAAGCTTCAAGAGGTAATCAAATCCTTGTTTTAGTTAGTTGGTTGGTAGTCAGTTTTTCCAGCTAAATAATTTGTTCATTTGCATTTGGTTATTCGTTGTTTGTGCTGGATAGAAATATGTTTTCCTTTCAAACGAATAAAGTTATTATTAGGGATGATTTTGTAGCCGATTATATGTCCTAACCCAGCACAAAGGGTTTGGTTAATATTGAATTATGGCTTGGGCTGCGTAAGAAAGCTTCTTCCATTTATTTTAACATGTTGAAATATGAAAGAAAAGAATTGATGATAGAATGGGACCTTTTTTATGTTGCTGCTCACATGTTTTTGTCGTGTGTTTGTATTTCAGATGTCAATATGCACACCTGTATTATATTCCACAAATTTGCTAAACCTTCATGTTACTTCCAATTGTCACTTGAATTAATTCCCTATTGCCTTCTAAGGGCTGCCTCTAAATGGCACCTAATTACTTATTGCTCTCGCTTTCCCTGATGTTGAAATGATTCCGGTTCTTCTTAGTCAAATGGTTTCTACCTGTAAACACCTCAAAAATTCTATAATGCACATATGTATGCTCACTGGAGACTGACATACTTTGTAATATCTGATACGTTTTTAGCTATATTTATGTCAGTAAGTTAAGGAGCTGTTTGTTTCTATTGTGAGTTGTGGATTTTGTTGTGATTGTCAAAAATATAAAAATAAATGACAATCTTTTTGGTTCAAGATGGTTTTTGTTTTTGGTTTTCAAAACTAAAGAAATTCACAACTTGTTACAAAAACTTATCAAAACAAAAAAATTATGTTTTCATGGGTTTTGTCAACAGGTTGCCGAAAATTTTCTTTTTTTTTTCCCTTCCTTAATTTTCACTTTCACTCTCAGATCTATACTTCCACCATTATTATCATTATCACCATATCCATAGTGACCACTGCTGCCGTACCCATCACAACCATGTTCATAGCTGTCACCATCAAGTTCACCTCCATCTTCACCATGCCCACTACACCATACCCACTACCATATGAACTAAATCCTCCACCACCAGCGTCATCACTGTTGCCATGTCCATGGTAACACAATGGCGATGAGTGTGATTTATTGAAGAAGATTGAAAAAGTGGGCAGCACAGCATCTCCTTTCCCAACCCCAAGTCAGTCCATGGGACATTCATTCTTTAACTTCTGCTTTAAAAAATTCACATTTTTTTCCTAATTGCCTTTTGTTTTGTTTGAAGGAGTATTTGCCTCTGTAATCAATAACCCAGGCTCTTTTACAGAACTAAAGATGATTTTTTTAAAAAAGGTAAATTGAATTAATTGAAAACTTTTTACATTACAAGCAGTTCTCCAGCTTAAGACAAGAGACTAGAGAGAGACTATGCAAGCTAAAAGCAAAACTACAGTTTAACATGACCAAGACTTGAAGTCTGAAATACAGATCTCATTCAAGCTCATATCAAATTCCAATCCCCAGATAGTCTTGGCAAATCTCCTTTATAGGACTTCTTTACTATTCAGCTCCATTATGCATCTCCATAATCCTTGTTGAATCAGCTATTCCCCTACTGCATAACAAATGAATTTTGTTAGCTAAAAGCTGTTCCCTTATCTGGTTAATGAGTTCTCGAAGTAACTGATAGCTAAGCTTCTCTTTGTCTTGGTATGTTCTCTGGTTCCTTTACCTCCAAATAGCATAAATGTTTCTATGAAACGATATTTTTTATACTAAGAGATTGTCCTTATGCATATTTTGTTCATGACTTAGCCATTCCACCATGTCAGACCATTCATCTTTGATGACCAGCTGTTTGCAGAGCTTCTGAATCACAAACCATATGCCAGAGAAAAAATTACATTGGAAGAATAAGTGGTTTAGTGTTTCAGATTGTTGTTTGCATAGCTTACAATTTTGTGGAATATTGTTACATCTCATTCTGTCCAGAGTTGCCAATCTTTGCCTTAATACTAACCATAGGATGAAGGTGATCCTAGGAAGAGCTTGGTTGAACCATGCTACTTTGAACCAGGTTCTGTGTGATTGGCTTCTGAACAGCTCCTTGCAGGACCTATTATTGAGTATGTCTGAGGGATGATGACAATGGAGTAAGAGAAGAGAGTAAAAGGAAAAAAAAAACTGAGATAGAAGGAAGAGAGGAGTGAAAGAATAGGAACCAAAACTTTTTTTGTTTTATGTCTTTGTTCCTGGACCTTTTTCCTCCAACAGTTTTTCATTAGCATAGCATTAAAACATATTTAATGTTTATTTATGGTAATGAAAAATATGTCAAATAAACAGGAAAATTTATTAAGTAGTCACATATAACAATTTTACATTTTCAAGGAAAATTTTGTGTTACTCTTGTAATCAATTTATAAATATTAGATGAACAAGTTTTTAGTTGTTACAAATTTCAACTAAATAGGTTTCTTTAACAAAAAACAGAAACTTAAAACATAAAACAAAAACTAAAAACTAAAAACTAAAAATCACAACAGAAAAACACAAGTGAAACCAAATAGCCCTTTAGTTTCTTTGATTATGAACATGTGGTTGCAAATTGTAAACTATCATTTTTTCTATGCAGATTGCTGACATGCTCCATTGGTATGTAGAAGATGGTGACACGGTAATAATTTCTGTTTCATGTTTGCATTGTGGATTAATATTCTTAAGGTAAAATGGAGTAGATTTGTTTCTTGGCTGTGGAAGTAAGAACTTTCAGTAGTGCCTGATTTTTTAACATACTACTTGCATAATTAGATTTGCATATGTATGAATGAGAATTTTTTTTTTCTAAATTCTTGTTAATTATTCTTGGAAGACGTATTTCAAGACTTGTAGGGTTCATCAGCTGATGATTTCTTTTGCCCGATTATCTGCTTTTTTAAGGAAAAGTTTTGAGTGAGAAGTTCTTATCACGTTGGTTATCTTATTGGTTGATTTGATAAATACTTGTGTATTCAGGACACTGACAGGCAATATATTGATTGCCAGCTCTTCTGATCTAATTACTACTAATGGCCAGGGAAGATTTTGCTTTCTGACAAAACCTTGATGAAATCGGGTGATGAGCATTAAACTGAAGGATAAAATTTCAAGTCAGTTTAGTATTATACCACACTCGCCACATATTATGTGAAATAGTAAGATGTAATGAGATAATTAAATGGAGAGGAAAGGATGGAATGAGTTAGCCACTTATGTCTACAGAAAATAGTTTCGATTTTCTTCCTTGGGATTAGAGATGGCAGGTGGCCTGAACTGCAGACTGAAGTCAACAGACCAGGCCCAAAAAGGCCCTTGCCTCCTGACACAAAACGTCATTTTGTTCTTATGTTTAAGAAACAGGCTGCTCAAAACGACATTGTTTTGGGAAGTTTCCCCAAAAGATGTTGTTTTGAACAGTGCGAGTGGTAGGCAAAGATTGGGCCTCAGATTAGGGGGTTGGATCGAGTCAATCTGGCAATGAGACCAGTCCTCCTTGGACCGTTGCCATCCCTACTCGGGATTCTCAAGCCCTACCAGACTTCGGGCTGGGCTTGAGCGGCAGGTTAGGGGGTCGGACCGGGCCAGACACCATCAACGTGCCTGGCCCTGCCCAGACTGTTTCCATCCCTATGTGAGATGTGATTGCATTTCAGTGGGATATAACGCCTTGTAGATGTGATCTACTTGCTTAGTGACTTATATTTACCATTGTTGCTTTTAAATGCTGACTACTTGGGTATATCTTTTCTGCAAACAGATTGTTGACTTCTGCTGTGGTGCTAACGATTTTAGTTGGATAATGAAAAATAAACTGGAAGAGGCAGGGAAGAAATGCTTTTACCGAAATTATGACTTTATTCAACCAAAGGTACATCTTATTTTCTATATTAGAAAATCAACTTACAACCTATTAATTAGTTTTTGCACTTTTTAGATGACTGGAGATGATTTCTTGAATCCTCTTTCATGTGCTTTGAACTTATGCCACCTCGAGCCTAAAGTTCTCCCTTTCCCTTGGTATTTCAGTATGTTTTATTCTTTATGTTAACTGTATAAGGTTAATAAGAAGCAACTAATTATAGATTTGGTAAATTTATTACATATGCTCTTGAAGATAAGCATGAATTTGAAGACATAATTATACGAAGGTCCCTTATACAAATTCCTAATTCTAATCTTGTTTTTAGGTTTCCTGTGTGAGATTTTAGTATTTAGCTTTAATTGGTTCTTCGATTGGCTTCAAAATGTTCTATAATTTGTGATGTTCAGGTTTACCTGCATAATTTGGGCAAGTCCAGTTATGATGTGGTCAAGTTTCTTTTATTCCTGCTCTTCTGATGCATTCTTCTGTATTTGGTGTCGGGCTCTGTGCATGGGTTTGTTCTGCATATCCATTTGCAATATAATTGCAAAACTAATTTGCAACATATTGTTAAACACATTGGTTTGTGACAGAATGATTTCAACTTCGAGAGGAGGGATTGGATGACAGTTCATCCTGATGAGCTTCCAACAAGTGGTTCACGATTGGTGAGACTCATTTTTCTTTCTAATAAAAGAATGGTGAAAGGACAAAATCATTGTTGAAGTTTTCCCAATGTTTTAACTACTCTTTACTAATTGAGTAGATCATGGGGCTAAATCCACCTTTTGGAGTTCAAGCAGTTCTGGCAAACAAGTTCATTGATAAGGCTCTTGAATTTAGACCAAAACTCCTCATCCTTATTGTTCCACCAGAAACAGAAAGGTAGAAGGTCAAATTTTGTATTTCTTTTCTTTTTCTCTCTTATATATCTTTAGTTTAATTTTTTCAGGTTAGACAAGAAGAATCCACCTTATGATCTTGTTTGGGAGAATGATCAATTTTTATCAGGAAAGGTAAATAGAAAATTCTTGGACTTGGGTCTGATTTAGTATTAAATTTCAGCATATTGTAGCTTACCTTTTTTTTCCATTATCCTTTGCAGTCATTTTATCTGCCAGGGTCAATAGATCAAAATGACAAACAGATTGAGCAGTCGAATTTGACTCCACCACTTCTTTATCTCTGGAGTCGTCGGGATTGGAGTGCTAGACATAATATTATAGCTCGTAATCATGGTCATGGAGTCAAGAAGTGGGATCAGTCAATTAGGGATGAGATGCAGAACTCTTCTTATCAAATGGACGACCGTGATTCTAATGGCAAAGCTTCAGTTTTGAATGATTTCTCGACTAAAATAAAGGAAGCCAATAATTTTGGTCAAGGATTATTTGTTGGTGAAGGTTATGGAGGAAGTGCTACTCGAGTTGAATGTGACGCTGCAAGCCATGATAGCCGTGGATCTGTGAAGAGTCTGTCTAGTGAGACACTAAAGAAGAGAAGTGAAGAAAAGGTTGGAAGAGGACTGATCAACTCCTCACCAGGGATTATTTCAAATGATGGAAATCTGTCTGCGAGCAATGTAAACAATGAAATGCCTCCTCATCGTCCGACCAGTATTCTCCTCAATAGATCTTTGCAGGAAGGTCTTCCACCTGGATCTGGTGAAATGGCATTACATGCAGAGGTTTCTGACAACAGTTATCATCACATGGAGCCTGGTTTATCTGGTTCTTACTTGCAGTATGGAACAGATTATAGTGGTAACAGCTCCAGAATTCATGATAACATCAGAAGATATGGCCTAAACAACGACGAGCCTTATGTACATGGAAGCTACAGAGTATCTGGTGGCACAAACTGGGAAGAGCAGTATGCCATGAATATGAGAAACAGTGGCAAGATCGTTGACGATGGATGCTATGCCGCTTATAGGGACACGGAATTGCAGTCACAAGTTCATCTTTATGGACGTGATTCCCCAGATTTTCGGACACGAGTTCATCTTTATGGACGTGATTCCTCAGATTTACGATCACGTGTTCATCTGTATGGACAAGCTAGCGATCCCCCTATTCAAAGAAGTAATCCGTTCATGAATGATCCAGGATCCAGCCATATTAGACCACTGTCCTCTGTTCCTCCAATGGATCAATATCCATCTCACTTGAATGAACTGAACCATATGAGGGCGAACAACTGGGGTCTTGAACCACCCCCGGCGAACAGAAATGATTTTTTTGCTTCAAGATCACCCGCACTCCAACCTGGATATTTTGGTGATCCAAGGGGATTTTCCTCTGTTCCTCACAATCCTTACAACTCTGCAGGTTGGCTCAATGACTAGATATGTAGTACAGTACTGTCATCGCCTTACATTTGAGCTTAGGGGCATATTACGCTTGTTCTAGCATAGTGTACTTTATAACCAGACTTCCAATGTTTTTTTTTTTGAGTTAAAATATCTTGTCCACTGGCATTTTATGTTACCTATGATGTTTCTTGCTTTTGTCGTCCAGAAGTTGCTCGTAACATTTGAAGGCACACAACACAATATATATGTTTGATGTGTCGCCTTCAAATGGATTTTGAGTTGCTGGATCCGTCTCAACGCGCACTGAAGATTGGTTATGGAGTTACAGATGCCGGAATATATTATATTATATATAATGTATATACCTTTTAGGTTATGACAGCATCTGAGAGCATTATTTTTGAACACCCAGACGCAATCTCTAGCTACAAATCCTTGTCTTGGTTGAAAGGGAAGGGACACTGAGAATAAGTTTGTGAGAGGAAGTCTACCTATTTCCCATCCTTCCTCTCCTTTTTGTTTGTTGGGGGAAAAAGAAAGGGCTCTAAATACAAGGTTATACGTTGCCAACCTTACAAAGGAGGTACTGACATGTAAAAGTAGTGGAAGCTAAAGAATGAGCGAAATGTGAGACGAGGGTTTTGGATTGGAGTGATTTTCTTAATAGAAAGAGAAGTGTTTGAAGATGGAGCATGTTGGGTTCCCAAATTGTCAACCTTTGCATCGCTTTTTGTTATTTAGATATGAAAATGATTTATTATAACATTTGCCAAGGCTCCTCTTGTCTTCCTACAACCCATTTCCTGCTGGTGACCGCCAAAACCTGGCCCACATAAAAGAAAAACAGTTAGTTCATTTATTTTATGCATTTAACAATTAGTTAATTTATGTAAATAGATCGCTAAGATGGTCTCTGGTTTGCTAATGAATACAATACTGACGAAGCCCACGTTGGCTGTCTATAAAATTGACCACTTCCCCGTTATTTATTGGTGAGAAAAAACGATGTTTGTGGATCTCTTGCCAATACGCACTGATATTAGCTTGCACTGGGCACTGCGTCTCTTGAATCTTGACTTCACCTTTCATCTTATATAATATATATATATATATACCCGAATAGTTAACAGAGAGTTAGAGGTGATAAGAGAAATGGCAGGTGATGAGTTGAAGAACTTCATCAGGGTATGGGCTATAGCTTCTGCAGGCTTGTGTTACTGTTACTATGTATCATCAAGAGTCCCAAAGGGTATCCTAAGACTCCTCTCTCTACTACCCATCTTCTACCTTTTCATCATCCTTCCTTTGGACCTCACCATCCTCCATCTTTGTGGCCCAACAGCTTTCTTTCTGACTTGGCTTGCCACCTTCAAGCTCCTCCTCTTCTCTATTGGTCAAGGCCCCTTGTACCCACCACCACCAAGTGTCTTCCATTTCATTTGCTTAGGTTGTCTTCCCATAAAACTCAAGCATAATGAGACCGACACAAACCCATCTCACAATTCCGTGTCTCAGTCCAATGCAAACTTAACCTCTTCCACTACGTCACCCCTTTACATCCCAAAACCACTTCTGTTGCTTATCAAACTTTTGCTTCTAGTTGCCATATTTCACAGCTATAACTACAGACAATTCATGAAAACTTACATCGTCTTAGCTCTGTATTGCGTGCACTTGTACCTTGAGCTGGAGATTGTGCTGGCCATATGTGCCACACCAGCTCTAGGCCTTTTTGGCTTCCAGCTCGAGCCACAGTTCAACGAGCCTTACCTGACCACATCGTTGCAAGATTTTTGGGGTCGTAGATGGAACCTCATGGTTACAAGTATTCTACGGCCCACCGTATACAACCCCGTAAGGCGTTTTTTCACACCAGCAGTAGGGCACGCGTATGCCGCACTGCCTGCTATTTTGTTGACATTTGTTGTATCTGGTTTAATACATGAGATGTTCTGGTTTTATTTGACGCGCGTGAGTCCTACCTGGGAGGTGACGTGGTTCTTTGTTCTCCATGGAGTATGTATGAATGTGGAGGTGGTGGTAAAAAGGATGGTCGGCGGTAGGTGGCGGTTGCACCGGGCGATTTCGGGTCCATTAACAATTGGATTTCTAGGTGTAACTTCTGTTTGGCTGTTTTTCCCTCAGATTTTAAGAAATGATGTGGACATTAGAGTAATTGGAGAGTATTCAATGTTAAAAGACAAAATAATACATCTTGCTTCTTAGACACTTGGTAGATGGCGTTGTAAGAAAACAAAAGAACGAAGACATGTTCGGGTACATGAATAATATTGGGATCATTTCATTCATGTACCGCAGTTAACGTATGCGGAGGCAAGGCATTCGGTTTCGTGGGGTAGTAAATTGATAGCAAAATGTGTATACATATAATGTTATTCTTGGTAGATTTTTTTTAGTGAAAACCAATAAGGGAGGCCTTGTAATCAATGCCAGCCCTAGGCAAGGCAAGCACGGCACCCATTTAGGGCCCACTATAAAATCCTATAAATGAGGGCCCATGCTTGTAACAATATTGTTTTTGGGGGAATATCAATTGTGGACGGAAAAGAAACGTTGCCAAGCTTCAGTTAAGCATTAAATGGCCATAACGGTTGTGTATGTAAATGGATATTAAAGTTTGTGCAATAAGCAGTCGTCAATCAACGTAAATGCAGTATAAATGTACAGCATACGTTGGTTGAGTAATGTAGCCTGTGATTAAGAAAGTTAACTTTCTAATCTATTATACCTATAAATAGTTTTGAAATATTTAGGTGTATTTTTACTCTCTAATTTTTTTATTTTCATCAACATTTACATTCAAGGTATTTCAACTCAAAAATTAGCAGCAAAAAGTTTTCACGATTCTGTCTTCTAAGTTCTGAGTGTAATTTAAAGGTAAAGTTTCTAATTTTTAATGTATTTTTATCTTATTAAATATTTGAATATGTTATAATTAATTTGTAATTTTTCATTATCGTGGGCATTATATTAGCACTTTAAATCATAACATTAATATTAAAGAATATTGTATTTATTTGTGCTTCTCTTTTTTTATTTTTAGATTACTTATTATTTATAAAAATAATTAAATATTAATAAATAATTTAATTTTTATAATTGTAATTTTCATTATACTTTGCCACAATTAATGTAATAATTGTTGGAATTATGTAAGTTTAGCGATAAAATGACTAAACTAAATAATTGAAATTACTCAATTCAAGATTAGATAAATGATTTCTTTTATTATAAAAATACGTATGATTCTATTAAATATGTCGTAATAAAAATAATAATAGTATTCAATCATTTCCACAACTTATATAATAGAATAATATTTGAATTGGGAAACTTAGAATTTTTAATAACTTAGAATATTATTTATTATATTTTTCCTAAGTATGTTAATTTCTTGTATTTTTAGAAATTAGTGTTTCTCTATCATTAAAACTTACTCTTTGTTTTTTCATTTTTTAATATTAGATACTAAATTTTGCTATTTATTTTTTTCTTTACCACAGATATAATACCATTGATATATCTTTGTGATATATTGTGAAGCTATTGGTGTTTGGTTGTGCCTGCATACTTCTTCCAGTTCTATAAAGGTGTTTTTGCTCCTTTTCTAGTACAAATGTGTTATAATTGGTTTATATTATGTTGCCTAAAAAGAATTTGTCTGGAAGTGAAAAAAGAAAAAAAAAGAAAACAGGTAGAACAGTTGATAGAATCCTAAAAGGAGCAATTAATAAATTTATTAAAAGAGTAGGCTCCTCTAGTGAGAGTCCAGAGGAATTAGGTGAACTTAGTTTTGAATAGTATAAAGAAAACTTAAGTGATGAGATTTATATTCATGAGGATATTAGAAATTTGAGTGAGCATGATCATGTACCAAATGTATCCACTTTAGAAATTTTAAAGGCAGATGAGCAAGTAAGCCCTATATTGGATATTTATGATCCTAAAAATTGGGATAATGTTGATAATAAAGCAAGGGATATTTTAGTTGAAAAAGGGCCTATAAGAGAATTGAATCTTGTGTTTCCTTTAGACAATACCTCTCGTCATTTTTCATATTCTTATTATTATAGAAATTTGAGTAATGGAGAGATTAGCGATAGAAAATGATTGGTTTATTCTAAACATGTAGATAAAGCATATTGTTTTTGTTGTAAGTTGTTCAAATCTAATAACAAACAAAGTGGATTAGAAAATGATGGATTTAGAGATTGGAAGCATCTTAGTGAGAGACTCAAAGAATATGAGAATTGCATTGAGTATATGACTAATAAGAGAACTTGGAATGAATTAAGAGTAAGATTGAGCAAAAATCAAACAGTTGATAAAGATTTGCAGCAAGAAATTTTAAAGGAGAAAGAACGTTAGAGACAAGTTTTGATAAGAATAGTTTCTATTGTAAAATATCTTCCTAAATATAATTTAGCTTTTTGAGGATCCAATGAGAATCTTTACCAAGATGGTAATGGTAATTTTTTAGGATTGATTGAGATGATTGCTAGATTTGATGTAATAATGCAAGATCATATTAGACATTCAAAATCATGAAATTCGTCATCATTATCTTGGTCACAAAATTCAAAATGAGTTGATTTCTCTGTTGGCTCACAATGTTAGAAGTTCTATCATAGGGATCATTAAAGAGGCAAAATACTTTTCTATTATTCTTGATTGTACCCCAGATTTGAGTCATCAAAAACAAATGAGTTTGTTAGTACGATGTGTCAATATGTCAAATAAAAAAATAAAAATAGAAGAGTACTTTTTAGAGTTCTTGAAGGTAGATGTGTAACATCCCCTCACCAATAGGAGTGTATAAATGAATAGTGACATATGCATGCATTCATATATGCACATGCATAGTGAATTAGTGAATTTTTGCACATAGAATGTTTGTACATGCATACATGACATTTTCCCGGTTTTTGGATTGTGATTAATTGAGCTAAATAGAAAAAGTATCTTAAGTGTTTTA
>JANZXR010000005.1:22527705-22544024 GCA_027575705.1 Erythroxylum echinodendron
AAATTCACTATTTATTATTCATGTGCATATATGAATGCATGAATATGTCAAAACACGTTCAATAACTCTAACCCAATCCAAAATGACCAAAATACCCTTTCCAATTGGTGAGGGGATGTTACATTATTAATCCAGACAGACTAGCACAAGTTATACTCCTTGATTTGATCAAGCAGTAGATCTCACAAACTGTAAGCATAAGATGTTTCGAGTTAACATTTGGATGTTTACTAAGAGTAGTAAATACATTGGATGACTCGTTATAAGATTATCATATGGATGACCTATCAAATGTCAATTATTAATCTCATCATAGCAATGGTGTAAATATCCTTAGGCTTGAGGTACTCATGGATATCTTGGATACTAATCATATACTTTGATATCATTCCTTGTTACCTCAAGATGAGGTCGCTCTTAGGATGGTGATTGGGTATAGCTATTGGTATCCGAAGGTAATTAGGTAGCCAATAAAGGATTCACCACTCCTAAAGAAGGAGATGATACTCATGACCTCTTATCGGGGTCATTACTTAGGAGTCTCTAGCTAAAACAGTTATGTGTCATGAAGAGAGTCTTTAATGACACATGGGATAATAAGATCTCAGGACAAGAACCAACATTATTTAGACTAGATGTGACGTAGTCAGTCTAGTAGGAGTTGACACATAGCCTATAATCCAAATCAAGTAGGGCATAGAATGGTGAAGGGATGAATTACATGATAATTGTCTATAGAAAAGTTTGTAAGTTTGATAATTAACTATTGAAGAGGTTGTGTTTTACTCCACTTAAATTCTGGTAAATTGGCATCATGAAATCCTTTATGATTTGCTTGAATTAAGAGTTAATTTAAGTGGCATCAAATCATCCATTATCTGCTCGAATTAAGAGTTGATTCAAGTGCCTAAATTAACTGGGAACCTAAGGGTCACACGCATAAAAGATTGGATGAAAAACAAAGTATGTATGGATGTTTTAAAAAGGCCACAATCGTGGCTTAAGGCTCATAGGCCACGATCGTGGTTTAAGGCATGATAGATGTACATAAGTGAGTTCTTCACTTATGTACTTAAGAGAGGTCTAACTTGTTCTAACACACTAAAGTGAGAGGATAAGGGGTCTAGAAGAGTTCTAAAGAGAGAGAGAAGTGGTCTTGAGTCTTCTTTATGTAATTTATGCAATTGTTGCATAAATCTAATTGTATGCAAGATGTTCTTGATCTATCTCTCCATTTGAACATCTACTTGAACTCATCAAGTTTGGTGTTCTAACTATCCTGACACACTGCTTCTTCATCTTTGCGTCTTCTTGGATGATCAAGGAAGGTTTTGGTGTTTGCTACAACCCAAATAAGGAGAAGAATAAAAAAAGGAGGAGAACAAAAGGTACAAGTGTTTAAATTTCATGTTCTTATGATTTGTCTATGCATGCATATGTGTTTCTAGATTTTCGAGGTTATCATGTGGTCGAAATTTAGATTCCGACACTTCTGCTACATTGTCATGCATATGATGCATAAATCCATGGCATTCCAATAGCAAATGGTCTATAAAATCAAGAATCGAGTGAATGTATCAGTAGAAAGATACAAAGCATGTCTTATTGTTAAAGGATTCATTCAATAATATAGTACTAATTATAAGGAGACCTTCACTCCTATAGTCTGATTGACTCAGTTTGTAGTCTCATTATTGTTGCTATTAGTAAAAGATGGCATCTATTGCAAATTGATGTCAAGAATGCCTTTGTTAATAGAGATCTTATAAGAGAAGTGTATATGCAACCTCCTTCGGGGTATGTTCATCCTTCCAATAAAGTTTGTTATCTCAACAAAGCCTTGTGTGGACTAAAACAAGCTTCTTGATCTTGGTTTGCAAAATTTAGTTCCTTTATTAGACATCTTAGGTTCCAGTCCAACTCTTATGATCATGCCCTATTTCTTCTCAAAACAGATCAAGGATGCACTCTTCTTCTTCTCTATGTGGATGATATGATAATAACTGTTGATGATACATAGAGTATCTCTACTCTTAAGTCCTTTTTCCATCGGTAGTTTGAGATGAAATACTTCGGTAGCTATTTTTTAGGTCTTGAGGTATCCTTCGATGAACCTAGATACTAGCTGTCATAAGAAAAGTATGCTACTGACCTCAGCTCTTGAGTTGGCATCATTAGGACTAAGATAACTAACACTACACTTGACTCCACTGATCACCTTTCTGTTATTGATGGGAATATACTTAGTAAAGTTATGTTTTGTTGCCAATTCGTTGTCTTCTTATCTCTCATCCAAATATTGCCTATACTGTTCACATTATGAAACAATTCATATCTACACCTCATACCACTCCTTTACTATTTTTGTATATTGAGTTACATTAGAGGTACTTTGTTTCATGACCTTCATTTTTGCTACTTTTTCCTATTGGAGCTACAAGTCTATTTTGATGCTAATTGGCCTGGAGACGTAACAGATTGCTAATCCATTACTGGTTACTGTTTCTTTCTAGGGACAACTCTCATTTTATTGTGTAACAAGGAACACACAATTGTCTCTTGCCCCAGTACGAGGCCAAATATAGAGCTCTTGTTGATACGACTTCTGAACTCCTCTAGTTACGATGGTTGCTTCAACATATGAGTGTACCTTTCTCATCTGCAGTTCCTTTCTATTGTAATAACCATAGTGCTATGCAAATTGCTCATAAGGGTATCTTTTATAAACGAACTAAAAACATTGCAATCGACTGCCATCTTATTTGACATCATATTCTCTAAGGCACCATACAACTTGTTCCTAACTCATCACAGTCTTGTATTGCTAATATCTTTACAAAGTCATATCCACCTTGGCATTTTACAGATCTTGTTTCTAAACTCAAGCTCTCATCTTCCATGATACGTTGGTGCAAACATAGACCATTATAAGTCAACAATCTACATTGATTTAGCTTTAATTTAGCCTTAGTATCACGTATGTAAATACCACCTTGATTTTTGTATTTTATTTCAACTCATCCAATATGTATAAATAACTATATTCTATATATGAATACACACACTAAAATACATAACTTTTTATCACTCCTTCTCTGTCTCCTTTCTCTTTAATGAGAACAATAAAGAATTTTTTTAGTCAAAAAATAAAAAGGAAAAGGTATCCAATTAGACAAAATTATTTAAAAAGGTTAATTAAGTCTTTTAATTTTAAACAAACCTTAAATATTTAAATTGATGCAGATTAGCCCATTTTGTAGGTATACATTTAAATGTGTTTATATTAAATGCTTTTTGTATTAATGTTTAACGTAAGTTTTCATATGGTATGATTATTTTTAAAAGTTATATATGATTTCAATTTTGATAAAGGTTTCTAAATTATGATAGTAGTGAAATAAATATTTTATTATATTATCATATATTTTAAAAATTATGTAATATAATTCAAGAACTATTTTGTAATTTTAACATAACCAAATTTAATACCCAATTCAGATTTGATATTTGAGCTAATAAGAAATAATAAGAAACGGAAACCAATTAAATCATTAGTGTTATATGGTAGGAAGTGATAGTTTTTTTATTTATTTGATAAGCAATTACCTTCCATCTGTTGGGTAACCCGATTTAATGCACAAAGTAAAAGAATTGTAGATATTTATATGCTTGATATATAAAATAAATTAATAATTATTGAACAAGAAAAGACAAAAGGAGTAGGAAGGTGAAATTAAAATTGGGCTTAGAGAGGGCATGCAGATGAATAGCCCTAAGCGCATTAGGATTTGCCCAAAAACTAAACCGAAACCTTTTGCTTCTATCGGTTCCTTCATCTGGTAAACAACACCAACAACATCAAACCCAGAAGCATTCAAGCCAATAGACATATATACCCTTTTCAGGATACAGAGAGAGCACTCGATCTACTCCGTCTCCGTCCTCGATCTTCTTCGTCAGCTGAGGTCTTTTAACTTCTTCCGTATCTCTTTTTGTTTGCCTTTTTTCTTTCGTTGCAAATCCTAACCTGTGATTCTGTTTCCATTTTGCTTGGTATGGAGTTGTCTTATTTTACCCAATTTTGATTTTTAGCTAAGGTTTGCTGATTTATTTTTTCTTTTGGGTAGCTCAAGTTCAGGGATTTGTCTATGGTCTTTATTAGTTGTGCATTTAATTTGTTTCTGGGTCAGCTTGAAAGGTTTTTAATTTGGGCTCAATGTCAAAAACCCTAATATAATTTCATTTATTGGTGCTGATAGAATCTCGTGCACACCCGAATTAGTACAAAATATTAGTTATCTTTTTAGAGTTTTACGGTTCTTGTGTTTCTTTCTTTTCTTCTTTCCTCTTTGGGTGGGAGCTGGGGTTGGGGGTGGTATAGGGAGTCTTTACTCTCAGTAATAGTCTCTTTCATATTAAATATTGATTTTATGTTTTTGGCTAAAGATGAAGCCTTTAGTAATTATGCTAGTTTCTGGTGGAGCAACTTGGTTCTCTTTTAGTTTCTTTTGAATTGGTTGAAGCTTTGGTCCTTTTTTGGTAATTGTGATTAAGTGTTTTGTTTTGAATCAGAATGTATCATGTCACATTGCTTGCTATTGGTTTTGAACAGGTTTAAGTTTTACCAGATATTGATGAATACATGCCAGCACAGAGCATAGTTGGGTGATAATGGCTGTTCATGCACCTGGTAAACAAGTTTTTGATAATTTTGATGATGATGATGATGATGAGCCCCTAGTATTCAAAAGGAATATTAGCTCAGCCTCAAAACAAAATCAGGTGAATGCACAAGTTAAGAAACCATCTTCTTCATCCAATAATGCAAATGGTCAAAGTGCAAACACCCACAAGGGAAATACTAATGCTCCATCTTTGAGGGCATCACCTGTAAAATCTCCAATGGGTAGCCCTAGAGGATCTGCATCATCTGTCAAGGCATCTCCAGCAAAGTCACTGGTAACAAACCCTAAATCTTCAACTGGTTTAGATAACCAGTCAAAACTGTCATCTAAACAGAATGCAACTGGCATCCTTAAGGAAGAAATGAATCCTGTTAAACAAGAGAATGATGATGATGAGGATTCTGAGGATAATTTGCCTTTGAGTTCTAGAATTAAGGGAACCTCCATCGGTGGAGACAAGGGTTCTAATGCCTCTACTAAAATTAGAGATGAAGATTCAGATTATGATGATGAGGTACCCTTGTCATCAAGGTTTCCTACAAAATCAAATGTCGGAACATCCAGCAGTAAGACTAATGATTCCATTGATAGAAAACCTTTGGGTTTGAAAATTCAGCAAAATGGATCCATAATGAAGAATAAGCAACAAAAACCTTCTGTTTTGCCTACTAAGAGACCTATGGATAAGGCCAACTCCTCTGATCATTCGTCTGCTAAAAGGCCGAAGTTTTCAGATGCATCTACAGTAACCAAGGGTAAACAGGCAACAGTCAAGGTGGAAGATAAGGCAGATGATGATGATGATCATGTTCCAATTTCACAGAGAATGAAGAAATCAGGATCCTTAGATAGGAAATCGTCTTATGTAACGAAAGTAACAAAGGTTGTTTCGTCTTCATCAAAGAAGATAAATAAAAAGAACAAGAAACAAATGAAAAATTCTAAATATTCTAAGTCGACAAAAGTCCAACCTAGCTCCAGTGATGGTCAGAAAAAATGGACTACCTTAGTTCACAATGGTGTCATTTTCCCTCCTCCATACAAGCCTCATGGGATTAAAATTCTTTATAAGGGGCACCCTGTTGATTTGACTCCTGAACAAGAAGAGGTGTCTCTTTTTTTTTCTTCCTCAAATATTGCAGAATGCGTTATTCTTGTCATAATTATGTTGTTTATGGACTAATTTTATCTCATATTTGATGGAAACTGCTAGATTGACTTGTTATATGCTCAATCAACAGGTTGCAACCATGTTTGCTGTAATGAAAGATACCGACTATATGCAGAAACAGCAATTCCTAGATAATTTTTGGAATGACTGGCGTAAAATACTTGGAAGGAACCATGTAATCCAGAAATTACAGGACTGTGATTTCACACCAGTATATGAATGGCATCAGAGAGAGAAGGAGAAGAAAAAACAAATGACTACCGAAGTAAGTTTGGTTGCATGAAGCACACTTCTAGCTAATCTGAAAAGCACGATATGTCATGCAGCATGGTCGCAGTTGCCACCATGCATATGCCTGCCAACAAAACTTTGTAGTTGTCCCTTTTAGGCAATAGCTGAAGCTTCCTTAGTGTAATTGTTTTTAATTGCTGTGCACTAGGGATTATTCCAGCCATTATCTGCAACCGAACTTTAGCATTCTTGATTTTCAATTGCTTTACTGCAGATTCTTATCCCTGGAAATTTCATTATCCCTTCTTGATATCATTGACTCTTTAATCAGGAGTTCCCTTATATAAATCCATTTGTTTAATCCTAGTGTGTGCCTCATATGATGTTTTATCTTTGATAATCACTAATATGGAGGTACCTTCTAATGTAGGAGAAGAAGGCTATCAAAGAAGAAAAACTGAAGCAAGAGGAGAAGTATATGTGGGCTGTTGTTGATGGTGTTAAGGAGAAGGTGCTTTTCTCTGATTTTAGGACATTTCATACTTCTATGATGAGGAAGCTAACTGCTCGCAGAAACTATGTTCATTTGCATATGTTTAAATATGTGTCTTTGCCACATATCCAGACAAGAAGATATTCTTAACGTCCATTTTATTTCTTGAAGTACCTGCATGATTATTGCTCCTGGTGCAGCATGCCAATTCTGATATTTTCATATCTCAGGTTGGTAATTTCAGAGTTGAACCACCTGGGCTATTTCGAGGCCGTGGAGAGCATCCAAAGGTTTGGGTTGCTCTTTTCTAGTAAATTGTTGATATGTGCAATTGTTTTATCTTGATTTTGATGGAAATAACTCAATCAATACTGTTATAATTACGTCTTTGTCTTGTGAATTCCTAATTGAGCATTAGTTTACCACTTCCAGATGGGAAAGCTGAAAAGACGGATCCATCCTAGTGAAATTACAATAAATATCGGAAAGGATGCTCCAATTCCAGAATGTCCCATACCTGGAGAAAGGTATTTCTTTTTATTATCTTTTTCATATGTTGGGAACAGGGGTAGGGAGGGACGGAAGGGTGTTTTGAATTTTAGAAGGGTTTGAATTATTAGAGTTAACTTAGACACTAAAATATGATCATGGCAGCTGGAAAGAAATAAAGCACGATAATACTGTTACATGGTTGGCCTTTTGGAATGATCCAATCAACCCAAAAGAATTCAAATATGTATTCTTGGCGCCCAGCAGTTCCTTGAAGGGGCAGAGTGACAAGGAGAAGTATGAGAAGGCAAGAAAGCTGAAGGTTGTTGTCTAAAATCATATCGTATCTAAACTTGAAAATTTTAGTTGCCTGCTCTTCAATTGCTAAGTGTACTTGAGTGCAGGACTACATACACAACATCAGAGCAGCTTACACAAAGGATTTTACTAGTAAAGATGTTACAAAACGGCAAATTGCAGTTGCTACTTATCTTATTGATAAGCTAGCTCTTAGGGCAGGGAATGAAAAGGTATGCCCTATTTTTGCCACCAATTCCTTCCCTCTTTCCTTCTTTTTCTTCGTCTTTCCTCCCTGTATACAGGCGTACACAGACAAAATGCTTCACACATTGACTCACGCTATTCAATCATCGCTGTCAATGCCTTTTTTAACCGAAAATTGTGTTTATCCCTTTGGAAATTGTGTTTATCCTGAAAATTCTTTTTTATCTAGTATTTTTGAATGAATGAAATCCATTGTCTTTGAGAAAGAAATTCAATCAATATGTTCCCACGAGTGGAGAGTGGTGAAAATGCAACTTGTTTTTTCTGGATAAGATTTCTTTGAGTGAACTAGAGTTTCTAATTCCTTGTGCCAATTTTGCTATTCTGGATGCCTGATTCCTGCTCTTTTTAAATATTTGTGGCCTTCAGTATAATTGTGTTTACTTTTTGCGTTCGATTTTTCAGTATGATTTGCTCCGAGATGAAATCATATGAATGGTAATTTTTAGGTTTTATATTGTCCTCGAATGGAGCTTGGTAATTTTGAATGACATAAATTGGAAATTCTGTTTAAACCCCTGGAGCTCTACCCATACCTTCTCTGAAAGTAGTTGAAAGCCATGATTTGTTTACATACTAGCATGTGACTTGTATTGATCATGCACCATTTTGGCACCAAGTAAATTCTAATGGAGCATCTGTTTCCTTGTAGTGTTATCAACCAGTAGTTGGATATGCAGCCTTACATTTCTTTTCAGTTTGGATCTTATAATGTTCTATGATTCTGTGGATGTCCTTCTACAGGATGATGATGAAGC
Organism: Erythroxylum echinodendron; assembly: GCA_027575705.1. Taxonomy (NCBI): domain Eukaryota; kingdom Viridiplantae; phylum Streptophyta; class Magnoliopsida; order Malpighiales; family Erythroxylaceae; genus Erythroxylum; species Erythroxylum echinodendron. The sequence goes on from JANZXR010000005.1 coordinate 22,536,097, forward strand.
TGATACTGTTGGTTGCTGCACATTAAAAGTAGCGAATGTAGAGTGTGTACCACCAAATAAGTTGAAGGTATTTTGCAATATAACATCCAGTTTATTTCGAGCATTGCATTGCTTTAAGTATTTCACTAGTGGAAACTTTTAACAGCAAAGAGAACATTTACCGTTTATTCCTTCAACTGCTTCATTGCAGATTTTAGAGTTGTTTAAAAGTGATGATAGTTTATATTTGCTAATAGATAGTAAATATCACTCATTGGTGTAGCATAACACCTTGTTACAGCCGATAACCACTTGCGATATGCTTTTGATCTTGTTTTGCTATTCAGTTTGACTTCCTTGGTAAAGATTCAATTCGATATGAAAACACAGTTGAGGTTGAGGTTCCTGTGTATAAGGCCATTGGGCAGTTTCAGACTGGTAAGTAATGGTGGTTGATGTTGGTCTGAACACTGATTAAATTTGGAGCTAACGGGCATGTATTTGTTCTTTTTTCAGGAAAAAAGCAAGCTGATGATCTTTTTGACAAGCTGGATACAACTAAACTGAATGCTCACCTTAAGGAGCTCATGCCTGGCCTGACAGCAAAGGTTTTCCGCACATACAATGCATCAATCACCTTGGATGGACAGGTAACTTCCATTCTGGGACCTCTTGGCTGCTCATAAATCAATTGGTTATTTTTTAATTTGTAATTAAGTTATTTGTTCCTTTCAATGTTATGCAGCATTTGTTACTGCAGTACTGTATTTAAGATGGACATATAGATATTGCCTACTTTTGATCAGGACGACCGGATTATGAAATCAAGTAGTGTTCTGAGTTGGCGATTATATCCTTTTCATATTGATTGTTTCAGTAGTATCACAAGTGTTTTCTGATTTGCTGGCTGATGCTATATGGTCAAACGTTCTGAACTATAAATTGCTTGGAATACCAACTTAAGTTCGAGGTTTTGAAAATGTTTAGTGTTTTATCCACATATTTGGTGCATTTTTGAGATTATATTGGTTTATAAACGTGTTTCCACTGATTTCTGAAGATATGCTTTGGTTGCTTTTTCTCTCTCTTTTCTCTCTCTTTCTTCCCCCATATCTTGGTTTGGGGACTTGATTCTTTCTTTGGGTTGTGTGTGTTGTTTTGACAGTTATATGAGGAAACTGAGGAGGGTGATGTTGCAGAAAAAGTAGTTGTTTATCAGCAAGCAAACAAACAGGTGTGTGCAGCTCATCACCGAAAAATTATTTCTATACTGCTGGTAATGGTTTTGGGATCTAAAAGTTTTGTTGACATGAAACAGGTTGCTATTATTTGTAATCATCAACGTACCATTTCAAAATCTCATAGCGCTCAAATGTCAAGGTTAACTGAGAAAATTGAGGAGCTCAAGGTAATAAACCATTACTGTACATTCCTCATTTTCGGTTTGTGTCCAAGGATTTAAACAGATTAGTGTTGCCGTAAACACTGTTTTCTGCTCCCTTTGCTTCTTTCACATGCATCTGATCGCATGGTTCTCGATGTGCATGTTTTCTTACTGGTTTATTTATTTGTTTGTTCAGCAATAAATATAGCTGCTCTAAGCATCAACCTTTATGAACTGTCCGAGGCATGTGTGATTGGAGTCGTGTTTTGAGTTATCTCATCTCATTCAATTGCAGGGAACCTTGAAGGAGCTGAAAACTGATTTGGATAGGGCCAAGAAAGGGAAGCCCCCACTAAAGGATGCCCAAGGAAAGCAAAAGCGGAATCTAAATCCTGAAGCGTAATATAGTTTTGCCCTTCTTCTAAGATTTGATATGTCTTGTATGCATTTGCTGTCTCATTGTGGTTGTTATCTGACCCAACAGCATAGAGAAGAAGATAGCATCTACTAACCAAAGGATTGAGAAGATGGAATTAGCGATGAAGACCAAGGAGGACCTGAAAACTGTGGCACTAGGGACATCCAAAATCAACTACCTTGATCCTAGGATCACGGTGGCATGGTGCAAAAGACATGAAGTTCCCATTGAGAAGGTAAACAGCTTCTGCTAGTTCTATCTGGCGTATCACCATATATGATTATGCGTATGCTTATGTTTTGGTGGTTGGAAGGAAAATTTGGAAGTTAATGCACTTCAAGAAAACCAACTATGTATTTTATTTTATTCTACGATGAAAAATCAATGTAACCTATCTTATGTGACTCGTGCAGATATTCAACAAGTCCCTTCTGGCCAAGTTTGCATGGGCAATGGATGCAGATCCCAATTTCAGATTCTGATCTCAATGGAAGTTTGGAATAACCCCCATATCCCTGTTCCGGTAAGCGAAACAGGAAAGAGAAAAACTTTAGAAAAGGACAAAGGCGAGAAGAGAGAGAGAGGAGAGAGACCCTTGTTTTAGTCCCTTGAATACAGTTTATTCATTTTTCCTAATGTTTAGCAGAAAGTATTGTTGTATTTGTACTCTAATCTAATCATGGGGCAATTTGCCCGTTCTTCATGGAGTCCAATTTGTAACTGTTCATTTATGATAAGTTACTTGGAAATACATAGTGCTAAACAACCCCCAGTAGATGAAGTTGGTATTGTTGCTCATCTCTCCAGACATGGTTTAAAATTCCTAAGCCCTATGTTGTGCGCATCATTTTTAAATGAAATATTTCATATTTTATCCAGGCAATAATAGGGAATAAATTTGTATATTTCATTTTTTATAGCCATGCAAATGATGGAACTTAAAGTCGACGCAGTCGAAAGCATGTAGATACTGTCAACCAAATATCTAAAGGCCAAATAATTTATTTAGAACCATAACATTAGATGCTAGCTTTGTTTGGTAACAAGACCAAGCAAGTTTAACTTGCTGAGTTGATGTTTTTAGAACAATTCATCAGCTTTTGTCTGAAGTGTAGACTTTCATGGTGTTGCCGTTGCCACCATGTCCGGGATGGCAATGAGGTGGGTGGCCTTTATGACTGGGTTTGCATCGGTGTCCTCGGCCTTTATGGTGCTTGTTTGGAGGAGGATGGTGTCCCTTGCTTGGAGGATGGTGTTCTTTTCCATGTTGATGGTGTACCTCTCTGTTATGCTTTGGCTTTGAATTTTTCTTGGCCTCTGCCAGGCTTAGGTCTATGCTCTCCTCTGAAACAAAACTCATCAGTATGCCAATGGCTTCCGTGAAGAAAGTGTACACAGGAATGAACAAGCAGAACATGTATACGATGTGCGAAAGCGGGGTTATATGTAGAAAGGAGATATGAACTTTGTGCACTATTTTAATATACATTTTGATGCCACGTTACGCTATTTAGGATACCCATCCATTATTACAAGGGAGACTAAAGAACTTTTTGTGTATATGCTTTTAGGCCGTGATAACTTGTAGGTGTTAAGCGATTTAGGATAGATATTGATTGCTACTGTGCAACTAAGATCTTGCATATACTTGTAGGCTGCAATTTGGGATAAAGTATAAATCTCAATAGCCACAATCTGAAAAAGAGTCTGTAAACAAATAAATCTCAATAGCCACAATCTGAAAAAGAGTCTGTAAACAACTGACACATTAATTAAATAAGAATATCATGTGAAAAAAGGGTAGCTCACGGGTTTGAGATGCCCCAGCCGGTTCAATAGCTGAGACATGAGAGGAGATGTTGAGTAAAGCAGCAGCTAAGTAAAGGCCAATGAGAATGATAATCATCGAGTAGGCCATCGCTTCTTTGGCATACCCAAAGAGCAACAGGAGTCCTTAAATCCAATTCTGAGATGCTGCGTCAAGTTCTTAAAGCCGACATTGACATAAATAGTTTAAGATCTCACTCATATGAATTTATTAATGTGAAGTCCTTTACTTACTCACCTAAACTGTGGAAATTGCAAGCTCATGAGTACAAGAATGAGTAATGCATGGTAGGTATATGACCAACTTCCCAAGTCCTAAAGTTTAGACATTAACGGTGAAGGTACAAGATGTGTGGTGCCGAGGGGTTGATTAAGGTTAATTTTGTGAGCTGGTATGAATAGTAAATTAAGATGATAACGTGACAGGAATGTGTCATAACAAATTTGCAATTTCAAGTTGTTTGTGGATTAGCACCTAATGTACTCCTTACTTTCTTGCTTATACGTTTCTAAGCGTTCATATCAAACACTTATATTTTCAAAACTTTTAGTAAGGTCCATTCTTGTTAATTAAAAAAAATATTTTCATTAATTTATATTAATATATAATTAGATTAATTAACACAATAAAATATCTAATTATTGCATTCTATAATTAATAGACAGAGATTATAAATTAGGAATTAAGGATTCGTCTAAATCCTTAATTCTACTACTTGCTTGCTACCTCTCCCCTTCCCTCACTATGCACCGGTACTTCTGTGAAAATTTTTACAGCTTCATTTTGGCATCTCTCTCTTGAAAGTAGTCGCCTGCTCCCTCATGATTTACTCCCATTCATTGCACTCCCATAAGCTGCTTATCTGCCTTGAACTCACGTAGTCGGTTTATCTTGATTTCTGCCTCGTCTTGGTTGCACTCTATGGTCTCTTATCATTGCTAATTTTCTTCTCACTCTAGAGGTATAGCAAGAATTTGTGATACTAGGTTATTGATTTTTTTTGTGATTCAGGTTCTCCATCTCTCAAAGGAAATGTTCATCCATTTTTACTTCATAATCAGGCTTTTTATTCGCAATTGTAGCAAATTTTTAATATTAGCAGTGACTTCGAATTAGTAGCACATAGTTAGAATCTTAACTAGGGTCTTGATTTGTCCTTGTGGTTGCTTAATCGAGGGCATATATCAACAATCTCTTAGTTACACTAAGTCAATTGTTTAAGTATTTTATTCTATATCATCGTATGACGATCATATTGTTGTTGGGATAATAGTTTAGTAAAAGAATTTTACCAGATTCTTTATAATATGAGCACTTGCTCAAATTTTACCACTTTAATCTTAATTATCATCGTAATTAAGAAAAAAATTCTTAAATATATATTTAGACTTTAATGAGACTTTAGCTCCTTTGCATGCCTAGTGACTTCAATATTCCACAATATGTTCCTGCCTGAATAGTGCAAGGAATTACACCAAGTTCATTAAAGAACTTCTTAATCCAATTGATCATTTCCACCAAATGAAAAATATATTTTGTTTTGACTAGCAATTTATGCTACAGTGTAAAATTTCCAATCTCAAATTAATATTGTTCCAAGTAAAATAGATATTAATTAGGATTTACTTCTAAAGTTATTATCCTTATAACTTTGAATTCAAATATCAACTCGTACATATAAAATGGATATCTTTAATACTTCACAAGTACTATATATTTCCAATAAAAAACACATTTAGTACATTATTTATATACTTGGATTTAGAATAGGTAAAAACCTTTCGCATCTATCTCTATGGATCTAATTTCTATAATTAAATTTTTAGTTTTTCACATCTTATATGAATTATTCTTGGACAATTATATTTTCAAGAATTAAAAATATGTACTATTATTCTCTCTATGAAAAATATGTCTTTACATACCCACACTAAAGAGGATAATTATATTCTCACTAACCCTTTTATAGATATGATATATTCACAAGTATCTCCATAACAAACTCTTTGAGTTCATAAAAGCAAATCTTTCAATGCCTCATAGGCGTTAAATTATATATCAAATGTATTAACAAAGGCATTAGTTCCAATTAGATATATTATTATGAGATCTGAATTTTTTAAATTTCTTCTTACTCCCATTACTTATCTTAAAAATCATTCTCCTATAAGTGTTCATTGCAATAAGCATTTTATTTAATGAGGTTTGTAAGATTATATCTAACATTTTGGATCTCTTATAAACTTTTATTATCTAATTTACTTCAAAACTTATTGGATAATACATACTTCAACTAAGCATTACACCCTAAAATCATTAACTTTGATTCTTTTTAAGTCTTACCATTTCAAATCTAATATGAAATCTTGCTAACTAAATTAATTGGAACTATCAAAGACAAATTGTATTATTAGGCATAGCTATAGTAAAAATAAATATTGCATCATAAAACATATTGTATTTTTCTATTTACCTAAATTAATATTATGGAATTTAGCTGTTGATGTTTTTAATTGAGAATATAATTCCCTATAGATAATTGAATCACATCAATTTCATCAAAGTCATTCAACATTCTTAATGCTTAATTTCTACTTAGATCTAAATACTTAGAACTTTTCAAAATTTTAAATCATTATTTCATTTAATACATATGACTATATCGCATAAAGTCACTAGTAAATCTAATGAAATATAAGAATCATCTTTTTATGAATTGTTATTACATCCGAGATATCATATGTATAAGATTTAACACAATTCCATCATCATTCTTTCACCAAAGATTAATTTGGTTTCTTCAATCGTATAAGTTTCATACAAATCATAATCAAAATGATACATATATCCTTGTATGCAATTTTATGACTCTCATTATATTGATCTAACTAATATGGCATAAAAGGATAGTCTCAGTTATCGAACTTTGTATTCTTGTCACTTATATTAAGCATAAGTTTGCTTTAGTCCAACACATACAAATTATGTGTAAATTTGGATCATTTATTATAATCTCACATTAAACATGATGGATTTATATAGGTGATAACATAAGAGTTGTAGCATAATGAATTAGCAAATGAAAGGTAGATGTGCATGATGGTCGACCTTTGATCCTATATGAAGTATTTTTTCGCTCTGAAGATTTGATGAGATTTTACTTCTATGTCGGTAATAATTAAACTTAGATTTAATTTAAACTTTCACAATAGTGGAATGGATTTATATATTGGAATCATTTTTATGATCATGAATTTATATTAGTCAATTTTATTATATTAGATAATATTTATCAGATAGGTAATATTAGTCAGTCCTTATTTACGCCAACTAGTAATTTCAATAATGATGCAACTTTGTGGTATTCTAGACTAGGTCATATTGGTCAAAATTAAATAAATCAGTTAGCTAAAGAAAATCTTTTATGTAATTTAAATTATGGATAACATATTCAAAAATGTCTAACTTTTAAAGATTTTTTTAATTCAGTGTCCAAGCTTTTAAAAATTTTAATTGAGTAACCAACTTTTTAAAAAATTAACAATTAAGCTCAAAAGGTTATTTTTATGAATTGGCATGCCAACTAAATGCCACGTAGAAGACTATCTATTAGTCACATCAGAAATGACTAATGTTTTGAACTTAATTGTTAAGGTTTTAAAAGATTGATCACTCAATTGAAAATTTTAAAAGCTTGGGCATTGAATTGAAAAATCCTTAAAAGGTTTAACACTTTAGGATTGGTTATCCCTTTAAATTAAGTAGATATACATATGAGCAAGCATTGTCTAGTTGATAAAATGAGAAGAAAGCAATTTAGAAAGGGGGCGCATGCTTCTAATCAATTACAATTAATTTAAGGATAAGGAATTGAAAAGTACCAAACCTTTTAAAGTTTTTTCACTTTAATGTCTAACCTTTTAAGTTTTTTATTAAATTTTTAAACTTTTAGAAAATGGACAATTCAATTCAAAAAATTATTCCATTAAAATTTTATTAGTATGGCTAACAAAACATGTGAAGACTAATATTTAGAAGGACTACGTAGCCTTTTATCTTTATTAACATGATTTTTAAGCCTTATGACAAACATATTGGTGGTTACGTATTTGAAATGCAGTCATTGTTGATACTCAAACACTATATAATGAAGAAGATGTCAAGTAGCTCTTTTAAATGTCAATCTTCATGTCTTTGTTAGCCATATCAACAAAATATAAATAGACATAATTTTCTAACATAAGATATGTAACACCCCATTCTCGCAAAACCCGAACCCGATATCGACAGTGATACCCGGATCCGTGCCCCGCGAGGGT
>JANZXR010000005.1:22544124-22564219 GCA_027575705.1 Erythroxylum echinodendron
ACGTGTGCTAGCTTTGTTTCTAGCATTCGAGGGAGAAGGCTGACTTAGTTGCGAGAGATACAACTAAGTGCCGCGCGGTTCGTTGGTAAAAGACCAAGTCCGTGACAATAAGTAAGGGGAGAGAGGGTCCCCTTGCCTAATCCCTCTAGTGATAAGAAATGGTTTCGTACGAATCCCATTAATTAAAACACTCATAGACGTACTTTGAATGCATTGGAGTATCCATTGAAAAAATCTTATAAGTAGACCAATAGCTTCCAAACAATCCTTCAAAAATCCCCAACCAATCGTATTATAAGCTTTAAATAGATCAATCTTTAATGCATAGGTCTTAATCTTTTTTGCAATATGGTATTCTCCAAACAAGTCTAGCAACATCAATATGTTATCCCCAATGCTTCTCGATGGAGGAAACGCCCCTTGAGCTTTGTTTACCACCTTAGCAAACACTTCTTTCAATCTGTCAGCCAATAAAGACGCTATAATTTTATAAACAGTTGTGCATCACGAGATTGGACGATAGTCTTTAATCCTTTCTGGTTGCTCCTTTTTAGGAATTAGATATAGGAACGTGTGATTGATCTCTTTCAGGAGTGTACTAGACGAAAAAAACTCTAACATTGCTTCCATTAAAAGTTGTCCAGTAATATTCCAAGTCTTTTGAAAAAACCCAGTCGAGTATCCATCAGAAACTGGAGATTTTAAGCTATGTAACCGAAATAAGACCTCTTTAACTTGTTGGGATAAGAAAGGAGCAGTTAGCAACTCCAATCTTTCACAACTAGGGCAGAACTCCAACACATCTTTAACCCAAATCCACTCCCTTCACTTTCGGTGCTCCTTATTAGCTTGATAAAATAATCCCTGATGTGATTTGCAAGTTCCTGTTGACAAGTTAACCTATTACCCTCCTCATCCTTCAATTTGGTAATGGTATTGATATTTCTCCAAGCTAGCATTGACGCTTGGAAAAACTTGGTATTATTGTCTCCCTCTTTGAGACATGTTTGTCACACTTTTGTTTAATGATTGAATTTTGCAAATTCAGAGCTTCCTGATATTTCTTCATCTAATCCGCTTTAAGAGCTCTTAATCTATCATTGAGAGGATTCTTGTAACACTCTTTTTGAATCTCAATCAAAGAATTACCCATTTCTTATAGATTCTGTGTTCTATTCTTACTAAACTCTTTAATAAAGATTTTCCCCAATTTTAATTCTAAATCAATTGAAAAGCCTTATACCCGACTACCTCAGTTTGCCAAACTTTAAAAATCATATCCATAAAACCCTCTACCTGCGTTAACCCATTAAAAAATCTGAATGGTACCCCTGTCCTAGAGCTAGCACACATCTGTTGTATTAGTATGGACGTATGATCAGAAAATTTAGGCTCTCCAAACACAACTGAAGTAGTACGAAAAAAACTAAACCATCTTTGATTCACCAATTCTTGGTCAAGTTTTTTCTTGATGAACATATTACCTTTTATTCTCCTAGGTGAACCATCTACCAATACCTCTAAGATCCACTAAATTTGTTCTATGAAATAACTGATGAAGTTCTGAACCTAAGCCTCCATAGAACCTCACACCGCCCTCTACTTCATCAGAATTAAGACAACAATTAAAATCTCATATAGCTAGTGTAACATCCCGTTACCCATGTTGAAGCTAAAATAGTAATTATGAGAAATTATTGAAAGATTAGAAAGTGCATTTCGTGTTCATGCATAATATGTCAGACACACACATATATGAATATTGAATTTTTGCACATGAAAATAAGTGTACATGCATTCATAGACATTCCGGGTATAATTGATTTAAATGTGAATCTGATTTTGTGCAGAATTGTCGTTTTTATACGTTGAAATTTTGATTTGGAGAGTGTATTTAGTAATTTAGAATTTTTAGAGAATTTTAGAAAATTTTCTGAAAATTTGGATAAAATTTGAACTAGGAAAAATGCCAAGTGGCAAGACAATTGACAAATAGTAGTAGATTTAAGAGTCAAATGGTAGTGAAAATTTTTATTTATGACTTTGAGATTTAATGACACATGTCACTGAAAATTGGAGACAATTGGAGTAGAAATTAGAGTTGAATGGACAAATTGAATGAGAAAAACCTAAGTGAATCTATAAGGAGATGACATGTGGCAAATCACTATTCTTTTAATTGTAAAGACCCTTCCTTGTCTTGTTTCTCACGATGCTTTCTAATTGAAGGGGATTTTATTCTTGTTTTCTCTTCTTCTCTTCTTTACTTCCTTCTTCACTCTCATCTTTCATGATTTTGAATCTCCAAGCCTTCATTAACGCTATAGCTTGCTTTCATCTTTCACTCATCACTCCCATCTTGTTTTCTTCTTCATTTCTCACCAAATACCCAAACTTCCAACCTCCACAATGATATACGTGGGTTGTATGAGAAGCTAGGGTTGGTGTTCTTTTGAAGGATTTGAAGAGAAATCAAGTACGTTATATGTTGATTTTCATCGGTTAGTGTAAATAGAACTTATATCTGGAGTAATTTGAGCTTGATGGATTGGTTATGAAATTATGTGTATGTGTTGTGGATGAAGAATAAAGACTGATGATGTCTTGTTTGAGTATTTGATTTGTTGATAATTGATAAGTTGTTGTTGAGATGATTTTTGAGATAGAAAGTTCATTATGATAAATGTGTATATGATGTGTTTTGTTTTTGGTGTATATGATCATGCATAGATTTTGAATTGTGTATAAATGATCTTGAACTGTAATTGGGGTATTATTGAAGAAGAAATGAGGTGGATATAAGTTAGAAGTGGTAGATTAAGCAAAAGAGATGATTTAGGAAGAGATTGATGAGGAAATGTGTTAGTTGTAGTGGTTTAACTAAACATGCGTCGGTTTTTGGAACATATCTTGATCTACAGATATCCAAATGGGATGATTATTGATATATATTAAACTAGAAATGAATAATAAAATTTTAATGAAGACATCTAGTTTGAATTCTATCTCTAAGAGAGTTGAAAATTCTCTTGAAGTTGAGTTTCAGATTTTATCTCTGTTTCTGAATAGTGTAGAGTAAATTGTCTATAAATTTTAAAATAATGAACTAAATTCTATGAACTTAGGTTTTTTATAATCTTAAGACATATATGAACAATTGTTTAGAAGATGACTTTGCCAGAAAACCTCATTTTCTAGGTGTAAAATGGATGTGAACTTTAAAAAAGGGAAAAAAAGGGAAGGGAGGCGCTTCGGCCAGATGCAGATCGCGATCTCAGCTCTGCCAAATCTGCCGAAGTGTCGCGATCATGATGTGACCCTGCCGAAGTCATGATCGCTACACGACGTGACCGCAATGCCACTACGGAAGTCGCGGTTACGACCCCAAAGGTGATGCACAAGAGATGCCCTCTGAACATATGATGGTTTTTTGATGATATCTTGATCTATAGATCTCCAAATGACGTGATTCTTAATTCAGATTAAACTAGAGACATAATTATACAAGTTTCTTTAAGAAGTATAGATTTAATTCTGTCTCTAAGACTTTCCAAATTTGGTGCGAAATTGAGTCTTGATCGAGGCTATAGTACTACCCGAGACAGAAATTTTGTTTTGATGTTTTCATAAAAACTGAATGGAAATAGACTGAATCAGACAAAGGTGTCTTCAAAAAAGTTGTATTTCATTCTCTTATCTTTAAATTGGTACTAATTTTGTAATTTTCATATATATAAGTTGAAAGTTATGACTTGTACAATTTGAGGGTATGATCATGAACTAGCCAAAAGTTCAATTATACATAGTCTGTGGTATTTTGAAGATAACTCATAGGATACTGAACAAAATTGAATGATTTTAGTTTCATTAGAAACTTAAGATATATAAAAACAAATTTCTAGAGAAAGTATCCTCAAATTACTTCATTTTCTGGGTCAAAAAGAACTTGGAAATTTGACCCGAAAGTGTATATTAGGAAGAATCTGAATTTGAAGAAATGAGTTATGAATTTTGATTTTTATGGTTTTATTAAGGTATAAACCATAAATATAAATGATACTTATGTGAGTTCAAAAAATAAAGGATTACGTGATGATAAAAATGGAAAGAAACTTGGGATTATCATTGAGCATGCATTATACACAATACATATGAATGTAATTGGGTGTTCATATGATTGTGCAATTAATAATATGTGTAAATGTGTATTATATGATTTTGATACACAGGATAGAACGTACGCATCTAGATGCTTCTAGATTATGGAAGCTAATGCTAAATTGGAGCGTACTGTGAGTAAACTAGACGTTTTCTCTCAATTATTGTTTGCTTTAATACTGTTATTAATGATAAATGAATGTGATTGATTGTGTTGATTTCCGGATAGGAGGTCCAATGAATGTAATGTATAACTGAAATATTAAAGTGCTCATTGAATGTCAATTGAACGGAATAAGTTTTTTCTTGACTTAAGTGTTGAATGCCAGACTAAGGGCCGATGACAATGTGAATGAGATGTGATAGTGAATATGATTATGTGACATTGAGCACTTTCAATTGATTAAATAAATGTGATGCATTCCATTACATGAATGCATGATCAAATAATGGGAGTTGTGACCAGAATAGCCACCGATCAGAGCTTAAAGCTCAAAGTGTGAAAAGAGCCTCGAGCTCAGAAAGTGATTCAGAGCCTCAGGCTCAACGTTTAATAAGCCCTATATGGGATAGTTATCAATGAGCCCTATATGGGACAATTATCAATGAGCTCGATATCCAATGGATACGATACAGTTAGGCACTCGATCACAACAACATGATAATTGGAAAAGTGTCTCGTGAGCATTTCATATGCATTTTGTTAAGTATGTTTGCTGGATTGAAATGCCAAATTTGCCTATGCTTAAGTGAAAATGTGATACTGATGTCAAGTGCAATTTTTGTGAAGCATTTGTTATGTGAAATGATGTGTTGCATGAATTGAGTGAACCATCGATAATGGTTGCCTCACTGATTTCGCAAAACTCACCTAAAATTTGCAATTATTTTTCAGGCTTGAAGAGTACCCCATTAGACAAACGAGAGTATACCTACAGCATGCAAGTAAGAGATAGAGGTTAGGATCAGTTGGCATCTGCATTAGTATTTCTTTTACTTTGTATCAAATTAAGTCTTTCGAAATTATTATAACTTGTGTATTCGATTATTTCTATTTTGAAATAAATTTCCAAATTGGAAATGTTTCTATATGGTTTTGTAATGTAATGAAATTTTGACAAGTATATGTATTTGTAACAAGCCCAAATGGCTATTGAAATTTCTGATGATTGCATTGCTATGATTGAAAATGTTTATGGAATAAAGTGGGCTCTATTTGATGATTGATATCTGCATACTATGTTTGTGGTTTCAAAAAACATTTATAAAAGTTTTGACCGAATAAGTGTTCTAGCATGCCACCCTCGCGGGGCACAGTCTTAGATATCACTCAGGATGTCGAGCAGGTGTCTCGCGGGAGTGGGGTGCTACATATGTGGTATCAGAGCCTAAAATTACTATCTTACACGGGCAATTTTTGAAATATGTGTCAAGGTACATACATTTTAGACATGTCTTAGCGTGCAGTGGCAACTGATCCCTAGTATGAGTTGCATTTACATGAAACACACGGATAAGCATTTGTTAAGAGCCTGACCAAATAGAAATAGTGAGAAGAATGGTGATCTGTTAGAATGTGAGAAAATCAAAGTTTGTGGATATCTAGAAATGACAAATAGTATATAGTTAGATATGACATATAAAGATTTAACACAATTTTTGGTGAATGTATTATGGAATATGACATCAATATTGTACTATGGTAATATATCCTCGAATACAAGCACGTGCCCGTGATGATCGCAGACTTGCGCGAAAAAAATTGGGCAGAGTAGCAATCGCGACTTCTCCCTTCCTCCATTTCTTCTTACGACCTAAAATGGTAAAAAGGGCATAACTTTCACTAAACATATCAGATTAAGGTCATTTTTAGACCGTTTCAAAGAAGACTTCTAGAAATACAACTTCCATGAAGACCAAGAAAATAATTTTTTGCCTCTACAAGGGTGAAAATTTCATAATGAAGTAGCTGTCCCAAATGTCCCTCTTATGCAGCATTACAAAATTATAAAGGTCATATCTCCTAACTCAAATGTCCAAAAATTACATACTTTATATCGTTAGAGAGATAAGAGGATAAGATACAACTTTTATAAGACAACTTTGTCAAAATCTCTCTATAACAATGCAGAAAATTCATGGAAGTTTCAGATCAAAAATTCAACTCTCTAACCTTCTATTCTCAAAAAATTTCCAGATGACTTTCATTTTCCAAAATCCAACACTTCAAATTTTTATTTCTAGTTTTTCTACTCCATTTTATTAAACTCATTCACCATAAATTCATATCACTCCAAAATATACAGGTTTAATCAAAAACCATCAAAAGCCAAAAATTCATATTCATCCTACTCCTACTCAGTTATTTTTCTGCATTTTCAACATTCATTCTCAATCACTATTCTTCCTCTCAACTTCCAATTAAACACTCATTCCCATCTCAAACCATCATTTCACAATTGCTCTTCAACTCAAAAACTATTTCCTTGATCATCTCTAAGTTTTCATCAACTCACGTACAACACACGTATATATATATAAACTTGCACAGTGAAGAACAGAGCACATATCACCTTCCATATCTAATTTTCTACATTAATCCTATACACCATTTCATTTCTATTTCAACTGAAAAAAACCATTTCCACAATATCAGATCACTAAAAATCCATCAAAACTAAATAACACTATAACCAAAATTTTCATCTCATCCACAATGTTCATGTATATATATATATATATATATATATATGCACGTAAATGCCATGGTCCATGCAACTAACAATAATTCATCAAATTATTTCATGAATCCATAACTCTAAAGGATTTATTCACTGCTTGTTGAAAACTCGAAAAGCTTCAACTATCTCCATGCCCTAACTCTATGCAAAACTCACATATTTATTATGCGAAATGACCAGCTTATGGTTTTTCTTAGGGTGGAAGAATACATAGCAGTGGTGGTAAAGTTGTGGGATGAGGAAAAACGAAGAAATCCCTCTAAAGGATTTTGGTGAAAAACTTTGTGTGTGGAAAGAAAATTCGAAGAAAGAGGCTGGAAAAAGTCATTTAGGCTTAGCACTTGTCTTATTAACTCTCAGATTCATATAATTTACTCTTACAAGGATATAAAAGAAACTTTCTAAATTAGTGACACTTGTCACTTTCTTTACGCCTAAGCCTAAACTAAATTTCTTCTTGACTAATTCCTTTAGTCTCATCTTTGCAATCTAAATTTCTCCAATCAGCATTAATTTCTATTTTTTTTATAAGACTCTATAATTTTTGAAAATAAATCCTAAAATCAATAAAATTCATAAATATTACAATTTCACTAACCCATAAAATTTCCAATGTAAAAACACTCATAATTCTCAAAAATACACAAATCAATCCAGTTATACCCGGAATTATTCATGAATGCATGTGCAATTATTTTCATGTGCAGAAAGATTCACTACTCATGTGTATGTGTATGCCATTTTATGCATGAGCATGGAAATGTATTTTTAAACTCTCATTGATCACTCATTTTTATTATTCTAGCCTCCCCATAGGTAATGGGATGTTACAGGTGCCAACTGCCACCACTCTTGTTACCCCTGGAAATTACGAACAACACCACCTTTTAGATCCTGTTGTATTTGGGAAAGGTAGAAAAGAAAGCGCATTGAAGTAAAACAATGAAACGAGAGGGAATGAAAAAGAAGAGAGAAGTTAGAGAAGAGTTGGTACGTTATTTTATCCATTCTCTAAATTTCTTAAGAAATTCAAAAGCATCCAGAATTTGGTGCGAGAAGTCCCAGCTTATAGCCTCATTAGCCTCTTAAAAATCAATTTTGATAGCATACTTCTTTGGGGCATTCCTTGTAGCATACCCCTTATATCTCTTATTATTCTTCCTTCTAAGAAAGCACCATCAGAGTCATTACAATAGACTTAAGCAAACTTTTTTTTATCCTTTTTGCAAATGACTTTTGCTATGGGTCACTAATAATAGATGTAAGAACTTTTTTTAATCCTCTTTGCAATGATTTTTGCTATGACCTTATATAGGAAGTTACAACATGCAAAAAATCTAAATTCGTTGAAGGATTTATCAAAGACCTCCTAGATCTCCCCCACCACTACTTGCCAGATCGAGGGGCCAAGCCTTTCTATAGATCCTTCTGAATGGAAACCATATTACCCTCTTGGTTGAGTAAAGAGCTAATGCTATCGGTGTTCCTCCTTGTTAAAACTAAACTGAAAGAGAATTTAGAGTTTTTTTCTCCATACATAATCCAATTAACCCTGGATCTTTACTTAATAAGGGAGTTGTGCTCGGCTAAATAATCCATATAGTCTCCAAAGGCCTTCTTTTCCTTACTTAGTAATAAGCTATCCCCTAGTTTTTTTCCCAACTCTTGTTGCATTTCTTTCAGATAAGTACTGGCTGTATTGGCTTTCTTTAAGGTGCATTTCCCTCATTTGATCTTTTTTAAAATTTAAGTTACTCTTCGACCTTCTCTAATTTTCTCTCACATTCCTTGGATTGGGTTGACATGCCTTTAGCAATTGCTTCCAAGAAATCCTCTTCCTCTGCCAGATGATTGTTAATTTTAAAGGGATATGATATGACATGATAATTTAATTAATATGTAGATGGATTATGTATTCGGACATTTTTACATATATTCATTTAAAGGTAAGCTAAGCGAATATTTAGGTTTATAAACTTACGTGTTTCTTGTATGCTTTTTCAAAATAAACAAGACAATTTTATTTCTTTCAAATTATTACCAAGTTATTGTTATAACATAATTATGGTAAAAAGGAAAATTAACATTTTTCCATCTTTCTAGTTTGCCCTTTTTAAATTTTTTTCCAAGTTGATTTGGAAATGGTTTCATAAAATTTTATTATTTTTAAAAAAATTATTAGTTATATAAAGTATCTAATAATTTATTAAATATCAATAAATCTTACAAATAAATTTATAATTTATAATAAGGACTTGTATAAACATAAATAAAGTAATCATAAGTACTGAATAATTAATGAAATACAAAAAATTTTTAAATAAAATATAATTTCCTTTGCAAAATAATAATTATATTTAAATTCAATTAGGTTCGATCTACTTAAGCTTACACCATCAAACTATTTCGTTTTTCTATGAAGATTTAAGAACTTATGGATTAAAATGATGGTTTGGTCAATTATATTAAAATAATATCATTTTAGAAATGATTTAGGCATACATTCTTGGTAAGATTATTAAAGGTGATCATTTTAAACCTTAATTCCCCTGTATTATGTATGATTATTGATTCTATCTTAAACATTTATTTTGTATTTAGATGATTTTTGATGGATTTGAAACTTAAATTAATATGCCACAAAATAAGGTTTAGTTAAAGGGATAAAATGATAGCAGTATTTATGATAATTAGGCATGGCACATTCAACAAAGATTTTTTTTTTTAGATTTTGAATTTGTAATCAAAACATTTCAAAATTCGTTTAAGCCTTATCTTGACCAAGTTTGGATGTTAATAAATAAAGTTATGATCTTTTGGGGCCAAGAATCACAAGAAGAGCCCAACATTTAAAAAGAAACATTGTTTGGGGGACAGGGGTAAAGTGGCTATAAAGAGGTCCTAAGGGAAGGATGAAAGGTATCTAATTTTTCCATCTCTAATTTTTCAGCTTTTCACAAAAACTCTCTTTTCTTCTTTTCAGTAGGCATAATTATTAGGCTCTCTTCAATAGATGTTAGTAGTAGCTATGACTATTATTGGCTAACTTTCTTTATCTTGGTTGAAGAAAGTTGAAGCCCTTAGAACTTTAAGGAATAAGAGATAATTGAGTCTTATTGTGAAGTGTCTTATCTATATTGCATTGTTCTGTTGTGTTTTTTTATGATTATTTTGATCGATTTCTAATATATGTGATTAATTTATTGATTGAAATAATCAAATACTAGATTAAATATTGAATACATAAAAGTTTAATTCATTTAATTTTTATAGTGACTAAGAGCTTTAATTTGTTGTGTTAGAAATTGTTAACTTTTGAGAAGAACATTCAGCTAAATTAAATACAATTACAGATGTTGTGTTATCTTGTTTCAATGATCTTTCTTTTTCCATAACTATTATTAATAAAATTTTGGGTCATTTTTAAGGTTGTCAATAATAAGGGGTTAATCAATTACGTGTTTTGGATTAATTAATCCTAAGAAAAGACAAGTATTTAATACTTTGGGTCAGGTTATACTAAAGGTAAGTGACCATTTTCATCCATATTTTTATATGATCCATTTACATATGAAAAATGAGTGCGGAGAGTAAGTATAACATAAATATTTAAGTGTGTAATAAAATATAACGTTATGTGTGTAATAAAATAAAAAAGAAGAGTGATTTAAGTGTATAACAAGTTTTTTTAAAAGGGCTATTTTCAAATTTTACCAAACACTTTCTTATAGGGAATGAAAATAAGAGAACATTATGCTAACACAAGATATTTAGAGACTCTCTACAAAAACTCAATCCCAAAAAATTGTGTTATAAAGATAGACTTCTATAAAGATTTTGATTTAGTCAATTGGAACTTCATAATGCAAGCATTACAAGTATTTGGTTTTTCCAAACAATATATTGGACCAAATAGTTCATAATCACAACTTTCTACTGCATACTTGTCAATTAAGAGCCAATTTCAGGGCTAATACATGCATACTTGTCAATTAAATGCCAATAATTGATAAGTATGTATTAGCCCTGAAATTGGTCAACATGGATTTCTTAGGCTGAGTTGTGGTACAATTCCTCTTTCCATAAGATCATCAGGTTCTCCCCTTATAAGGCAGTGTATGGAAGAGACCCCTCCTTTACTCAGGTTTGATCAGTCCATGCTTACCACTAATTCTAATCTCGAAAACATATTGTGACAACATATGAGATTCTTTTGGAACTAAAGGAACAACTACACAAAGCTTAAAATAAAATAAAAAGCAACAAGTTAGCACTAGAGGGATGTAGAATTTTCAGTGGGAAAGAAGGTTTATTTAAAATTGTAGCCCTATAGGCAAAATTCATTGGCCTAAAAGATCAATGAAAAATTATATCCATGTTACTTCAAGCCTTATACAATTATTGGAAGGGTTAAAAAGGTGGCTTGTAAGTTTGATTTACTAAAAACGTCAACCATACACCCCCTACTTTTCACTTGTCTCAATTCAAAGTTATTGGGGCCCATCTAATGACAATCAATACCTCCCATTTTAAGTAAGAATATGGAATAAGTGATTAAATCTAAAAAGGTTTTGAATAGACATGAGGGAGTAGAAGAGCCTGACTTTTTAATCAAATGGAGGCAGCTGCCTAAATTTGAGGCCATTTGGTAACCATGAGCTTGCTTAAGGAGTATTTTCCAACATTCACCTTGAGGAAAATGTTTGTTTCAAAGGGAGAGGTGATTTTAGGCCCCAAGTTACATGGGTATATCAAAGGTAGGGAAAGAAAAGCAAGAAACAAAATCATTCGAGCTGGATAGTGAGACTAGGAGGCTAGAAGAATGTTTTGGTTATTTTTGGACTTTTTATATGCTAGTATGTCATTCAAGTAAAACTAGTCAACTTCTAGAATTTGGTGATTTGACAAAGTTTATTATTTTTGTCAGCATTGGGTACATTATTTAGTGCAGGGGAATAAGGTAGTAAGGGGACAAACTAGTGATTTTTGTTTTAGGAATCCTTTTGTTCAGGGGTAAAGATGACATATTAAGGTATTCCTAAAATGCAGTTAGGGAATTAAATTGACTGGGCCTCAAGTCAAACTTAGGCTACCGAGTTTGGCTTGGCCTGAGGTCCAACACATATAAGTAAAATGATGTTGTTTTATAAAAAATGATGTCATTTTTACATTTTAATTAAAAAGCAATTTAGGTCTAGATGAGCTGAGCTTGGGCCCTGGCTGAGTTGCCTCTGGCCCAGTCTAGCTCTGGTTTCAACCCCTATTTTTGTTCTTTTCTCTCATTTTCTCTCCCTCTTCTACCACACATCTCTGCACATCTCTTCTTTAGACTTACCTAAACATCCAAGTAAGTTTTTCCTTACTTTTACAATAATTAAATTTGAAATTTTTGGCACTACAAGAAAACAACACATTTGGCGACGTTTAAAAAACGTCACAGAAACTCAGAAAACGTTACAAAATACCATTTGCGACATTTTAAAAAACGTCACAAAAAACGTTGCGGAATGTGGTGTAGGCAAAAAGTTTCTGACACTGACATTCTGTGATGTTTTTAAAAACGTCACAAAAAGATTGGACTTTTCGCGACGTTTTTAGAAACGTCATCAAAAGTCACATTCCATGACGTTTTCTGAAAACGTCGTGAAAAGTCACATTCTGTAACGTTTTCAAAAACTTTGTAGAAAGCATTCCGCGACGTTTTTGGAAGCGTCGCGGAAATCATTCCGCGACGTTTTGATTTTAATAATTATTTTTTTCAATTTTTTGAAAATAATTTTAATTTAATAATTATTTTTAAACTTTTTTATAAATCTTATTTGTTTAATATCTATTCAATATTATTTATAAATTTTATTTATTTAATTATTTAATTTTTTAGTATATCATTAACTTTAATAATTATTCATGTATCACAAGAATTTCATACGTGCAAACAATTTATTATTTAATTGCAATTCACAAACATGCCATAATACACCAATTAATATAAAAAGTACATCATAAGTGTATAATATATCAATATGAGTATATAAAAATTCCAAGAGCTTTTTTTGTTGTTCAATTTTTTTTAGTACTCCTAACTTTTACAATATTATTTTGCAACAAAAATACTCCTAACTTTTCCTTGAGCCCTATTTTCATTCTTGTGGTAACTTGTTTCTGTCAAATCCTGCTCACTGTCATCTTCCATTTTATGATGGTCATCACCTTTCTCGCTCATCTCATTATTCTCTCCACATCAGTATCCTGCTTCAAAAAGTAACTTCTGCTAATTAATGAGCAGCACATAAAAGGCCAGATGCTTAAATGTGCCAAGATTAGTTCTGTAGGATCCCATATTGAATCCATAAGACTCATATAAATATCTGAAAAACAAAAACAACATAATAGTTAAACAAAATATGTCTTTCAAAAGTTATATGAGCTTTTAGTGTATTAAACGCTCCTTCCAACCATAACCATTCAAAAAAGTTAATGAAATTAAAGATTTAGAGAGACAAGAAGGTGATTCATGTTACCTAAAAATTTTATGTTTTCTTTTTCCGATATATACCCTTTTACCAATTCTTATTACTCTTGATTCTGCTAAATCTTTTAGATTTTCCTGCAATGTTTGAGAGAATACATATGCATAGGAAATGAAAGTGGATCAGCCACTTGAACAACAATGAGTAAGAAAAATAGTACAAAAGCTATTATATGGTTTGGTGAAAGAAATAAATTCTAGTGATGAAGAATACTTACAGATAGGAAGAATACACAATTGGAAGAGGAGAAATAAAGGACATGTTTATTTTGTTAATAAACCTAGCCATATCCTGTTAAAATGATTACAATGATTCAGATTTATACATAACCAATTAATGAAGGTATTTAAATATATATTGTGTACTCACAGGAGCTCTAAATGGTGGTTAATGTGCAGCAATTTCAAAACTCTACCATTAAACTATTTTATGGCTTAAAAATGTAAAAGTGATGCAAACAACATATGATGAATAGGAAGGAATCATACAAGTTTCAGTACACCAGACCCTTTAAATTTGTTTAACAATGTTCAAGTTATCAATCAAGAAAGTGAATCTTTCTAAAGCAACAAAATAGAAAAATGAACAGAACAATGTTCTGTTCACAACTAAATATTTCAATCCATCCATTTTCAATCGATAAAGAGAATAAAAAACATCTCAATTCATCCACAAGCATCAAGTTTTCCGCAAATGCTACCCCACCAATATGGAATCTAAAGGAGAAACTTTATAAGGTGTTCTTAAACATAAATAAACAAATAATAATCAAAACAAAAAACTAAATTTCTAGGAAAACTAAGATCAATTATCATAAATGATAGATACCTACAAAAGGGAATAAACTTACCATCTTCCACTAAGGACATAACTTCGCAGAATGCACACCTGCAACAACAAAAATGCATAAATTCATAACTAATCAGGATAAATATATAGATAAAATTTGAACTTTTCTTGAGGCCCCACCACAAGTACTCATTAATTCAAACCCAGCACTAGCAACATCCACAAGAAACATCTTGTTCTTTTTTCAACACTTTCTAACCTCTTCTATAGTTTATATATTTTTTCTGTTATCTCCACTTGTATAGTACATCCCTCAAACATCAACAAATAACTCTTCTTCCACATTCTTTTCTTGGAAACATGTTCACATCCATATCTATAAGAGTATGCACACATCGACTTGACTCATAAAGAACACAAGTACTCATTAATCCACAAGAAACATCTTGATCTTTGTTCAACACTTTCTAACCTCTTCTACAGTTTATATATTTTTCTGTTATCTCCACTTGTATAGTACATCCTTCAAACATCAGCAAATAACTCGTCTTCCACTTTCTTTTCTTGAAAACATGTTCACATCCATATCTATAAGAGTATGCATGCATCAACTTGACTCATAAAGAACACATTGGGCAGTGAATGTAGCTAATCACATTTGTCTTTAGATACAAAAATAAGCTAGATTCAATAAAATTATTCTGTTTACTAATAAATTTGAACACTGTAAGGTCATGTGCATTTAAACCAGGGCTAGAAGAAATGAAAATTAAAGATAATCATAAAGAGAAACAAATCAAACAAGATAAATTACTTGTTATTGTGGAGCGCTGCGCATGGTCTTCAACTTCTATAGACAATCTAAACAAGGCCTCCTTCTAACTTTGATATACAGGGTGGTACAGGAGCATCCTTCTGCATTATTTGCAAACTTATCCAAGTGAATACTCGTGAAATGATCTCAAAAGGCGAGCAATTTATATATCATTGAGTTGAGTAGTAGTTGTACCTGAGGGTTAGTTTCAACAGTAACAATACTAAGAGTTCTATCAACAATATAAAGAAAAAAAGCAAAATCTAAGTCTTCTTCAGCAAGGTAGCAGACAAAGAGACCACAACCTATACAGTTCATGCGAAATCGTTTCTCTAATTTTCTTTCACCCCTGAACCAAACCTATATAGATAAAAATAAAAATGAAAACAAATAATGTAATAACGTAACAAACAAAGATCAGAAGAAGAAGAAGAACAAACCACTATAGGAGAATTTTGCCACCCTCATAAATGTTGAGTCTAGCAAGATGCTTCTTCTTATCCAAAATGTAAACTCTGTCAGTCTTCCTTTCAGGCATTTTCTGTAATTGGGTATCTTAATCACAAAACAAACAAACCATGAGTTCAGTTCTGTTCAAGATTAAATGAAAAAGAAAATAAGAAAAGGAAGAAGCTGACCGGTGATGAGGACATGAGAGCTGCATTGTTTTAGAGTAATAGACGAAGAGATTGGAGTCTGGGCCGTCTGGAGCAGTGTCCTTGCTTGAGTATGTGTGCATTGTTCTCTTGGGCATTTATCTTCTTTCGTTAATACAAAACGCCCACTACTCTCCAACAAAACAATCAAGCTCTGTAGCAAGATGGGAAGACAGCATATAACAGGGCGTTCTCTTCTTTTGCATTCTCTCAAGCTGCGGATGAGAAGACGGAATATGACAGGGCATTCATCGTACTTAAGTCGACTAAATCCATCAAAACCCTAATGCTAAAGAACTTCATGAACTCCGCTTCGCTCTCTTTGCATCCCACAATTTGCAAACATCTTTTGTTTAATTAAACAAAAAGCAACAGCAATAGAAAGCTTAATTATAGAAAATGAACCTTACCAGCTAAAACCGAAGAAAAGAGAGAGAAGCCCAAATCAAAGTGACTAATGTTCATATAGTGGAAACCGTCAGAAGGTTGGAAGGAGGGAGAAGAAGCTGGGCGGCAAATTGACACAGCACGTAGGGGGAGGGGACAGGGGGCAATGTTTTAAGAAAACAAAAACGACCTCCTACAGAATAACACTTCAACTAGGCCTTCTGTGATGTTTTCTTAAATAAAACATCGCGGTTTCTATTTTGCGACATTTTATTCATAAAACATCATAAAAAGTGTCAAAAGTTCGCGACGTTTTCATAAAACGTCGTAAAAAATTCAAACTTTTGACGTTTTCCAAATAAAACATCGCAGATTGTGTTAATTTTTTGAAGTGTGGTTATTTTGTCAATTTTAAGGGTTTTCATCTCTAAAATGCTAAGGTTGTGCAATTTTTGAATCTTAGGTTGATTTCATTTGATTTTGTGCTTAATTTTCAATTACAAGTTGAATTTCATCCTTTTCTATGTGAATTGTTAGAATAATTAGATTAATTGCATGTGAATTGGATGGAATTAGATTTAGGTATGCACATTTTGCTCACTATGTGATGAATTATAATGACTTTTGTCAGATTAGGTTTGACCTGTTGCTTTTCTAGTAATTAAATGTTATTTCCTAGTTTCATGTCATTTCAATTTAATATTTTGCATGAATTGGGTTCTAATTTTGTTTAGTATATGTTTAATTGTTAAATTATGTGATTGTATGTTTAATTTTAAGAATTGCAAAAGTAATTGCATATTTAGATTATTTTTGCAACAGGCGGCGAAGTTTTAAGAAAACAAAAACAACCTCCTGCAGAAGAACATTTCAACTAGGCCTTCTGTGATGTTTTCTTAAATAAAACATTGCGGTTTCTATTTCGCGACATTTTATTCATAAAACATCACAAAAAGTGTCAAAAATTCGCGACGTTTTCATAAAACGTCGTAAAAATTTCAAACTTTTGACGTTTTCCAAATAAAACGTCGCAGATTGTGTTAATTTTTTGAAGTGTGGTTATTTTGTCAATTTTAGGGGTTTTCATCTCCAAAATGCTAAGGTTGTGCAATTTTTGAATCTTAGGTTGATTTCATTTGATTTTGTGCTTAATTTTCAATTACAAGTTGAATTTCATCCTTTTCTATGTGAATTGTTAGAATAATTAGATTAATTGCATGTGAATTGGATGAAATTAGATTTAGTTATGCACATGTTGCTCACTATGTGATGAATTATAATGATTTTTGTCAGATTAGGTTTGACTTGTTGCTTTTCTAGTAATTAAATGTTATTTCCTAGTTTCAATTAATTTCAATTTAATATTTTGCATGAATTGGGTTCTAATTTTGTTTAATATAGGTTTAATTGTTAAATTATGTGATTGTATGTTTAATTTTAAGAATCGCAAAAGTAATTGCATATTTAGAATTTTTTGCAACAGGCTGCGACGTTTTAAGAAAACAAAAATGACCTCCTGTAGAAGAACGTTTCAACTAGGCCTTCTGTGACGTTTTCTTAAATAAAACGTTGCGGTTTCTATTTCGCGACATTTTATTCATAAAACGTCACAAAAAGTGTCAGAAATTCACGACGTTTTCATAAAACGTCGTAAAAAATTCAAACTTTTGACATTTTCCAAGTAAAACGTCTTAGATTGTGTTAATTTTATGTAGTGTGGTTATTTTGTTAATTTTAGGGGTTTTCATCTCCAAAATGCTATGGTTGTGCAATTTTTGAATCCTAGGTTGATTTCATTTGATTTTGTGCTTGATTTTCAATTACAAGTTGAATTTCATACTTTTCTATGTGAATTGTTAGAATAATTAGATTAATTGCATGTGAATTGGATGAAGTTAGATTTAGGTATGCACATTTTGCTCACTATGTGGTGAATGATGATGATTTTTGTCAGATTAGGTTTGACCTGTTGCTTTTCTAGTAATTAAATGTTATTTCCTAGTTTCATTTCATTTCAATTTAATATTTTGCATGAATTAGGTTCTAATTTTGTTTAGTATAGGTTTAATTGTTAAATTATGTGATTGTATGTTTAATTTTAAGAATTGAAAAAGTAATTGCATGTTTAGATTATTTTTATTGGTTAATTTCATTTACTAATTTGTTATTAATTCATTAGTTTAATTGTCAAAATATTTTGTTAATTACATTATTTCTAGTTTAATTAAAACTTTAATTGTTTGATTTCACATTTTTGTAATGTAACAAGTGTGTGAATTAAGTGTAGGGAAAGGTGATTTGTTCATATTATTATTTGTTTTTAGTTTTAGGTACAACAACGAGAAGGAAAGAATTTCCTACCCAACAAAAAATAAAGGAGGTACCAAGGAGGAGGCAGAGAGGAGAGCGGTCTAAGTAAGTCTCGCTCACTACTAGCATGACCAACTATAGTATATCTGCCAGAGTGACACGAAATGTTACTCTTCAATGTCGAAGCCCACGAGGAGCAGTTCTGATGACTCAAGGATAAGAGATTTGGGTTTGTTGTAAAATATGTATGCATTTTAAATCTAATTGTAATAGTTAAGTAGATTTATGTAACTAATAATCCTGTTACATTTAAACTGTATAAAAATTTTCAATATATCATTATTTGACTTCAAATATCTTTAGAAATATCATATTATAATCTTAACATAGATTAGATATTTTGATAAAAAAGAAATTTTCATAATTGGTAATGACAAGCCTTAACTTCTTAATCCCTTTTTACCTTAAAAGGTAATGAATCCATATTACAAGCATTAATTAAGAGAGATGAGATATAGTGTTAAGATTAAACCTAGGGATGACAATGGACCAGCTTGGGCCGACCTCATAGCTTTATTTTTTTGACAAAACGACTTCATTTTTAATAAAGTGACGTCGTTTTGTACCTTGCCATCGGGGCACAGGTTGGGGTTAGGTCAAGAAGTCTCGACCTGTGGCCTATTCAGGTCGGGTCAAAGTCGGGCTAGGTCAGACCATATTTGCCATTCCTAATCAAAACTATAAAGTTGATATATTGCATTTAATTATTATTTGAAACTATGAAGTATTGATATTATGACTTAATTAACCAATCAAATCTTATAATAAATAGTGCATTCTATTTATAATTCAGGGATTTACTTATAATGACTTCAAACTAAAAACATCTTATATCATATAACACGAGAAAGAATATAAATATTGATTTCAAGCAATCAGTAATGTCATTTTCAACGTTAAGTCAATTAAAAATGAAAGTTATATAATTCATGAAAGAATATTTAAATAGAATTTCTATTGATAAATTGATTTCCTAATATTTAAAAAATTTAAATATTAAAATGTTAAATTCTAAACATTTTAAAGAACATAATCTTCGATTTTGTTTGTAACATCCCGTTCTCATACAAAGGGATGAATCATGGAAGTTGGTACACGTGAGATCAATCGGAGAAATTAGGAAAACACATCTCATGCTCATGCATTTGTGAACAGTGATTTTTGCATATGAAAAATGTCTGTACAAGCATCCATGACATTTCTCGGTATAGTAGTGAATAAATGTGAATTTTGAAAAATAGGCTTTGTGTGTGTAAAAATTGAATTTGAGAGGGTTATTGGGGTTTTCTGATTTTTAGAGAATTTTAAAAATTTTCTGGAAATTTTTCGAGGTCGTTTCCGGACCAGAAAAACTGTCAAGTGACAGAATAGGGATTTACCGGTAGAGGAAATGACTGTCCAATGGCACTGAAAACTTAGACATATGAATTTGGGAATTATTGAATTGAGCCATTGGAATTTTGGAAAAAATTAGAATTGAATTGGGAAGAAAATGAAGTGAACAAATGAGAGTGTGACATGTGGCAAGTGACACATGTCACTTGCCTACATGTCCACCTAATTAAGCATTAATAAAATCATCCCTTCTTGAGTCTTCATTCACGACTCTTCTTATTTGTCTCCTTCTTGTAAAGCTTTGTTAAAGTGTTT
>JANZXR010000005.1:22579700-22597025 GCA_027575705.1 Erythroxylum echinodendron
TATATTTAATTGATAGTAAATTAAATAATATATGTTTTTGTTTCATGTTTCAATTCTACTTGATTGTTTCCTTATCACAAATTCTTGTTATAAATTATCACAATTTGAGAGTTAAAGATATTTTTGATGTAATTATTATTTATTATATAATAAAAATTGAAATTATAATATTTTAAATACTTTGTATTGTTTTTAGTTTTATATTTGTATAATAATAGTTGTCTTTTTCTTAAAAATTGTGATCATTAATTTATTATTTATATGTGAAATATCTGAAAATTATTGTTATTTGATTTTAATTGTGATTATTATTTATTATTATGATTTTTAGAGTCAGGTTTGAAAATATATAGTACAACTGTACAATATGACAATAGAATATTTTGCAAAATTTAAAAAAATTTAGGGACTATTTTATAAATTTAAAAAATTATCCGAAATGGTACCTGGTATTGACCGATACCAGTACTGTACCATATCAATATCTAATTTAATACCAATTCTAGTACGGTATTCGCAACATTGACTGAAAGAAGAGTAATTTTCATTTATAATAAATAACACATACATACAGATTTATTTATCGGTTAATCTATTCATGATAACTAACTGTTCATTCTTGTACATAATAATGAGAAGTGACTGCAAGATCAAACATACAATGAGTTAGATTAATGTGTATCCATAAAAGTTGTAGGGCAAAAATGCATTTTGAATTTAGTCATATATACATTTTTAAATCCGTTGGTGGTGAAATTTAACTTAGAAGTTTCATTTTATTAAATTTTTTATTTATTAACAAATATTTAAACACTTAGATTAAAATTAAATATTCTAAAATTTTAAAATTTAAGTTGCATTTTAATACAATTTTAAATCCCAAATTCATAAACAACATATTATTATTTTTGATTACATTAGGTATTGCAGCTTAGCCGGACTAATCTTAAGCCTTTAAGACCCCACCCTAAGAACCCTAGAGAATGTAAATCTGGAATCCCA
Organism: Erythroxylum echinodendron; assembly: GCA_027575705.1. Taxonomy (NCBI): domain Eukaryota; kingdom Viridiplantae; phylum Streptophyta; class Magnoliopsida; order Malpighiales; family Erythroxylaceae; genus Erythroxylum; species Erythroxylum echinodendron. The sequence goes on from JANZXR010000005.1 coordinate 22,580,703, forward strand.
AGATCCCTCAGGTTCTTACGTAACCTGTACACTTCTGCGCACAAGGAATCGTTACATACTTGATTGGTCAACTGCTGATTGATCGCTGGCCTCCTATTCAGCATCAGGTTTCCAGCAGCTCTCGGGTTTCGTAATAGCTTCAACTCTCACACTGTCGCTAGAAGCGAGACGTCCGTAATTAATCTGATCAAAGAGTTATATCCAAAGGACTAGAGGATCATCAATAAGACAAATTTTCTATTTCTACTCCTTTGTCATGAATCCAACTCAAAAACTCCTATATACTTTAGATTCTGTGGCTAAAAGGCTGCCAAAAGACACGCTCTTCGACACACCTCACTTAACATGATTGCTAAGCTGTTGACTAGTAAGTGGTGACGGTGCGGCATGGTTATTGTCTTTTTAACGAAATTAATGGACTTGCGTTCAAGAAAAGAGAGCTGCTCTAACCGGCCGGACCAGCCTCATGCCATGGTCTGATCACATTTGTCGTTTGGGTGTCTTTATCTTCTCAAGGTTCATGTCACAGGGGGTTTTCTTCCTGTTTTTGATGCTTCTATTGATTCGTACAACTGCCCGTCCTCAATCCAATGAAGATGGGTATATCTCTGTACTCTTGTCCCAGAAAGGTTTGAACTTGGGCAAGGATGTGCTAATTAACAAAGCAGTATCTTCGATGATTCCGCTTCAAGTGACAGATATTCAGAAATCGGTCAAAATACCACTTATCGGCAAGGTCCAGCTTGTTCTGTCAAACATTGAAATCTATAGTGTTAACGTCAATTCTTCGTATGTTGAAACGGGAGAAACAGGTATAGTGCTAGCTGTTTCGGGTGCTACTGCGGATTTGAGCTTGAAATGGAAATACTCTTACCGTGCTTGGATAGTTGTGATTTCCGATCACGGAGAGGCCTCAGTTCGGGTACACTTGAACTTGAATTCTCCTTTTTGTTCTTGTTGTTTTGATTCATATAATTCGCAGATAGACAATTTCAACAAAGTTCGTTTAATATATGTTCTTGTTCTTCTAATGGGATGAGAGCATCCTCATCCTTCCTAGTAAGATCTAGCTTACATTTAGCGAAGGCTTTATTTCATCAAGTGTACTTGTAGTACCGTCAAACCAAACTAACTTGGTGGAAAGAGTTCCTCTTCTTAAAGCGTTGCTACTAGTTTTCAATGCCAATATGATCTGCAATGTAATAGCAACCTTTTAATGCTTAAACCACCATTTTACTTGATCGTTGATTACAGTTTGTGAATAACGCATTTTGATCATTGATAATTTGTCCTCCCACAAAATGGATTTGGAAAGGTTAAAGGCATGGAGGTAGGGGTTAATGGGTCTTTGACAGAACAAGCAGGAACTCTCAAGCTGTCTCTGTTAGACAGTTGGTGTCATGTGAAAGACATATCTATCGAGATGGATGGTGGAGCATCTTGGCTTTATCAAGTGTAAGAAGTTATCTCATGTTTAAGCTTTCTTTTGAAACTAGCGTTTTTTCTTTGCGTTAAGGGGATGATCCCACCCTACCTATAATTCATTAACTTGACTGATTGGATTTACTTTTTCTCTTTTTAAGAGACAATAAGCTGTGAAAAATAGGAAAAAAATGAATTCTCATATCTTTTGTTCAAACAAAAAGAATTGCATTTGGTAAGAAATTATATTATATGTTATCAAATTAGAAATGGCTTTTTAAATGCATTGCATTTCTCTTACATACCATTAAGAGTTGCGTTAATCCTTTTTATCGGTGGTTGGACAAGATTGGCTTTCTTCTCTTGTATTTGATTCCTTTCCCCAATTGTTTGACAGTGGGTGTTCGTTTAGGAACTTCACATTTGCATGCAGCTTAAACTAGGGAATTACTTTTGGACGCTTACTCTTTCCTTGCTTCAGAAAGAAACAAGTCCATTCTTTCCATTTGGGATTCATTGATGCCCTTTTTTCCCACTCGTTATGCGCTTCATGTTTCTACAAAATCTTTTTCTACTTCAATTCCACTCTTTTCCTGTCACTAGTTGTATCTGTTTTTGTTTCATAATTGCTCATATCCGTTCCTGTGTCTATTAGATAAGGAACTTGACCAAGCCTGTTTTACTTACATTGTTGGTGCTGGAAATACTTTAACTGAATCACTATTTTGTTAACTTTGCCCTGTGTTATTTTCAATAAGTTGGAGATTTAGTATGTGTATTTGACATCATCAAAACTGAAGTTTAAAACAAATGAATGATGAGGATTGGGACTTGTGTTAAACTTCAATCTCACTCACTGTTCTGAAAATACTCAGGGATGTCCGTGGATAAGTGTTAATTACTCTCAGTTGTTATTTACTGTGCTGGCTCTCTGCTTTAAAAATTCCAAAAATTATTACTTAAATATGCCTTTCATTATTTTATCTTCCAGGGTGGTTGATGCTTTTGAAGCGCCTATAAAGTCTGCAATAGAAAAAGCTGTTTCAAAGAAACTCAGAGAAGGAATAGGAAAGCTTGATTCCCGTTTGCAATCACTTCCTAAGCAAATCCCAGTAGATCATGTTGCTGCACTTAATGTCACTTTTGTCGACAGCCCCAGATTTAGTAACTCTTCTGTTGTATTTGAAATCAACGGTCTATTCACAGCTGTGGATAAGTTTGTGCTTCAAAGCTACCCAAAAGGACTCAGTACTTCTGCGTCCTGCAACACTCCTGCTAAAATGATTGGAATACTGATGGATGAAGATGTCTTCAATACTGCCGCATTAGTTCATTTCAACGTGAGTTTCTGCACCAGTAAATCTTAGACTTTAGGACAGTGATATCAGTATTTTTTTTTCTTGTTCAAGTGCTTACCTGAAAGCTAAAATGTTGGCAAAACAACCTTCTACTTGGATTTGACTTGACCTATGCTAACTTTGGTCCACTCATGGAACAGTTAAGCAGAAAATTGATGGTTATTTGGCTGCTATCTGTGGTCAGGCAGGTTATATGCACTGGGTGATTGACGAATTTCGAAATCAATCCCTTCTCAACACATCAGCATGGAAATGCCTTTATCCTGAGCTGTATTCTCAATACCCGGATGATAACATGAACCTTAACATCACAGTTACTTTTCCACCAGTCATAAGAATTTTGGAAAGCGGCATTGACGCCACCATTTGCTTGGATGTGACTGTAGAGGTTTTGGATGCTGGTGAAGTTATACCTGTTGCAAGTGTCTCCTTGGTATGTTTGATTTGAATAAGACATACCCTTGAATCTTTTCGTTAGCATTTACCTGTTTCTTTTCTTTATTTTTCGCATGCAGTAGTTTAGCCACACCTCTAGTTTTCTCCTGTAAAATCTCCTTGCAAGTGGTGATTACTCTTAAGAAACCTTATTCTGGATCAAGACATCCCTGCCCCAAATGCTATCTTGTAACTGCAAAAGTAGGAAGAGCCAAATGACCCAGATTTGTTCACCGGTGCAGGTAATCGATACTTCTTGTTCTCCAGAAGTATTGAGGAATCGTTTATCTGGTGTTCTCAAGTTGAAAACCTTTCATGTTTCTCCAAAGTGGAGTAAGATCGGAGACCTGCATATGGAACTCGTCCAGGTGAGCTAATATGAAATCTATTATAGAAAATGTGTAGTCTGCAAAAATCTCCAAACTTATAGCTATTTAATTTCTTTTCAACCTCCAAATCAAACTCAGCATATTTTTGATTATTTTGTACATCATGCCCAGACATCTCAATACTGTAATAGCGAGAGCACTGCCTTTTATACTTATCTGTTTATTCAATATATGCCTTATTTGATACTATTGGTTTGTTAATAACACCGTTCTTGTAACATTTTTTCCAGTCTGTAACACATGCCTTTCTTAAAACCATCTTCCTTCCGTATGTGAACTTACGCCTCATGAAGGGATTCCCTTTGCCAGTTCTTCATGGTTTCATGCTTCAGAGTACTGATATACATTATGAATATTCAAGGATCGTTATATGCAGCAATCTCGACCTTGAGTAGCAGTAACAGCTGAATCTGCAAATCGGCCTGGGTGCTTCGATTTTGATATACAGGAACTCATTGAATTCGTCTGCCATTATTTCATTGTCATTTTGGAAAGAACAATACCCAAACCAAATATGACGCAATTGAATGTTCTTATATTGCTTGCTAGTCGTTGTTGTATTATAGTGTACAGTATTGGGAAATTAGGTCTTTTTTCTTTTGTTATACGAAAGTCAACTTGACTTAATTTTTCTATAATACGCCAAAGCCAATCCTTTGCATTTATCAGTTTTATGTCCCAAGTGACAGCAATTCAATATCAGGAAACAACAAAGGAAAAGATTAATGCACATTGCTCACATATCCGCATGAGCTTTCTTCTTCTGTTCTCGAAACTTGGCAATAGAAGAGGTACTTTCCTTCTAATCCTTTCTTTCAGCTGAAGGTAATCTGTTCTTCTGCACTTGCCTTGCGTTTCTCTTCTTCCTCCTCTCCGTTTCTCCTCCACTCTCTCCGTACTAAATTAATGAGACATTTAAGGTCCTTGCCACGTAGATTATAATTTAAATTAAATAATAATTCTTTTCCATTTTAAATTAAAAGTGAACAGTCCATGCATGATTTTAAATTTTGTTCCACACCGGTCATAGAACTGAACAATATAAAGGTTTTGTGTATCGGCTATAAATATTGGTCAATACTGGCCTGTTTTGTTTGGTATTGAGTAGTATTTATAATATTGGCCGGTAAAAATTTTTTTGAAAAATATAGGGATTTATTAGCAAATTTTTTATAATTTTTTAAAAAATCGCTCTCTTCTTATTTCAAAGTTTTTAATTAGTTAATTAGTTCAATTTTTATTGTGATTTTTTAATTTTATTCTAAAATAAAATAAATATTTTTATTACTAATAATAATTATACATAATATAAAACTTTAAAAATTATTTTATTTAAATTTATTTTAATTTTATATAATATTTATTAATAAAGTATTAATAAAAATATTTTATTTTTAAAATAAATAATTTAAAATAATTATTTATAAACTAATCTTTATTTATATATTTTAATTATTAAATCAAATTTTATTTGAAATATATATTTTTTAAAAATATTTTTAAATTTAATTATATTTATTAATAATTATTAAATTAATTTTATAAATTAAATTAAATTAAGATATTTATAATTTTAGTAATAATTAATTTTAATTAATCAAATATATAATATATTTAATTGATAATAAATTAAATAATATATGTTTTTTCATATTTTAATTCTACTTAGTTGTTTCCTTATTATGAGCTCTTATTATAAATTATAATAATTTTAGAGTTAAGGATATTTATTATTCTTTTTATTAGATGTTTTGATGTAATTATTATTTATTATATAATGAAAATTAAAATTATAATATTTTAAATATTTTGTATTGTTCTTAATTTTATATTTGTATGATAATGATTGTCTTTTTTATATAAATTATGGTTATTATTTATATGTAAAATATCTGAAAATTAGTGTTATTTCATTTTAATTGTGATTATTATTTATTATTATGAATTTTGAAAATATGGTTAAAAATATACAATACAATTGCATAATATGACAATGAACTATTTTGCAATTTTTTTTTAAAATTCAAGGATTATTTCATAAATTAAAAAAATTATCTGAAACAATATTTAGTATTGATCGGTACCGGTATAGTACCGTACTACAATCCAATCTAATATCAAGTCTAATACAGTAATTGCTTTGCATAATACTACCATCTCTCACATAGAATGTTGTCTTATAAACCCTCTTGTCTTCGATGTGATGGACACAATAAAGGATTTTAAAAGTCTGCTGATGGCATTGACATGGGTGTCGAAAATCGATGAGGGAGGAGAATGGAGATAGTAGAAAGGTGGAGGCTAGGTTGGCGAAGAGAGTGAAGTGACAACGTAGACTGGCAGAGATTGTGCTGGTGTTGTCAGAGATGACAGGATGGGGGATTTTTTTTTATTACATTAGGTATCCCATCTTAGCCGGACTAATCCTAAGCTCCTAAGACTCCACCCCAAGAGCTCTAAAGGATGTAAATCTAGAACTCTACAATCCCTCAGGTTTTTACGTAGCCTGTGCACTTCTGCGCACAAGGAGTCATCACATACTTGATTGGTCAACTACTGATTGATCGCTGGCTCTGCTTAGCATCAGGTTCCCTAGTAGCTTCAACTCCCACACTGCCGTTGGAAGAGAGGCGTTCGTAATTGATCCGATCAAGAAGCTTTGCTCAAGGGGCTAGAAGATCATCAATAGGGCAAAATTTTCATTTCTCCTCCTTTTGCGTGACTCGAACTTAAGACCTCCTGTAAGGGAGAGCCTTAAGTGAGGATTTTCCACCATTAGGTCATTCCTCGTTGTTAGGATGGGGGAATTTAAATCCCACAAAAGGAAACAAAAGCAGTCCAGCCTTAGCTAATCAACCTAGGAGTCTAGCCTTAACTAATAGCTAACCCAGCCCATACAATAATTAAATATAGGGGTATAAATATGAGCTGACACTTGAAAAAGTACATACACCAATGAAAAATCAACTTGTCTTTTTCATTTTCATCTACATTTTTTCATCAGGTAAGTATGTAAATACACCATCTTTCTTGCATATGAAGCTTTTCTTATGTATATCTTCATTTTGTTTGTTTTGCAGTAAATTGTGAGAAAATTGTGGAGGTTAATAATCTCAAAATCTCTTAGAAAGGTATAGATTTCATATAGGTAAAATTTCAGCAACAATTATATGCTTTTTTATTGTGAGTTTTAGTCATTCTACACTAGTTTATAGTTGAAATGTATATTTTGAATAGTTGGGACAGTAAATAGAAGTTATATGAAAGATAAAAAAAAGAAGAAAAGGTGGCTGAAAAGTAAGAAAAGAAGAGGAGGTAGAAGAAGAGGATAAGGTGAAGAAGATGACAATTTAAATTTAAATTGTATTACGCTGCGTATGGTTACTGTGACCCATAGGCTGAGACGAAACGAAACGAAAATTTGGAGACAGAACAAAACAAAAATTGGAGACAGAGAGGTGTTTGGTTGTGGTGGACAGAACGGATAAAACTGCTTGCGTCTCGAGGACAGAAATATATTTGGTTGTAGTTGGCGAAACATAAAAACAGTGTTAATGACCAAAATACCCCTGTAGTATAATATGATTGGAAATATGTAATTCATTGATTATTTTAAAAACGAATAATTTGTATTAGTATTTTTTAATTATATCTATAAATAAGGAATACAAAATTGAGGAACCTAAAAATGTAATAAAATGAGCTAAAAAGTGGTTGCGGTTGTTGAAAAGAGATAAAATGACTAAAAAACTCATTGATTTAATAACCTATTAATTGTTGTATAAATAATTAAAAAATATATTATTAGTCATATAAATTTAAAATTATAAATATTAAAATATTAAATAAAAATAAAAATATATAAATAAAATAAATTTATTAAATAAAATATTTCATAAAATATATATTATTAGTCATATATATTTAAAATTATAAATAATAAAATATTAAATTAAAATAAAAAATATAAATAAAATAAATTTAGTAAACAAAATATTTTATAAAATTTTATTATTATTCATATAAATTTAAATTTATAAATAATAAAATATTAAATTAAAATAAAAAATATATAAATAAAATAAATTTAGTAAATAAAATATTTCATTAAAAAATATTATTGGTCATATAAATTTAAAATTATATGAGTGAGTGATGCCCAGGTATTTGTTCGTGGAATAGGTATTGGGACAATTTGAGTCCTTAGGATGTCTTATATCGATGGCTAGGTATTAGAGTGATACCGAGATATCTTGATATTTGGAGATATCTTGTGTTGATTACTAGGTACTAAAGTAGTATCAGAATACCAAAATAGATTGAGAAATTGTGGTTTCTTATGCCGATACTTATACATCTAATTACATTTCCATTTGGTGAGAGATTGTGATAAGTAAAGATGAGTCAGCAGACTATTGAATGTAAACCTACTAGATTAAGCAAGGCGTAGACAATTCAGTTAATTATGGGAAAATCATAAATGACAGTAATAAAACAATATTTGTCTTAATCATTGCTTTGATAAAATTTTGGATGTTTGTTAATTGTTCAGCTAGACTAAGTAAGGTTGTGTATGTTAGTATTATATGTATGTTTTAATCACTTGACTAATTTTTATATTTATATATTAAGTTATTTGATTTTAAGGATACAGTTAGTTATTCGTACTGAGTAGGCAATTCACCCCTTGTCACTTTTTTTAGGAGATAGAGAGATTGTCGATAACCCTAATGTACATGATTGACAAAGTGAAATTTAGGTGGGACCAGCAGATTAAATTGAGTAAAATTGCTTTATTGTATATATTTTTTAATGCAACAATTTGAATATTTGTATTTGTATGGAATACTTTTGTGACTGACGAGCATCTTTTCTTTTAGAACTAATGAGGATTTTGGTAATTAATGTTATGCTTAATTCGGATAATTGTGGATTAAGAGTGTTTGGAGTGTCATGCGAAAGGAAGAGATTGATGGGGGCAAAGGTTAAGGCAAAGTTGGCAGAGAATTTTAGGGATGTTTCACCTAAGTATTTAGTTGGAAAAGATGCTATTGGAGCTGTTATTGAGGATATAGGGCTCAACTGGAAAGCACAAGATCAATTGTCATGATTCATTAGTTTTAGGCATTGGAAAATTGAGACAAGATCTAATCACATGCTTAACAAAATAATAATAATAAAATTTTATTAATTTTTCGAAAGTCAAGATAAATTCTATAATGTAATCAATGCATAAAATATAATAAAATATGAATCATATTTTGTACCTTATTATGAACCTTGATTTTTTTAAAATTAGCTCATCTTAAACATCTCTATAGTTGAACATGTTCTTAACCTCTGACGGCGTCCACAAAATGTGTTGAGAGACGTATACAAGTAGTGTAGAAAGGTTATATAATAAATGTTAGCTACTTTAAATCTTAACCATATTTATAATAGGGTTTAGACCTTTTAACAATTTAATTAAAATAAAATTCTAATTTCAATTATAATTACAAATAATTCTAGTTCAATACTAATTGAGCCAAATAAGATTTAATATCTCATATTGATTCTTATTAATTAAATATTTCATATTTAACTCATGTGTGTGATCCATTAAGTTCTTAAATACTTTGGTAATGAATGTAAATTAAAAGGTTAATTGCAAAAAATCCTAAACTTTTTACAAAATTTTAATTATAGCTGGAATTTTAAAAAGTAATAATTAAATACCTGAATTTTCAATTTTCTCAAATAAAGCTTGACGTTAGTGTTTTTGTTAATAGAGGTGATGTGGCAAACCAAGTTGGTCATGTTTTCCGATATGTAAGATGATAGGTGTAATAGATGTACGTGTCATAATTTCGTAAATTTTAATTAATTAATATTAAATAACATAATTAATTATTTCTTCCTACTTCCAGCTTATCGCTTACAAGTCTCTTTTTTATAGCTTACAAAATCTACTTGGTACACCATCTCTTCTCTACTCTTTCTTTACTTTCTCTTCATTATTTCCCAACTCTTTCTTCTCTCTCTTCTCCAAATTTTGTGAAAATATGTCTATCCAAAAGTGTGGCAAGAGGGATGTAAGAGTTGTGAGAAAAACTCAACTCCCATCATGTTTGGAATATGAAAAGGCAAACCAATATAGAATTGAGGCTATACAAAAAGGTTAAAAACTTCAAACTTTAAAATGAAACATTGGTATAAACAATCTAGGAATCTCTCTTAAATTTCTCTCTCTTTGCATTCTTTGCTTTTCCTCTCTCTCTCTCTCTACCTTCTTTGCTTTTCCTCTCTCTCTACCTTCTTTGTTTTCCCGTTAGCATCTCAACAAAGATAATATTAGCAAAAAAAGGACTAAAAAGAATAAGAGATAGATTTTATGGTAGAAGAGGAGACGGTAATAAGTTGTTAACAACGAAAACAACGAAATTTAAATGTAGAAAAATTGGCAGATGAAAGGTGAGGGAAGTAATGTTGATAAGTCTTAAGTTTGTTATACATTAACAATTTTATTAATTTTAAATATTATAAATTATGGTAAATTAATTAAATTAAAAATTAGATATTTATTTTATAATATAATTGTGTGGAAATTAAATCCACGTGTCATCCATGTGGTAAATATATTAGTTAACGCGATAAGTCATATTAGCAAGGTTAACAAAAAGCTTAACGTTGGGCATATTTGTGAAAATTTGAAAGTTTGAGTATTCAATTGCTACTTTTTAAAATTTAGGTTATAATTAAAAAATTGTGGCCCATTAAGGGGTGGTCGAGTTGGTGAAGTGGGGGAGCATGGGTCCAAAAAGTCCTGTGTTCGAATTCCCCTACCTACACTCTCTCGATCGAGCCTGTTGTATAGGGCTTGTCTAGTGTGAAATACCCGGTTGACATGATTTGCAGACTATTGTGTAAATCCGGAAGTTTATCTAGTACGAATATAAAGGATAGCAACTGCGAGTTCCTTCGTTCAAAAAAAAGAAATTGTGAAAATTTAGGTTTTTTGTAATTAACCTTAAATTATAACCTGAAATCATATATTTAAGATCAAATAAATTAAAATTTTTAATTCTTCTTTAATTTTCTAATTAAATATTTTATATTTATAGATTAAGATTTATGTTTAGCAATGCATAATGATTATCCAAATATTTAAGAATGTTAACATACTTTTGACTAACCTTTTTGTACATAAATTTTTTATACCATTTATTTTTTCAATATCTAATGTTCTGACTAGACATAAAGTATGAAATTAATGTCTACTATATTTAAACCAAATCACGATAGTTTTCTACCATTAACAATTGATTATATTATTGATATTTGTAAACTATTTTACAAAGTGTCATTCTACCTTGACTAAGAATTTCTTGAATTAATTTTAATCGAGAACAATGAAACATTCTCCCTAATTACTTTAAGTTAATGACTCGTATATTAATTTTTCAACTACTTTTATATAGTTTGTGTTATACACAATGACTACCGATTTAGCTATCACTGATTAGAATAAATCATAAGAAGTATCAAAATATAGTTATCCCTATATGAGATATTTTGGAGATCTAAGTTAAAAGAACACTTATACAATCTTAATAATGAGAATTTTCAAACATAAAAGTAATGTTCAAAATAGAGTTCTTATATGAGATCAATTTAGTAAACTTGTTCTCTAACAATCACCATATGTTTGTTTAAATATCTTTATACTTTAGTCTATAAGATTCTACTTGTAAAGAAGAAACATAATGTGTGCTCGTATTTTTACGCCCTATTAATGTCTAAACTCAACAAAACAATGTTTAAGAATAGTTTACCATTTTTTCAAAACTACAAACATGAAGGTTAATTTTGTTGTATTGGACTTAAAACCTGTAATTACGTTCACTTTTGGAAGTTGTAGATCTATTTTATAGTTTTCAATCTTGGTTTTGTTGCTCTTGCTGTAATTTTTAGTACTTTCTAAAGACTTGTAGACCTAATTATGCTTTCCTTCCCTTCAAATTTGCAGGCAACTGGACTGAAGTGGGCTTGTGGAAGTAGTGTTGTTATTAGACCAAAAAATTATTTTATGAAATTGGAGACAAGAAGTTATATGGAGGATGATATTAAACTTCCATAGCAAAGCTCTTTAAATGGAGCTAGAGTTTAACAAAAATTCAAATACATTCATTGTTTAATGCATAAATAACAATTCCTTAACATAAAAAACAGATAAAATCATCCTAAAGATAAAAATAGAAAAATAATTCAAAATATAAAGTCATCCTAATCCAATCTACAAATATAATAAAGTCATCCTAATCCAATATATAGATATTTAGATAACTTTCAAAACTCCTCCTTGCCTTAATAACTGCAGACTCCTAGTTTGCATCTGAATTCTTCAAATTTGGCTTTTAAAAGTACCTTTATTAGTATATCCGCACTTTGATCATCGATCTTTGATAGTTGTGCATTAGTATATGTTTTTATAATTAATTGGCATATGTTTTCTAGCATAATTGTTGATTATTGTTCTAGTTTAGGATTCATTTTGTATGCTTTCGTTAAGTCTGATTTTCATTGTTGTTCTTATGTGTTTGATGTTAATTGAGAGCAAGAATTGACTATTTTTATGTAGGAAGAAGGAAGGAGCAGCTTGGATGGTGAACTAAAGATCAAAGAGGAGAAGAAATGAGGAGTGCATCTGTGACAAATTCCCACGTTCGTGGGAATCATGCAAATTCCCACGTCACGTGGGAATTACAAAAGAAAATAAGAGATGCGTCTATGAAAAATTCCCACGCTCATGGGAATCATTTAATTTTTCATGAACGTGGGAATTACAATCCGAGTCAATCTACAAAGCTTCATTAAACTTAAGGGTTTTGGACTATAAAAAGAGAATTAAGCCTCCATCTTTAAAAGAGATGACACCCACCTGTAGAAACACCATCCTTGAGTGAAGAACACATGTTTGGAGCATTAAGGAAGGATTGAAGACAAGGATGATTAACAAGATTGGGCAAAATAGCACATCAACACCCAAATTCCAGATTTTGGCTAAGAAGAGAAAGAGTCTTTCTATTCAATTTTTTGTCATTTTAATGTCTTCTATTCTTTGTAAAAATGGATTATTTGAATGTTGATGATGTTATGGAGACCATGTTAAGCTGATTTTATTTTAGGGATTACTTTTGGAACTATTATGTTAAACTCATATTTTATTAAATTGAATGTAATTGTCTTTGTTGATTGTTGTTTTTAATTGTCATCTTGCAACAGATCGAGAGAGTGAGTGAGATGAAATTCATGTAGGATTGTACAACGAGAATTGCTAACCTATAGACTGGCAATCATCACGTTAATTGAATAGTTAGAAGAGAGATCTCGACTAGTCAATTGATCACCTATAGGATAGTTTGATAATTAATTGAATCGATAGAGTCATTGGGTAGGTTGAGAGATCGTTCAAATGATTCTCGCTAATTCGATTAAGGATAAATAGTTACACCTTAAAAGAGGGTAATTAGTACATTCGAAAATCTAGGGTGAGACATAATTCAATCAATAAAATAGGAGGGAAACAAAATAAGGAAAAAAGTAATCTCTAGTATTTAGATTCTTGAATTCAGATTTTCTGCAATTTTGGTATTGTCCATTGTTTACATTAGTATTTCAATTTTAATTTAATTTTCCACATTATTTGCATTTCAAATTTTAGTTTCTTATACAAATTTGTGTCTAAATCAATCGATGTCTAGGCATCAAGCCCTGTAGGATCGATATCCGCTCTTTTTACTACAAGTCACAACCTGTTCACTTGCAGATTTTGAACGTAAAATAAGTAGATAGGTTTTACCATCAATAGTCTTTCAATAAAGTAGACATATTTCACCTTCTCTTTGCACTTTCCTTAAGAAAAACAACTTAATCTTAAAATGTTTAGTCCTAACATGAAAAATAAGATTGATTAAGGTTGAAATGACAGCTTGATTATAAAAAACTGACTTAAATCTGCAAGGATATTTTTGAGCCAAATTGCTTGATTTAGAGAAACAATGGCAACCACAAGTTTTGCCTCAACTTTATTTTAAACCACAACATCTTGTTTCTTGAACATCATAAAAGCACCCATGAGCTAAAAATGAAACAGTGACTTATTGTACTCCTCATATTATCAGCCGAACCGCCCCAATCACTATCAAAATATCCATGAAGTTTGAAATTCTAGCAGTGAGTGTACTTAATTCCATAATCTACAATACCTTTGGCATATCTTATAATTCTTTTAGAAACTTGAAGACGCACTTTACTGGACAATGCATAAATCTTTAAAACATACTTACTGTAAACATTATATTAGGTCTAGTTGCAGTAAGATACATTAACTAACCAATTAGACTTTTATAATGATGTTTATTCACCTCATCAACTCCATCATCTTTGTTGAACTTTTCCTTTTGATTCATTAGAGTAGTAGTGCTTTTGAATCTTTATATGATTTTTTTTAAATATTACCTATGTATACTTCCTTTTGTATATAAAGATTCCATCTTTATCTTGCTTCACCTCAATTCCCAAAAAAATGTCATTAAGTTAAGTTCAGTCATCTCAAATACTTAGAGCATTTTAACTTTAAACTCCTTTATTAGCTTCTCATCATTCCTTGTTACAAGTAAATCATTAGCATAAATAGAAACTATGATTAATTTAACTTTTGTTTGCTTTACATATAATGTAGCTTCACTTAGACTTTTATTGAATTCAAAGTTTTGAAAATGATCATCAATTCTACTGTACCAAGCTTTAGAGGCTTTTTTAAGACCATACAATACCTTTTTTAGCTTGTAAACCTTCTCCTCCTGTCCCTTGACTTAAAATCCTTCTAGTAGCTTCACAAGTATCTCTTCCTGTAAATAGCCATTTAAAAAAGCAAATTTTATATCTAAATGGTAAACTTTCTATCCTTTATGCATAGTTAAGGCTAACAACATTCTAATCATATCAAGGCGTGCAATTGGAACAAATGTTTCTGAAAAATCTACTCCAAATACTTAAGCATATCCCTTCACCACTAATATAGTCTTATATCTATCTATCGAACCACTTACATTAAGTTTGACTCTATAGAACCATTTAATTCATATAGGTTGTTTATGTTGTGGATGTTGAGATATAAATGAGTTGTAAATAGATCAGAAGAATCAGTTTGAAATCCCTTAAATTGAGGGATTCAGTTAGATAGTCTTCTAAATTTAGGAATGATTTAGTTTCCTACTTTTCTCTTATAATATACTATATAATATTATATATTGTCTATTCAAAATATGAGAAAAATTCTAGAAATCTTTTCCCACATGGTATCAGAGCCCTAGGGTTCCTTTTTTTGGGATTTGTTCCTTGAGCAGCCTTCATTGCTATTGCTAATTGTAACCCTTTTTTAGTTCATTTCTTGCATGTTCTAGCCTTAATCGCTGCCATTCTTCCTTATCTTTTTTTCTCTTATTCCTGCTTGGCCAGTCTTAATTGCTACGAATTTTCTCCTTCACCATGTCAACCTCCCAAACCTTCATCTCTAACAACTTTAACCCCTCAAAAGAATCCAATTCTATTCAGAAAATTTGATACTTGTAAAATATTTGGGCTTCCTAAAAGTTTAATAGGAAGAACTACCTCAAACAGTCTCAATTTATCTGTACATACCTTAAGGGAAAAGGGAGGCTTACTCACCTTCTTGGAATGGGACTGACAAAGGCTGACTTTATGTTTGAAGCATGGGATGAGGAGGATTCCATGATAATGTGTTGGCTATGGGATTCCATAGATCCTATGATTAGAAACACATGCATGTTTTTGGTCACAACAAAGGAGATTTGGGACTACATTCGTTACACATATTCGAAAGTTATGAAGTTGCTCAAGTGTACAAGATCAAGGTCAAAATTGTAGCTACCAAGTGAGGAGACAAATCTATTACAGATTATGCAAACTTGCTACAAAATATATGGTAAGAAATCGATCATTATCGAGTTTTCGAGATGAAATGCTTTGAGGATGCTGCCATCTTGAAGACCTTCATTGGAAAAGACTGTGACTAGGATTTTTTGGCTAGATTGAATCCTAAATTCAAGGTTCAAATCCTTGGAAAGGACGACACACTATCTAAACAAGAGATAATTTTATTGATTCGAGCATCAGAAAGCTAAAGGAGTGTTATGTTTAAACCACAAACCATAGACGGGTCTGCCTTGGTAGTAAAAACATATTATCAAAAGAAGGAAATAGTGATTTACCTGAACATCATACTAGAGAAATCCAGGGGAACGACAATAAGGATAATCTTTGGTGCACCCATTGTAAGAAACCGAGGCATATAAAGGAAACATGCTGGAAACTGTATAATAAGCCACTAAGTTAAGAGTGGGGAAATTGTGGGGGATAGCAGAGGTCTCAAACATATGTGGCATAGCAACCTAAAGTTGAGGAAAATTTAGCAGAAGTTGAGAAGTTTGATAGGGTCCCGTGAGAAGCCCTTTAGAGCTTGTTCTTTGGCTCTTTCAAATAAACCTTCACTTCCTTTTGTACGAATGCCTCAGAAAAATTTTATACCAACTCTTGGATAATAAACTCCAGTGCCATAGACCATATGACACACATTTATTGTTAGGACCCGACCCGGAGACCGGATCCCAACTGTTGGATCCCGTACCGGAGTCCAACTCTTGAATCGTAGAACA
>JANZXR010000005.1:22611678-22621969 GCA_027575705.1 Erythroxylum echinodendron
CCATAATCTAGTTTCTTGGTCTAGTAAGAGGCAAAGTTCAATTGCTCTATCTACTGCAGAAGTTGAATATATGTCAGGTGCAAGCTGTTGCTAACAGAAGTTATGGATTAAGTATCAGTTAGAAGATTATTCAATAAAAGAAGAACAAATCCCAATTTTCTGTAACAACAAAAGTGCTATCAACCTATCGAAGAATCCAATACAACACTCAAGGGTAAAGCATAACGAAGTTAGACATCATTTCCTATGAGACTATATACAGAGGGGAATCGTTAGTCTATAGTTTGTTGAGACAAATTATCAATAGGTGGATATCTTCACTAAGCTTTTGAATGAAGAAAGATTTAAGGAAATTAGACGAAACTTAAATATGGTAGTGTTGAGTGACCAATCGTCTAACACGTCATGACCCAGATGTTTTTCACATAAGGAAGATAAAAAGTCGTAAGTTTTCAAGAGCACAGTAACTGTAAGTTACAGACAGTAACTTTTGAGAAGATAGTAAAGGGAAATCCTCTCATAAGGGTCAAAACATCACCTACCCTAGAAATCCTCTGAAATCGACTTTTGTAGTGCTCTTAACAAAACGTTTCATTACTCTGTTTGTGATATCAAGCCCTTTTAGTTTACATTCTCATTTTCAGATACTAACCTCATTACTTTGAGAAGTTTCTATTGCCTATAGATCACAATGGAGCAAGTTATGATTTATGGAAGACATATTGATTTCGACTCCTTGAAAAAGAACCAGATGGATATTGAACTAGAGATTGATGCAGTGGGATGGAAGAATTTCTTTCAGGCCCATGAAACAGTCTACCTGAATGAAGTATATGAGTTTTGGAAGAATGCAAAAGTAGTAGACGATACTGTAGTATCAATGGTGGATAGATTGTCGATTATTATGACACTAGAGTTAATCAAGAAGGTTAGTGGATGTCTATGTGTTGGAGCAGAGGTGTCTCATAACACAAGATGGATGACTGAAAGCAGTGTAGAGAAAGCACATATTAATCGACAACTCCATGGAAGTAGTGACCCAAAGGATAAGAAGGTGTCAAATCATGTTCCAAAGGCTAGGGTTATACATACAGTACTTTTTCACTATATTCTACCAAGAACAGGTTCAAAGAACAATGTGACGACGATAGATGAACAATGCCTGTTCTATCTACTCAATCATTAGGCTATAAATCTTTCATACTTGATTTTGAAGTATATGATGAAAACGAAGAGAGCTTCTAATGCCTTACCATATGGCATTTTCCTAATAAGAATCTTTAGAGATTCTGGAATTCTTTTTGACAGAGGAAATAGAATGAAGATGAATATCAAAAGCATTATTAGTGCATCAACTATCTGTAGAATGGGTTTGAAGTCTTAAGAAAAGGAGGATACAACTTCTATGGAAAAAGCAAGGACTGAGGGAGAGCGTATTGACAGAAACATTATGAGTGAAAAAGTTACACCCACAAGGGAGAAGAAACCTCAATCCACAGTAAGAATGTCTATAAAATAAAAGAAGAATAAATCGTTAGAGGTAGCAATTAAAGCTAAGATGATTTCACAAAGAGAAGAAAGCCAGGTGAAACTATCTGAAAAACAAGTGTCATTAAAAAGAAAGAGGGAGAAACTTGATTTCAAGAAAGTCAAAAAATCAAGAAGATCACCAAGGTTATTAACTTTGCATCAACAAGAGCAGAAGAGAGGGAAAGGATTGACTCTTGGTGAAGATTCTACAAAGATAGAAAAAACAACATAGGTTGCTAGATCCTTGGCCTCAATTTTGTAAGAACAGCCAGCAAAATCGACTAAAGACATAAAAATTAAGAGGAAGTTAGAGTTTGAAAGGAAGAAACCTCAACCACAACCATCTAGAATAGTATCTCATAGTCCTATCAGAAAACAGGATTTGAGAATGAAGGTGATAGAAGAAATGGTAACTGTTCGAAGCAGAAGCTCAATCATTATAAGAGAACCTGTGAAAAAGTTAGTCAAGGTATAAGTTGAACCAATACTGGTCAACAATCGATCAATACATCTTTTGAATCATGACGAAAGTAGATTATATGGTTTTCTGAGAGATGAAAAGTCAGAACCATATCCATCGAAGATGACTAAGGATCAATATACTATTTACCCAATTACAAATAAAACATTGCTCAAGATTGTACCAGACATACAAGCTAGAGCTTCAAACATTGTATGCAATGAAGACAAAGGGAAACAGAAGATGTACCCTGAAGGAAACTCAAGTGATCTTACAGAAGAGTAGAGGCAAACAACTGTGAGAAACATAGATGACGCATGCAATGCAGATCAATCAAGAGGAATCTATATTTCACATCACATTTCAAAAGCATCAGGAAGTTATTGTGGATGCTTCACCACAGATGCAACCTTTCAGGTAGTTGGAAGAGTGACAAAAGGATAGGACAAAACTATCATGGTTGATGGTTGAAGGTATTAGTGTCAACTTAGAGACTTTTTGTGCACCTAATCATGCACTTTAGATTTTTTAGTTTTATAACTTCAATTAAAGATGTCCTTCACCTTTTTGGAAAACCAATCCCAAAACTACCTAGACCTGATGACCTTGATCTCCCTGAAGGCAAACAATCTTTCAAACCTCCTGTGATCAAAATCATTGAATTATATGTTTTACCTTCAGAAATACTTGTTGCTACAAACTTCTATCCATCAAGTGCACCTCAACAAGTTCCTACTATTGGTATGGAAGAAGGTATTCACTCTCAGCAGTGGAGTCAGGAAGCCTTAGTTAAGGAGATTGAAGAAATTCATACTAAGGTTAATGATCTGAGTAACTCAGTTGGTGATCTACATGAGGAAGTATCCTATCTACGAGTTTCAATTGAAGAAGACCTCAAGTTGATTCGAACTGATATGCAACGCATGTTTTCTGAAATCATGAAGCATTTGCGATAAAATTTTTGATTAATAACAAATAGGGGGAGAAGAACAAAAGAAAGAAACAGAAGAAAGAAGAGAAGAATAAGGGGAGAAGAGCAGAATCAGAAGAAAGAAAAGGAGAAGAAAGAAGAGCAGAGGAAAGAAGAGAAGAACAGAGACAAGAAAAGAAGATAGCATATGTGTATATTGTTTGTTGTCTTTTTATTCATTATCTAAATAAAATTCGTTCATTCACTTTTATCTTTCTAAAATTATGATTATTTATTATCATCAAAAAAGGGGGAGATTATTAAGTCAAGAGGACTTCACGGTTATTAATTTTGTGACAATCAAATAATAATAATATTAGAAATAAATAAAGTATTTTGATAAATGTGTTAAGTGTGCAAAAGAACACAGAAGAAGTGAAATCACAGAAGAAGTGAAAATATAGAAGAAGCGCAGAAAACACAGAAGAAGTAGAAAACACAGAAGAAACACAAAACACAGAAGAAGCAGAAAACACATAAGAAGTGGAAAACACAGAAGAAGTGCAAAACACAGAAGAAGCGAAACACACAGAAGAAGTGCAAAACACAGAAGAAGTAGAAAACACAGAAGAAGCAGAAAAAACAGAAGAAGCACAAAACACAGAAGAAGTGAAAACACAGAAGAAGAGAAAAACACAGACAATACAAAGATGAAGATACGCTAGTACATTGAACAGTTAGTTAGTTGGAGTTAGTTATAGAACTCAACTGAATAACGGGTTCTACATGAATCAAGAAGTAGTTGGGGAATTAGACTATATATACTAGTCGTAATCGAAGATTGATTCCTTATTGATCTTTGAGCTTTCAAGTGTTTACTTAGAAAAGAAAAATTATGTATTCAAAAGTGCGATACTAGAGAGCAAACTCTGCTGTAACAAAAAGCTCACAATATCTTTCTAGTGAGAGAAAGAAAAGACTAAGAGCCTGGAGAGGCTAAGATAGCAGAAAGAATACTTTGTGTAAGAGACCTGAAGAGGCTCTGGAAGGGAAGAAAGAATACTTGTGAATTTGTCGAAGTATAGTGAAAAATCAGACGAACTCTAAGGACTGGACGTAACCCATGGTTTTGGGTGAACCAGTATAAAAATCGCAGCGTCTATCTTCTATCCTTTCAACTTATTCTATTTTGTTTTTATACAAGTATATAGAAGTTATTTGTGATTTAACTACATAACTATTTTTGTATAACTTTTGTGATATTTGTTTAACAAGTTAGAGAAGTTCTTAACAAGATATATTAAAGATTTTGTATTCACTAAAAGAATACACAATTTAACCTCCTTCTTGTGTATATCGTATATTGTACGTGAATTCTATATTAACATGTGATTTACTTCAATTCTAACCTTGGAATATCTAATACAGTAACAATGGCTAGACATGGATATGGAATTCCAATTACCTGCTTATATGCTCAATATTTTGGAGGTGATCTACAGATCATCTCCATGGAGGGATATGGTGAGTGGACTTGGTGTTTCTATTGTATTCTGTGTCTCTATTTCCGTCTCACCTCTCTCATAGAAGCTAATATGCATATGTTTCAACTAATTCATAATAGCAATGCACTTGATTTATGCTCTGCAAGTAGCATTGCCTCTCTGCATTTATTACTATATGCAAATTTCTATCTTGTTAATCTTTCTTCGCTACTATTCTAGATAGGTTTTTCAGTTTTGCAATCTCCTGTAGGGTTGTAGCCATATCTCCAAAGAATGGTGCACTTTATCTATGTTTGGCTAAGAGAAGGTGAATAGAATAGGATAGTCATGATTTAAAGAAATTTATCTTTGATCTTCATCTCTAGGATGACGTTTGGTACGATGAAATAAGAGATCTAATCTTACGTTTGATTTTATAATTGCTTTGTTTTATTTTCTTCTGGGGTATAATAATATTCCTTTTTCTGGTTGTTAATAGACTTCCTACCATGACATTAAGCTAACTCATATTTTGGTAATAGCATTACATTTCATTTTCTATCTATTGTCACATCCTATCTTACTAAACATCATACTGTTTTGCTTGTTTTTACCAGAAACTTCCTAATTGGTTTCTGCCTTATTATGTTTATAAGAGGTTTTTTGTTGTGTTATACAGGAACCGATGCGTATCTTCACTTGTCTCGATTAGGAGACTCATAAGAGCCGTTACCGTGATTGTCAGCTTCAATTTTAGCTTAAGTTATTTAACTTATGTAAATATTGACAATTTAGGCTTAACATTCTTTAATTTTTTGACAATATTACTTGGAATGAAGTGCAAGTTTAATTTATTGGGATTGAATAATTCATACCATCATGTGTTAAAACTTTATAAATCAACCTGAAGGCTGCCACAAGCAGCAACCACCACACATTTATAAGCCACTTGGTAACACAACCACTTTCTATCAACATCAAAAGTTCAACGTCTTTTTCAGCATACAATGTCAAATCCACCAACCAACCAAGTTATCTATTTATGATCAAAGACCTTTCAATCGAACCACCAGGATTGACTACAAATTTTTCTCTGCACAGTTTTCTCTGACTTATGAAACAGAATACAAGTAACATGACAACTTAATAATTTGGGTTTACCCTAATTATGATGAATCATATATCAATAATTTAGGAACAAAATCCTAAAAGTCATCCTTTCAGATTGCTCTCTACTCTCACCTTTAACACATACTTTTAACAAATCTACCTGATGACTTGAAGAGCTATAGATAAAAAAATATAATGAAAGGTGACCAAGTTATTGTCTTCTTTCCTTGGCACGCTTTTATGATTGGCATCCCTTTATCTTCCATATCTCATTTCTAGCAAGATGATTTTTTCCTTAATTTCTCTGATCTTGTGCTTCCTAAACCAAAAAATAATAAAAATATATTAGCATATAGGTGTTAAAAAAGGCACAAACGTTCATCCTAATCTTATTAGATTGACAAGAGAGATAGAAACTTTATTGTAGCAGCTACATTCTCTTTATGATCAATTATCTATTTTGTGTGATCTCATTCTGTCGCACAGCAGACATTAGTCTTAGATTTTACTTCATTTTAAAGTCCTGCACCTTTCATTCATTGTTGATTTCTTAGACTAACACATCTTCGTAACTAACAATATTCATTTTTGTTCTGCAGATAAGATATTAGGGATGCCTGACTCACCAGTAAGCCCTTAGAGTGGGATCAGAGAGTAGCTCATCTGCAAGTGTTGCCTTCTTCTCCTTTCTAGTAAGCCTGCCAATGAAGAAATCTGTTGATGACTCAATAACATGACCCACCTGATTGATCATTGAAGGAATACAGTGTTAAGAAAGGATGGAAAGCATTAGGAAAGCTAAATGTTGCCAAATGTTGGGTATTACATTCTTGCCTAGAAGTATTTGGGCAAAGTTTTTGATTTTGAATCTCCCTTCTTATAGTGTCTCTTAGGGTCTATTACATTTCTATGTTGTATTAAAGAGAAGGGAAATTTTTTACTTAAATCAATTCATTTATATGAAAACATAATAAACCAACCAGACTACAATCTATAATAGTTATTGGCAACAGACTATAGATAAAAACAACTTTTCTCCTTTCCTTGGGTGAGTCAATTTGAAAATGCAAATTTATAACAAATAATAAAGATAAACATTCATAAGAACATGAAGATGGTAACAGAACAATTCCAACCAAATAATCAGGCATTTAGCACATTTGTCTTGAGACAAAATGGTAGGAGGTCTGAATATACAGAATCGTTTACAAAATGCACATAACACAAACATGCACCTATACTTTTGAGGCTTATAGATGAGAGTGATGAAGTGTGCCTAAACAATATTAACATGGCATTATGAAAAATGGATAGGAAAAGACCTTAAGTAGCTAGAGATCTCTTTTCAACTCGGGAGTCACAGTTGGAGCAGGCATCTCAACCCTATTTAACCATAAAATGCAAAACTTCAATAAAAATGCAATCTAAGGAACGGTACTTTATTTAGAGAACGAGAGAAGCAAATGTTTTTGACCAGAATATATATATACTAGCGCTTGCTATGGACATCTTTCCGTTGGTTCCTAATTAACCTGTTTAACTTGTTAAGATCATTAGGTGGGATAAATAGGTCATCAAGAAGCTCTGTATTGGGTTCCAAAGGGAGCTACTTTCTACTTTTTCAATGACTTGGGACTTACTAATATTACTATTCTTTAAAGATGGTAAACCAGGAAGTAGCTTAGGCTCCCACGAAAGGCCTATAACTGGTTTCTTCTCTGTCATTAAGATACCCAATCTTCTATTCTATAAATAGCATATATAATTAAGCACAAACAAAAAAGTAGGGAGAAATTTTGGACTCTTTAGGAAACACAGACATCGGCGAAATTAAGAAATCAGAGGAAAGGGGGTCCAATTCCATATAATTGCAAGTGAAACGCCATGGTCCATAGGATAGATAAACAATCCAATTGTCAAATTCTCGTCTAACATAAGCAGGAAGCAATTGTGGAGTTCATAACTCAGTAGAGACCAAGCTTACCATTTTTTCAATTAAGACAAATAGACATAAATTGTGATGGGTGTGACCCAAAAGTCATAAAAGATGCAAGAGCAAACCAATTGGCTACGAAAAGCTAAAGGAACAGGACAATAAAAGCCATATTGAACAATTGCCTTGGAATCTAATAGTTCCTATTAACCCACCTTGTTATATAAGTTTTCTCTAGAACAAAAAGGCTAGAGAGGATTGCGAACAAAGCAACATACCTTTTCTTTTAGGTCTATAAGGGATCAGCAGCAGTGGCATCAAGGGATTAGATGGTAGAAAGAAACTCGTTAAGAGCAGGGGAGTAATAGTAGGGTTAGGACCTTAGATACTTTACAGTATATAGCCCAATCCTTATGTAATTTTGGTGAGTTAAAAGCTTTAAGAAGAAAGCAAATCCTACATCTGTAAGTAGTTAGAGTTTAGAAAATATTATAATTATTCGTAATTTTTAATAATAAATTAAATCCTATTTAGTACATGTATTAAATTGTGGTTAAATAAAATACTAGCTTTGTTTACTATGCTTATCATAGTTGTGATTTGTATTGTGTTTAAGGGTTAGATTTGATAAGTATTTTAATGTCATTTCAAGTGTTCAGCATACATTTAGGGTTTAATTAGGTTTTTATGAGTTAGTTTGAATCTTTGAGCTTAAATTGTATATTTTTGACGTACTTTGATGTGTGTGTTAGTGTTGTAGGATAAATAGGGAAGAACGATAAGAGTTAAAGAGTTTTTGGGCCAAAAAGTATAGGCCACAATCGTGCACACAGGCCACGATCATGATAGAGAGCGTCAATTCAAGCCACGATCATGCACTGCATGTTAGGACCTATTTCTGGACCCCAACTTTCATGCAGAATATCATAATACGTGAGCTTTTTCCAATAGAGAAAACCTTAACCATTATCAGTTCATCTTCTTGCTCTAAGACCACAACCGTTGGGACCCATTTTCAGACCCCAACTTTCATGCAGAACATCATAATACGTGAGCTTTTTCCAATAGAGAACACCTTAACCATTATCGGTTCATCTTCTTGCTCTGATACCACAAGATGTCGGACCCCGTTTTCGGAGCCTCGCGATCGCATTCGGATACCAATATTTTTACACGACCACTTGCGTTCAAACTAAACCTTTTTTGGGCTCATCTCCATTCAAGCATGAATATCCAAGGACAGCGTTGGTGAGTCTACAATTAACCTATAAACATGCTTTGGGTCAATTCACTTAGCATAACCTCTTAAATTCTTCTTCTGTGTTTGGCTTATCGTCTGTGTTTTATCATCTGTCTTTGACCTTTATCGTCTAGGTTTGACCTCCTCTTATCGTCTGCCTTTCATTTGCGTCTACCTTCTGACGTGTCATCACAGACCATTCCTTGCATCTGTGTTATGACCTGTCGTTTGTGTTCCCTTGCGTCTATGCTTCATGCGTCTGTGTACCTTTACGTTTGTATGTGACGTCAGCACAAACGATTCCTTCCGTCTGTTTTCTTCTTTTGTGTCTGTGTGTGACATCATCACAGACGATTCCTTTCGTCTGTGTTCTTCCTTTGAGTCTGTGTGTGACGTCATCACAGACAATTCCTTTCGTTTGTGTTCTTCCGTTGCGTCTGTGTGTGACATCATCAGAGACGATACTCTTCCTCTATATTTTTCCTTCGCGTTCAGAATACAATCTCTCCAATCTTAACATGCTATTCTAGTACAACAACCTTGGCAATTTCAATAGAGGAGACATGCACATATATATTTCATTATCCCAATCTTTAAAAATAGAAGAATCATACATAAGAAGGAATTCAATGTCACTTTCTCCGTTTTAACCACAATCAGAGTTGTCACAAATCAATATACATATCAATCTTAAAATAAAATACAGAAGATGCTCAATGCTGACATGCTAAATAAGCTATTCAAAATCACTGACTTAGTACAATAGACCCTAACTATTATGGAGTTTTCGATGCCTTGCAAGGATCACTGATCTTCTTGATTTTGCACCTGAAGAGTGGAGGGTAATTGGGGTGAGCTTCAAAGCTCAGTGGCTAGCATACTTATAGCCATCAGTAATCAGTACAAATTCAAGCATATATATATATAAAGACACTAAACAATTCATTTATTTTCAAGTAAACAGAATAATGCAGAACACGTAACATTTAAATACGTCATACTTGACAAATTACAGATGCAATGCACACAAAAATGGCTCGAGGGTTCTATGGACAGAATGGAGAAATCAAAGCTTACCCTATGAATAGAATGAGTCCTTTTTTGAAGCTCATATGCCACAAGCGAGCAGCCGGGAGAAGGCTCTTGTCAACGTGCACGTGACGAACAGAATGGTTCCACTCTCGCCCAAACAAAGCCCATATTCATTTACTCATATGTTCGGATCTTTTTTTTTAATGCTTGTTTGTCTTTTCATTTAAACAAAATGCCATGACATTGTTCAATGGCATAACAGAATCAAAGTTCATAAATTATAAACATTTTCAATAACCACACATTTTAGCAAATTTTTACATGCATGCACACACATATATAGGCAAGAATTTGCCCAATCAAAATGCTTGAAAAATGAAAGGTTAACTGTTGCTTTTCCTCTTCACCTTGTATAGGACTTGTTTGGTTTTGCTACAAAAAAACAAGTCCTCATTCAATAAGAATCACATTTGAGAACCTATAGAACCAAAAACACTAAACTTATACCAGAATGTTTAAACCCATACATTCCCAAGCTCTTTGAACCAAAAGCCCTTCAAAACTCCAATAGATCTAGAAATCAACTTACCTT